>JAODXP020000063.1:377013-412220 GCA_027497455.2 Sardinella longiceps | reverse complement strand
AAGTTCGATGGAAGGGAGTGCGGTGCGGGTGAGTACGGATTTAACATGTTTCCTCTGTCTTTAATATTGTATCGTATCATATTGTATGTTACCGAATTATGCATTTGTTACTATTGATAGTATTTAATATTTTACCTGCTGTAACTTACTGGTGAGAAAGATTAATTTCGATGTCGCCAAGCCTAGCTAAAGCTGAATGGTTTTGCTAGGCAGCATTAGCCTAGCTGTGGATATATAATTGGGGAAGTTGACACGCTATTATCGTGTCAACACAGTAAGTAAAAAAATATTTTATCGCGTGTTAACACCGTTTTCATCATTTTTTGGCACTAGCCCACTGTAAAAATCTATTACTGACAGACTTGTTTTGCAAAAGTCTGTTGCTCACTGCTGTCATGGCGCTAGCAGATTGTTACGTTAGCACGTTGCTGAAGAAGAAAGTGAAACCAGAGATACTCGTCTCTGGTGAAACTGAAGACGCTTTCACATGACAGTTTTTGCCACATAGAATAAAAATATCAGATGTCATAAATACCCTGCATAAAATGGTTAACAAATCAATATAAGGGCTACTTGTGTAAATATGTGTGTATAATTTTATTTTATTTTTTAACTCAGATGAAACACAAGAACACAAGATTTGGCATCAGACAGAGTTTCCAGACAGCGACCACAAGAGTCCACTTTCTGCATGGGAGTGGATAATTCTGATGACTCTACGCTGTCGGTGCTGCGAGGTAAATTATGTTCTACTGTGTTCAACTACCATGGACTAGCTCCTGTATGTCCAACAACACTGTAGAGTCAAGTAAACATGTATCAAAGTGGCATTTTTCATATGGACATGTATTAGGCCTAGCTTATTGTGCATCTTGTTCCAAGAAGTTTCTGATGTGTGGGGAAGCAATGGAGAAGGTGGTGGATAGGAATAGCTCCATTTGAGAAAAATAAAGCCAGTTTATTTTAGCATCAGATTCAACCTCCCCCTCCATCTAAATTCTTATTGTAGGAATGGAGTTGTGGTTCAGAGTGATTACTTTTGGCAAAATTTAGTGATTTAATTGGGTTTGGGTTAATCTGGACTTAAGTTAGGGATTGCTCACATCGTTCTCTTGAAGAATGACCGTTGAAGCAGAACTTGCGGTATCCTCATCTGTACTCGTTTCAAACAGTGTCCTCTTTGCCACGCTTCTTTGAGGCTTTGGGCCCTGCCGCTTTTTTTGGAGACTTCATATTTTGCAGTCGTTTAAACATTTTAGAGTAAATTGCCAGCTGTGGAAATGTAAAGTTGATCAGCAGATCAGATTAAGCCATTATGCTACCCTGACCAAGCCCTTAAATGTGATGCAAAATAACCTGCATAAGGCAGATCTGAGGGGTCACAAAGCAGTGGGTAATAGTCAACAATCTTCTGCAACATTGCTCTCAGTTCGTGTTTTGAGGGGTATCGTTCTTCTTTTCCCAGGGGACTAGCACGCAGGATGGCTATCATGCTGGTAATTGTGTTCCTGATGAGCCTGCAACTTAACTCCTTTGACATCTTGCAATCTTTTTCCTTCCCATTACGTAGAGAGTCAAAATACTGGCTGCGCACCATGTCTAACTCTGAGTCTGTATACACCACATACTCTGGTGGGTCTGGCAGTTTCACCGTTTTGGTTTCATGAACAGAGGTTGAGGTCTGTGCCTGGCATGTAGAGGTTGCCAGCACATCATTCGTGCTTCCTTGGTCTTGATCAGAATCCTATGACCATTATGCATACATAGAGACACAAGATATTATTTTAAATAAAATCTCAAATATTGCGTATGCTTTTCATAAGCCACCTTAGCACCTGGATGCAGGGGAAGGTTGAATCTGATGCTAATAAACTGGCTCTGTTTTTCCCAAATGGGGCTATTCCTATCCACCACCTACTCCATTGATTCCCTTCACATCAGAAACTTCTTGGAATAAGATGCGTAATAGGCTAGGTCGAATACATGTCAATATGAAAAATGGCACTTTGATACATGTTTACTTGACTCTACACTGTTAGTCCATGGTAGTTCAACATGGTAGAACACCACTTACCTCGCAGCACCGACAGCGTAGAGTTAAGTCCAGATCTTGCTACATGCGGTAGTATTTTTCTATTTTTTGGGGAATTCGGTGTGTTCAAATTTATTAGTGTTTTTGTCTTCATGGAATATTTGTCTAACCTTAACTCTTCTACTATATTTTAATAGATCAAGACCGTTGGAATATAGAGACAAGGCACTATAAAACCCTTAGCAACATGTACAGCAAGCCCAATGCAAAACCAAACCGAAGTGATGTTGATCAAATCTTAGACTTGGAATTTGACACGAGACAGGCCTTCATTTCCAGTGCAATTAAGGAGGAACAGCCACATGATGTAAGTTACATCTATATTTACACATTTAGCAGACACTTTCATTAAAAGCAACTTGCATTTGTTAACTATCATTACTTCAGGGCAAGTCTCCCCTAGGTCAACTTGGGGTTAAGTGCCTTGCTCAAGGGCACAGAGGTGGCACCTGGGATTAGAACCCGCAACTTCCAGATTTCTAGCTTAATTTCATCTCACCATCTGTGTGCTTCTGGGCTCAGGGAATCTCTGAAACGGTCTTTAATGAACTTCCCTGATATTTCAGACATGGAAAGTCAGGGAATTTAACCATTTTGCTTGTAAAGTCAGAATATCAGGGAATTTGTTCTTATGTGTATCACCATACATCCTTCTGATCTGCTGATTTATGCTATTTAAGTGTTGGAACGTAGGCTCAAGGGGTGGACATTAGGACTAGTGTTGTGTATCCATTAGGTCTTTCTGCTCAATGCCCAATAATTTCTTTGAATGGATGTTATGGATATTCTGCCTTTTGGTCAGGGAAGGTCATGGAAAAATAAGGGAATCTTTAAATCTGGTCTGGAGTGGGAACCCTGGTGCTTGTATCTGTATTTGTGATATCAGCTGTACTCAATGCACAATTTCCACCTAGGCAATGGATGAGCTGTGCAGAATATTGGGTGGCACCAACCCCAAATACATCGACCAAACCAAGTGCAGATGGGAAAACTTCTGCGCTAATGTCCAGTTCTATGTTGTGTGGAAGAAAGTCCTGAAGCCGCCAATACCTTTGAATATGCCTGAAGGTATATTGATGTTCTATTCCA
This sequence comes from Sardinella longiceps, assembly GCA_027497455.2. NCBI lineage: Eukaryota > Metazoa > Chordata > Actinopteri > Clupeiformes > Clupeidae > Sardinella > Sardinella longiceps. The sequence goes on along the minus strand of JAODXP020000063.1, from coordinate 409,039 downwards.
AGTCTGAATGGTATACACCTACAGTAATTCCTCTGTTTCCAATTCTGTCTCTGTAGATACACTGATATATGTGTGTTAATTTGCTCAATTTTGCCTCCCCTAGTGGATTTCACCATCGCACTCTTGAATGGTCTCCTGTCACTTTTTCCCTCACCAACTTCGCCACCAAAGCGGCTTGGGAATCGGAGTGAAGCACTGTTGCATGTCCTTCAGGTATGAATAATAACTTTCATGGCATTTGACCATTTTCGGGATTATATTGCCTCTACACACACTGTAAGTTTGATAAAAAGCCTCAATTGTTAAAATGGTCAATTTACTCTGTGATACTGTGAACTGCTGTGTGCTTAAACCACCTGTTAAACTCTTCTCTTAAATGAGTGCAACTTTTTTTGTTATGAGTTACAGGCAAGGGAGGATCCATCACTCTATTTGGAGAAGCGCCCGCTCTCAACTCCAGTCTTGTTGTCCGATGGAAAGGTTTGCATTCTTGCCATGGGGAACATTCTGGTTAGCACGATTCCAAAGGAGGAGTTCTTTGTTGGGATATTGATGTTAATGGCATACTACTACTAATTGCATCTAACCTACCCAAAATGTGTTGGAACTCTGCTTTCCGTAATCCAAACGAAGGTACTCTTGTGATTTTATGCACGACAGATGCCACAAGTTTATACAAAAAAGCAATGTCAGAGTGGAGATCATTTAAAATAGTGTGGCTATTGAAAAGTAGCGTGGTTTACTGATTTTGTTAAATTACATGAGAGGCTATTCTTTACTTGTTGTTGGATGTAGTTTCCTGTTGAAAGGCTGTCACCTAATTTGCTCTCCACTGCCCTCCCCCCATCCCCATCATAATCTTATCTGTTGCCCACTGTTTTTATTTCACTCACTCACTCATTCATTCACTGTCATGCTCTTTGTCTCTACTCTCACTCTCTCTCTATTACTCTCAATCCCTCTCTACTCTCTCTTTATTCTCAATCTCTACTCATTACTTCTCGCTCACTCTACTGTCTGTTTCTCTCTCTCTCTCTCTCTCTCTCTCACTCTCTACACTTTCAATCTCTACTCTCTCACTATTTCTCTTAACTCTCTAAATCTCTCTACTCTCACACTCTTTCTTTGGCTCACATTCATTCATTCATTCATTCATTCATTCATTCATTCACATCCCATCCCTCGTCCTTACTAACAGGTCATCCAACCCATACACCTCCTCCTTACTCAAGCAAATGGTTTAATTGAGCAATCTCTGAGAGGAAATCCTTTTAAGGTTTTTTATTTTATTTTTTTATTTTTCTTTCCAGTGCCTCTCAGTAGTACAGTACTTTGTACTTGATGTGCGCACATGCACTTTGCCTCAATAAATGTTGCCAGAATTTTCATTAGTAGTTGTTGTGGTGGTGATTTACTGATGGGTGTTCTATTTTCAAGATGTATGTTCTTGGATTAAGGCCTAGTTTTAAGGCAAATGAGGGTATAAGACTACCTGTTTCAAGATGGGCTGACTGGTTTCAAGTGTCATGTTAGCCTAGCATTAAGTACTCTACACTTATATTAGTGAATTATTTCCTTAATTCTAGGCTATTCAACAAGCTAGAATTAAGAATGCCAAGAACTCAATGAGTATTATTTGATTATATTTAGTTTTTTATACTTGTTACTGTGCTTTACAGAGTCTGATTTCAAGTATTTTTGATCTAAATTTAAGACTGCCAAGAGCTTGAAATAAGTACAAAATTCTATCAGACCAGCTCATATTCAGTTTTTTATACTAGTTACTGTGCTCTCCCAAATCTGATTTCAAGTATTTTTATCTAAAAATTAGCTTTCCAAGAACTTAAAATCAGTATAAAATGCTATCAGACAAATCTTATATCTAGACTGGAACAAACTTATTTTCAGATTTCTTGTCAAGTCAAATTATCTTGCTGCATGGACAGATAATTTCACTAGTATTGACTAACTTTAGGCTTGAATCAAGTATTTTTTTCTTATATTTCAACCACCCTTTTTTGCAGTGTAATGTTGGGTGGAGAATCTGACTGAGTTGGAAGCTGGCTAGTCAGACGGGTTCTAAAGCTGGCGCAGCTAGTTGGCATAACTGGAAGTTTAATAAGCTGTTAAGCGTTCAGTAGTGCTATAAACGGCACAAGCCAAGTATTAATTGTCTGCTGATTTTTCTGCTTCAAGGATATCACTCAGATGAGGGACATGACAACCATAAATCCCATACTAACAGCTGCATCCACACATTGCATCGTTGCGTAGCCAAGCCTACTTCATAGCAAAATACCAAACCATCCACTGGCTCTTACCTTTACGGTGAACTTCAAGTTATATCCATGTTATATCCATATTTCGTGTAAAGTCCACAAATAGGGGTATTCCTGTCTTGGTTGCATGTTAGATAAGTAGGCTTGATATCATTTAACTGGTTTGGTTGGACTAGTAGCATTCAGCTGAGTTCACTGATAGCATAATGTTCAAAATAGCTAGCCTAATAACTACCTTGCAATAAGCTAATAAACTTCAGCGTTGTTTTTCTCCGCTTTTCAATTTTTCTGACTTGCAACATTGTAACACTTTGAACGCTCCTATCTATGTCATTTGTTGGCCAATAGTATCGATAGTGGTATCATTTGAAAGGTTATTTTCTTGCCTATCATGCAATAACTTAATTTTGAAAAAATGCCAATGCGACTGATTTCGCTGTGCAGAGTCACATATAATATTCTATGCATATTTTAATATTCTAATCCATACTGTACATCAATGCAATCCATCCAGATTATAATATTCAATCTGACCAGTAGTATCCACACACACACACACACACACACACAGTTTGCATGTAATTTACCAGCACACTGTTTGAATCCTTGTTTAAATCGCAATTGAACGGTGTCAATACCGTCATGGACGTTGCCCAAATAGCGGTTAAAAAGACCTATTCTAAACACGAATTGCTCACAGCGTTTGTGCAAACGTCCACCACATCGCTACGACGGTGGGAATAAACAAAAGGTAAGTGTCCATCATGCGGCTTCGAACAACATGATTGGCTCACACCTTACCCCCCCCCCCTATGTTAGTTATTAATTATTACTAAAGTGTTTATTTGGCATAAGTTAATAGTTTTTCACTGTTAGCCTAATTAAATACAAGTTGTTTGCATGTTAACTATATGTTATGCTCATAATAAATAGAAAATAGTCTACTACCTAATATTGTATTGATATTACTTAATAGTTAACAATATGTCTGTTTGCCATATATTGGTAGCCTGATGTAATTGCTTAAGGTTAATCAATATATTAGTAATATATTGGTAAAACAAGTTTAATTAATATATTAATAATATGCAGTTATCAGTATGGGGACCCTTATAATAAAGTTAAAAAGGCCCTGGCCATACAAAAAATCAATATGACAGCCATTTTTCAAGATGGCCGTCATTGTTAATGCCGCTTTTACAGTTGGCACATGTACAATAAATTATGGTCCAGAATCACATATTATCTATTCACATTTGCAACGGCAAAGTTCTGTGCATCTGAAACCCAATTTAAAACATGTGCATCTTAGAGCTATTGACAGCTACATGGCACTGTGCCTCACAGAGTGAAAGGGGGGTGGGGACAATTACAGGTGTGATACACCTATGTAATCAGCATTCACTTGATAAAACCACTGACTTCATTTAGTCTAACTTTTATACAGTTTGCACTGAAAATAGAGATAGATAGAAAATAGATAGAAAAAGATTTCTCAATGCTCTTTCAGTTTAATGTAGACAATACTTATGTTTACTAGGTTCAAACCTCAAATGCCTTGGCTAGATATATTTATAGTGGGTTTTTTTTTACAATGTGTGAAGACATTTGAAAAAGTGTTAGTGTGTAGTTGTGATATTTTTAATAAAAACAATTTTCTTAACAATAACTTTAATCTCTTATTGTTTTTAATGATATCTTCTAGAACGTAGCAATATGTGTCACTTTAGCATAGATGTTTTTTTTTAGATTAAATACTTTTTAAAAAAAAATAGCAGGCCGTCTCAAACTGGCTAAAAGGTCCAGGGACCCTACTCAGTGGCCGTGTATCCCCGTAGTGATAAGTTTGGACTATTCCAATCACACGTCTGTAGCTCTGAATTTTTGACCTTTACATATACTGTATGAGTAACACCACTAGAAACCTTGAACCTTGAATAGATTTTAGGATAAAAAAAGTATTGATTGTGCTTTACAGAAAGCATAAAACAAAATGCAAAATTTTTTAGTCCTTCAGACAGAAGCATTCTACCACCCCCGCAGGAACCTTTGTGTGGCCGAACGCACGGTGGCTGAGCGCATGGTGTCCAGTCCAAGAGCTTTTCAAGGACTTGTATGCTGCCAAGTTTGGCGCGTGTGGAAACTAGACAATACTTATGTTTACTAGGTTCAAGCCTCAAATGCCTTGGCTAGATATTTATACTGTTTTTTTTTCAATATGTGTTAACATTTGAAAAAGGGTTTTTGTGTAGTTGTGATATTTTTAATAAAAACTGTTTTCTTAACAATAACTTTGAACTCATATTGTTTTTAATGATATCCTCTAGAACGTAGCAATATGTGCCACTTTTGCATAGATGTTTTTTTTTTTTAGATGAAATACTTAACAAAAAATAGCAGGCCGTCTCAAACTGGCTAAAAGGTCCAGGGCCCCTACTCAGTGGCCGCGTATCCCCGTAGTGATAAGTTTGGACTATTGCAATCACATGTCTGTAGCTCTGTGAATTTTTGTCCTATACATATACTGTATGAGTAACACCACTAGAAACCTTGAATCTTTTAGTTTTCAAATATATAGATTTTAGGATAAAAACATGTATTGATTGTGCTTTATATAAAGTATAAAACAAAATGCTAAATTTTGTAGTCCTTCAGACAGATGCAGGCTGTTAGAGATACACCCCCAGCTATTGAGATGATAAGTGCTGTGGTGTCATTGGGCCATTGTCTTGGGGCACAAGGTGTGAACACGCCCCTTTTCACCAGGATAAATACATAGGAATGAACCTGTCTGTTTTACTTTACCTGAGGAGGATGTCCAGAGCAGAGAATGCAAGATGAACTGGAGTTAGAGAGCGAGACAGATGACGGAAGGTCAGATGTATCCTGTGAAGAAGGCGAAGAAGAGCTATACTTTGAGCTTCTAGATCCCTTTGAGGATGTTTCTGATGAGTAAGTTGCCTTTGCTGTGTTGCTAAGCTAGCTAAGTTATGTCATTTGCTTAGGCTATAGGAAGAATATAGCTAAACAAGTTAGTTGAGTGTAGTTTGCAACTATTTCTCTGCTTTTGCAGATATATTCCGGTTACCAAACTACACCCGAGTAAAATGAATTGCTTTTAGAATTGTGTTTAGTCGGCATGCAATGCATATCTTGTTATTCACCACCTGAATGATTTGTTTTTAGCTCATGTTCCGTACAAGTCTCTGCCCCTAAAAATGTTGGTACATAGGCTAAGCAACAAACTATGTCACCACAGAGAAACCCAAAGACATTTTAGCAGCATACTGCAACTAGTGTGCATTTCTCTTGTTAAGTAAGGTGTGAACTAAAAGCGAAACTGTAAATGTCTCAATTAGATACAGAGCAAGGTGCGAATGACAGGCTATAGGACAAAGTTATGATATGTAGATTTGTGTCATTATCTCTTTTTTGTAATGCTGAATGCTATGTTTTCTTTATGAATAAATGAACCTATAGTATTAGCCCACAATCTTTATTTAAACATCTTCTATTGGATTTAACAGAGATGCAGAGAATATCCCACCTGCGCGAGCGAGGAAGAGAGCACGGGCCCAGCCCAAACAGGATACACTTTCATGGAAGACGGAAAGTGATGCAGATATCGCTCCACCACCTCTGCGTTTTCTTCCTAATGATATCCTCTAGAACGTAGCAATATGTGCCACTTTTGCATAGATGTTTTTTTTTTTTAGATGAAATACTTAACAAAAAATAGCAGGCCGTCTCAAACTGGCTAAAAGGTCCAGGGCCCCTACTCAGTGCCGTATCCCCGTAGTGATAAGTTTGGACTATTGCAATCACATGTCTGTAGCTCTGTGAATTTTTGTCCTATACATATACTGTATGAGTAACACCACTAGAAACCTTGAATCTTTTAGTTTTCAAATATATAGATTTTAGGATAAAAAATGTATTGATTGTGCTTTATATAAAGTATAAAACAAAATGCTAAATTTTGTAGTCCTTCAGACAGATGCAGGCTGTTAGAGACACACCCCCAGCTATTGAGATGATAAGTGCTGTGGTGTCATTGGGCCATTGTCTTGGGGCGCAAGGTGTGAACACGCCCCTTTTCACCAGGATAAATACATAGGCATGAACCTGTCTGTTTTACTTTACCTGAGGAGGATGTCCAGAGCAGAGAAGATGACTCCAGCGGCTGAGGCATCACGGCTAATGCAAGATGAACTGGAGTTAGAGAGCGAGACAGATGACGGAAGGTCAGATGTATCCTGTGAAGAAGGCGAAGAAGAGCTATACTTTGAGCTTCTAGATCCCTTTGAGGATGTTTCTGATGAGTAAGTAGCCTTTGCTGTGTTGCTAAGCTAGCTAAGTTATGTCATTTGCTTAGGCTATAGGAAGAATATAGCTAAACAAGTTAGTTGAGTGTAGTTTGCAACTATTTCTCTGCTTTTGCAGATATATTCCGGTTACCAAACTACACCCGAGTAAAATGAATTGCTTTTAGAATTGTGTTTAGTCGGCATGCAATGCATATCTTGTTATTCACCACCTGAATGATTTGTTTTTAGCTCATGTTCCGTACAAGTCTCTGCCCCTAAAAATGTTGGTACATAGGCTAAGCAACAAACTATGTCACCACAGAGAAACCCAAAGACATTTTAGCAGCATACTGCAACTAGTGTGCATTTCTCTTGTTAAGTAAGGTGTGAACTAAAAGCGAAACTGTAAATGTCTCAATTAGATACACAGCAAGGTGCGAATGACAGGCTATAGGACAAAGTTATGATATGTAGATTTGTGTCATTATCTCTTTTTTGTAATGCTGAATGCTATGTTTTCTTTATGAATAAATGAACCTATAGTATTAGCCCACAATCTTTATTTAAACATCTTCTATTGGATTTAACAGAGATGCAGAGAATATCCCACCTGCGCGAGCAAGGAAGAGAGCACGGGCCCAGCCCAAACAGGATACACTTTCATGGAAGACAGAAAGTGATGCAGATATCGCTCCACCACCTCTGCGTTTTCTTCCAGCAAGGGAGCCTGGTGTGCAGCTGAGGGCAGGGGACAACCACACTCCTCTGGATCTCTTCAAGCTGTTTGTTTCAGAGGATGCTGTGGAGACCCTCTGCCACAACACCAACAAGCAAGCGGCCAGGAGCATTGCTAGAGGTGCAAAGTACAGATGGGTGGATGTTGGAGTTGCTGAGTTCTACAGATTCCTTGGGCTAGTATTCTACATGGGCATGTTCAAGTTGCATCGTGTCTGTGACTACTGGAGGAGAGACAGCATCTTCACTCTCCCTTTTGCAGCACAGGTAATGACAAGGGACAGATTCAGAACCATCTTTTGGAATGTGCACATGAGTGACCCAGATGAAGACAGAGAGAATGATGCCAAGAAGGGAACCTCAGCCCATGACCAGCTCTTCCGTATCAAACCTCTCATGAGCACCATCCAGAATGCTTGTAAAGCATTCTACCACCCCCGCTTGTAAAGCATTCTACCACCCCCGCAGGAACCTTTGTGTGGCCGAACGCACGGTGGCTGAGCGCATGGTGTCCAGTCGCCAGGCTTTCAGACAGCGCATGGAGGACAAAACAACCAAGAGCGCCTGCAAGTTGTTTGTGCTTGCAGACTCCAGCAATGGTTACACCGTTGACTTTTCTTTATACGCGGGAAAGAACCACTTCCCCACAGGCCGTGGCCTCTCGTATGTCTCTGTCATGTCACTGGCTAACAAAGGATATCTGGGGTCTGGATACCATATCTACATGGACAATTTCCACACCAGCCCAAAGCTTTTCAAGGACTTGTATGCTGCCAAGTTTGGCGCGTGTGGAAAGTACAGAGAGTCCCGGAGGGATTGCCCACGCAGTAACGTCAATGCACTGACAAAGCATTCGACCAGAGGAACGATCCGCTGGATAAGAGATGGACCTGTTGTCTACGTCAAGTGGATGGATAGGCAAGAGGTGTCTGTGTGCTCCACTATCCATGCTGCCCACACTGGGGATGCAGTGCAGCGAAGAGCGAAGAGCAGACAGGGTGTCCGTTCAACACAGCGTGTTTCATGTCCCAAACCTGTTGTGGACTACAACAAGTGCATTGGTGGTGTGGATTTGTCTGGCCAGATGATGCAGCAATACACAGCCCAGCACACAAGTATGAAGTGGTACAAGAAGCTCTTTCGTTATTTCTTGGACATTGCTGCAACAAATGCCTTCATCCTCCACAAAGAACTCATGCAAACCATGCAGAAGAAAAGCCTTAGCCGGAAGCAATTCATGGAGGAGCTTGTTGCACAGCTGTGCGGTGTACCGCAGACCTCTCAGACTCCAAAGGCTCCTGTGCAGACACCTGGAGAGCTTCACTTGCCGGCTTGTGGGGTTGAGCTCACAGCAGATGGAAAGAGGGCTGCTGACGGTCGCAAAACCTGTGTGTACTGTAGGCGTCATGGAAGGAAAATGAAAACTGTCTGGAAATGTGATAGATGCGACGTCTACCTTTGTCTTCATCAAGATAGAAACTGTTTTGTTGCTTGGCATCAAGATGTGAAGTGCTAAATGCTAGTTCTGATCCAAGCTCCAAGCTCTCTTATCCAAGAGGATCAGTTCCCCTTTTTATGCTCTTTTGGACACACTTTACTGGTACCTATTGAACAAGGTATTGAATATCTTAGAGTTGAAGAGGAGATTTGGATTTGGAAAGTGGATTTTCTGTGCCAAAGTGACACTTTCTCTGCAGTAGCTTGCATAGCTTCGGGGGATGGTGATTATACTGCCCTGCTAGAGCCATTGACAGGACAAAGAGCTATTGACAGCTACATGGCACTGTGCCTCTCAGAGTGAAAGGGGGTGGGGACAATTACAGGTGTGATACACCTATGTAATCAGTATTCACTTGATAAAACCACTGACTTCATTTAGTCTAACTTTTGTACAGTTTGCACTGAAAATATATAAGATTTCTCAATGCTCTTTTTCAGTTTAATGTAGACAATACTTATGTTTACTAGGTTTAAACCTCAAATGCCTTGGCTAGATATTTATACTGTTTTTTTTTTCAATGTGTGAAGACATTTGAAAAAGGGTTTTTGTGTAGTTGTGATATTTTTAATAAAAACTGTTTTCTTAACAATAACTTTGAACTCATATTGTTTTTAATGATATCCTCTAGAACGTAGCAATATGTGCCACTTTTGCATAGATGTTTTTTTTTTTTAGATGAAATACTTAACAAAAAATAGCAGGCCGTCTCAAACTGGCTAAAAGGTCCAGGGCCCCTACTCAGTGGCCGCGTATCCCCGTAGTGATAAGTTTGGACCATTCCAATCACATGTCTGTAGCTCTGTGAATTTTTGTCCTATACATATACTGTATGAGTAACACCACTAGAAACCTTGAATCTTTTAGTTTTCAAATATATAGATTTTAGGAGAAAAAATGTATTGATTGTGCTTTATATAAAGTATAAAACAAAATGCTAAATTTTGTAGTCCTTCAGACAGATGCAGGCTGTTAGAGACACACCCCCAGCTATTGAGATGATAAGTGCTGTGGTGTCATTGGGCCATTGTCTTGGGGCGCAAGGTGTGAACACGCCCCTTTTCACCAGGATAAATACATAGGCATGAACCTGTCTGTTTTACTTTACCTGAGGAGGATGTCCAGAGCAGAGAAGATGACTCCAGCGGCTGAGGCATCACGGCTAATGCAAGATGAACTGGAGTTAGAGAGCGAGACAGATGACGGAAGGTCAGATGTATCCTGTGAAGAAGGCGAAGAAGAGCTATACTTTGAGCTTCTAGATCCCTTTGAGGATGTTTCTGATGAGTAAGTAGCCTTTGCTGTGTTGCTAAGCTAGCTAAGTTATGTCATTTGCTTAGGCTATAGGAAGAATATAGCTAAACAAGTCAGTTGAGTGTAGTTTGCAACTATTTCTCTGCTTTTGCAGATATATTCCGGTTACCAAACTACACCCGAGTAAAATGAATTGCTTTTAGAATTGTGTTTAGTCGGCATGCAATGCATATCTTGTTATTCACCACCTGAATGATTTGTTTTTAGCTCATGTTCCGTACAAGTCTCTGCCCCTAAAAATGTTGGTACATAGGCTAAGCAACAAACTATGTCACCACAGAGAAACCCAAAGACATTTTAGCAGCATACTGCAACTAGTGTGCATTTCTCTTGTTAAGTAAGGTGTGAACTAAAAGCGAAACTGTAAATGTCTCAATTAGATACACAACAAGGTGCGAATGACAGGCTATAGGACAAAGTTATGATATGTAGATTTGTGTCATTATCTCTTTTTTGTAATGCTGAATGCTATGTTTTCTTTATGAATAAATGAACCTATAGTATTAGCCCACAATCTTTATTTAAACATCTTCTATTGGATTTAACAGAGATGCAGAGAATATCCCACCTGCGCGAGCAAGGAAGAGAGCACGGGCCCAGCCCAAACAGGATACACTTTCATGGAAGACAGAAAGTGATGCAGATATCGCTCCACCACCTCTGCGTTTTCTTCCAGCAAGGGAGCCTGGTGTGCAGCTGAGGGCAGGGGACAACCACACTCCTCTGGATCTCTTCAAGCTGTTTGTTTCAGAGGATGCTGTGGAGACCCTCTGCCACAACACCAACAAGCAAGCGGCCAGGAGCATTGCTAGAGGTGCAAAGTACAGATGGGTGGATGTTGGAGTTGCTGAGTTCTACAGATTCCTTGGGCTAGTATTCTACATGGGCATGTTCAAGTTGCATCATGTCTGTGACTACTGGAGGAGAGACAGCATCTTCACTCTCCCTTTTGCAGCACAGGTAATGACAAGGGACAGATTCAGAACCATCTTTTGGAATGTGCACATGAGTGACCCAGATGAAGACAGAGAGAATGATGCCAAGAAGGGAACCTCAGCCCATGACCAGCTCTTCCGTATCAAACCTCTCATGAGCACCATCCAGAATGCTTGTAAAGCATTCTATCACCCCGCAGGAACCTTTGTGTGGCCGAACGCACGGTGGCTGAGCGCATGGTTTCCAGTCGCCAGGCTTTCAGACGGCGCATGGAGGACAAAACAACCAAGAACGCCTTCAAGTTGTTTGTGCTTGCAGACTCCAGCAATGGTTACACCGTTGACTTTTCTGTATACGCGGGAAAGAACCACTTCCCCACAGGCCGTGGCCTCTCGTATGTCTCTGTCATGTCACTGGCTAACAAAGGATATCTGGGGTCTGGATACCATATCTACATGGACAATTTCCACACCAGCCCAAAGCTTTTCAAGGACTTGTATGCTGCCAAGTTTGGCGCGTGTGGAAAGTACAGAGAGTCCCGGAGGGATTGCCCACGCAGTAACGTCAATGCACTGACAAAGCATTCGACCAGAGGAACGATCCGCTGGATAAGAGATGGACCTGTTGTCTACGTCAAGTGGATGGATAGGCAAGAGGTGTCTGTGTGCTCCACTATCCATGCTGCCCACACTGGGGATGCAGTGCAGCGAAGAGCGAAGAGCAGACAGGGTGTCCGTTCAACACAGCGTGTTTCATGTCCCAAACCTGTTGTGGACTACAACAAGTGCATTGGTGGTGTGGATTTGTCTGGCCATATGATGCAGCAATACACAGCCCAGCACACACAGTATGAAGTGGTACAAGAAGCTCTTTCGTTATTTCTTGGACATTGCTGCAACAAATGCCTTCATCCTCCACAAAGAACTCATGCAAACCATGCAGAAGAAAAGCCTTAGCCGGAAGCAATTCATGGAGGAGCTTGTTGCACAGCTGTGCGGTGTACCGCAGACCTCTCAGACTCCAAAGGCTCCTGTGCAGACACCTGGAGAGCTTCACTTGCCGGCTTGTGGGGTTGAGCTCACAGCAGATGGAAAGAGGGCTGCTGACGGTCGCAAAACCTGTGTGTACTGTAGGCGTCATGGAAGGAAAATGAAAACTGTCTGGAAATGTGATAGATGCGACGTCTACCTTTGTCTTCATCAAGATAGAAACTGTTTTGTTGCTTGGCATCAAGATGTGAAGTGCTAAATGCTAGTTCTGATCCAAGCTCCAAGCTCTCTTATCCAAGAGGATCAGTTCCCCTTTTTATGCTCTTTTGGACACACTTTACTGGTACCTATTGAACAAGGTATTGAATATCTTAGAGTTGAAGAGGAGATTTGGATTTGGAAAGTGGATTTTCTGTGCCAAAGTGACACTTTCTCTGCAGTAGCTTGCATAGCTTCGGGGGATGGTGATTATACTGCCCTGCTAGAGCCATTGACAGGACAAAGAGCTATTGACAGCTACATGGCACTGTGCCTCTCAGAGTGAAAGGGGGTGGGGACAATTACAGGTGTGATACACCTATGTAATCAGTATTCACTTGATAAAACCACTGACTTCATTTAGTCTAACTTTTGTACAGTTTGCACTGAAAATATATAAGATTTCTCAATGCTCTTTTTCAGTTTAATGTAGACAATACTTATGTTTACTAGGTTTAAACCTCAAATGCCTTGGCTAGATATTTATACTGTTTTTTTTTTCAATGTGTGAAGACATTTGAAAAAGGGTTTTTGTGTAGTTGTGATATTTTTAATAAAAACTGTTTTCTTAACAATAACTTTGAACTCATATTGTTTTTAATGATATCCTCTAGAACGTAGCAATATGTGCCACTTTTGCATAGATGTTTTTTTTTTTTAGATGAAATACTTAACAAAAAATAGCAGGCCGTCTCAAACTGGCTAAAAGGTCCAGGGCCCCTACTCAGTGGCCGCGTATCCCCGTAGTGATAAGTTTGGACCATTCCAATCACATGTCTGTAGCTCTGTGAATTTTTGTCCTATACATATACTGTATGAGTAACACCACTAGAAACCTTGAATCTTTTAGTTTTCAAATATATAGATTTTAGGAGAAAAAAATGTATTGATTGTGCTTTATATAAAGTATAAAACAAAATGCTAAATTTTGTAGTCCTTCAGACAGATGCAGGCTGTTAGAGACACACCCCCAGCTATTGAGATGATAAGTGCTGTGGTGTCATTGGGCCATTGTCTTGGGGCGCAAGGTGTGAACACGCCCCTTTTCACCAGGATAAATACATAGGCATGAACCTGTCTGTTTTACTTTACCTGAGGAGGATGTCCAGAGCAGAGAAGATGACTCCAGCGGCTGAGGCATCACGGCTAATGCAAGATGAACTGGAGTTAGAGAGCGAGACAGATGACGGAAGGTCAGATGTATCCTGTGAAGAAGGCGAAGAAGAGCTATACTTTGAGCTTCTAGATCCCTTTGAGGATGTTTCTGATGAGTAAGTAGCCTTTGCTGTGTTGCTAAGCTAGCTAAGTTATGTCATTTGCTTAGGCTATAGGAAGAATATAGCTAAACAAGTCAGTTGAGTGTAGTTTGCAACTATTTCTCTGCTTTTGCAGATATATTCCGGTTACCAAACTACACCCGAGTAAAATGAATTGCTTTTAGAATTGTGTTTAGTCGGCATGCAATGCATATCTTGTTATTCACCACCTGAATGATTTGTTTTTAGCTCATGTTCCGTACAAGTCTCTGCCCCTAAAAATGTTGGTACATAGGCTAAGCAACAAACTATGTCACCACAGAGAAACCCAAAGACATTTTAGCAGCATACTGCAACTAGTGTGCATTTCTCTTGTTAAGTAAGGTGTGAACTAAAAGCGAAACTGTAAATGTCTCAATTAGATACACAACAAGGTGCGAATGACAGGCTATAGGACAAAGTTATGATATGTAGATTTGTGTCATTATCTCTTTTTTGTAATGCTGAATGCTATGTTTTCTTTATGAATAAATGAACCTATAGTATTAGCCCACAATCTTTATTTAAACATCTTCTATTGGATTTAACAGAGATGCAGAGAATATCCCACCTGCGCGAGCAAGGAAGAGAGCACGGGCCCAGCCCAAACAGGATACACTTTCATGGAAGACAGAAAGTGATGCAGATATCGCTCCACCACCTCTGCGTTTTCTTCCAGCAAGGGAGCCTGGTGTGCAGCTGAGGGCAGGGGACAACCACACTCCTCTGGATCTCTTCAAGCTGTTTGTTTCAGAGGATGCTGTGGAGACCCTCTGCCACAACACCAACAAGCAAGCGGCCAGGAGCATTGCTAGAGGTGCAAAGTACAGATGGGTGGATGTTGGAGTTGCTGAGTTCTACAGATTCCTTGGGCTAGTATTCTACATGGGCATGTTCAAGTTGCATCATGTCTGTGACTACTGGAGGAGAGACAGCATCTTCACTCTCCCTTTTGCAGCACAGGTAATGACAAGGGACAGATTCAGAACCATCTTTTGGAATGTGCACATGAGTGACCCAGATGAAGACAGAGAGAATGATGCCAAGAAGGGAACCTCAGCCCATGACCAGCTCTTCCGTATCAAACCTCTCATGAGCACCATCCAGAATGCTTGTAAAGCATTCTATCACCCCCGCAGGAACCTTTGTGTGGCCGAACGCACGGTGGCTGAGCGCATGGTTTCCAGTCGCCAGGCTTTCAGACGGCGCATGGAGGACAAAACAACCAAGAACGCCTTCAAGTTGTTTGTGCTTGCAGACTCCAGCAATGGTTACACCGTTGACTTTTCTGTATACGCGGGAAAGAACCACTTCCCCACAGGCCGTGGCCTCTCGTATGTCTCTGTCATGTCACTGGCTAACAAAGGATATCTGGGGTCTGGATACCATATCTACATGGACAATTTCCACACCAGCCCAAAGCTTTTCAAGGACTTGTATGCTGCCAAGTTTGGCGCGTGTGGAAAGTACAGAGAGTCCCGGAGGGATTGCCCACGCAGTAACGTCAATGCACTGACAAAGCATTCGACCAGAGGAACGATCCGCTGGATAAGAGATGGACCTGTTGTCTACGTCAAGTGGATGGATAGGCAAGAGGTGTCTGTGTGCTCCACTATCCATGCTGCCCACACTGGGGATGCAGTGCAGCGAAGAGCGAAGAGCAGACAGGGTGTCCGTTCAACACAGCGTGTTTCATGTCCCAAACCTGTTGTGGACTACAACAAGTGCATTGGTGGTGTGGATTTGTCTGGCCATATGATGCAGCAATACACAGCCCAGCACACAAGTATGAAGTGGTACAAGAAGCTCTTTCGTTATTTCTTGGACATTGCTGCAACAAATGCCTTCATCCTCCACAAAGAACTCATGCAAACCATGCAGAAGAAAAGCCTTAGCCGGAAGCAATTCATGGAGGAGCTTGTTGCACAGCTGTGCGGTGTATCGCAGACCTCTCAGACTCCAAAGGCTCCTGTGCAGACACCTGGAGAGCTTCACTTGCCGGCTTGTGGGGTTGAGCTCACAGCAGATGGAAAGAGGGCTGCTGACGGTCGCAAAACCTGTGTGTACTGTAGGCGTCATGGAAGGAAAATGAAAACTGTCTGGAAATGTGATAGATGCGACGTCTACCTTTGTCTTCATCAAGATAGAAACTGTTTTGTTGCTTGGCATCAAGATGTGAAGTGCTAAATGCTAGTTCTGATCCAAGCTCCAAGCCAGGGCCGCTGCTAAGGTTTTGGAGGCCCTAAGCTTAACTGGTCAGGGAGCCCCCCCCCCCCCCCCAAAAAAAAAAAAAGTTAGCAAAACAATTAACGTTAGCCTAAACGGACTTACCGTCTCTTATCCAAGAGGATCAGTTCCCCTTTTTATGCTCTTTTGGACACACTTTACTGGTACCTATTGAACAAGGTATTGAATATCTTAGAGTTGAAGAGGAGATTTGGATTTGGAAAGTGGATTTTCTGTGCCAAAGTGACACTTTCTCTGCAGTAGCTTGCATAGCTTCGGGGGATGGTGATTATACTGCCCTGCTAGAGCCATTGACAGGACAAAGAGCTATTGACAGCTACATGGCACTGTGCCTCTCAGAGTGAAAGGGGGTGGGGACAATTACAGGTGTGATACACCTATGTAATCAGTATTCACTTGATAAAACCACTGACTTCATTTAGTCTAACTTTTGTACAGTTTGCACTGAAAATATATAAGATTTCTCAATGCTCTTTTTCAGTTTAATGTAGACAATACTTATGTTTACTAGGTTTAAACCTCAAATGCCTTGGCTAGATATTTATACTGTTTTTTTTTTCAATGTGTGAAGACATTTGAAAAAGGGTTTTTGTGTAGTTGTGATATTTTTAATAAAAACTGTTTTCTTAACAATAACTTTGAACTCATATTGTTTTTAATGATATCCTCTAGAACGTAGCAATATGTGCCACTTTTGCATAGATGTTTTTTTTTTTTAGATGAAATACTTAACAAAAAATAGCAGGCCGTCTCAAACTGGCTAAAAGGTCCAGGGCCCCTACTCAGTGGCCGCGTATCCCCGTAGTGATAAGTTTGGACCATTCCAATCACATGTCTGTAGCTCTGTGAATTTTTGTCCTATACATATACTGTATGAGTAACACCACTAGAAACCTTGAATCTTTTAGTTTTCAAATATATAGATTTTAGGAGAAAAAAATGTATTGATTGTGCTTTATATAAAGTAGAAAACAAAATGCTAAATTTTGTAGTCCTTCAGACAGATGCAGGCTGTTAGAGACACACCCCCAGCTATTGAGATGATAAGTGCTGTGGTGTCATTGGGCCATTGTCTTGGGGCGCAAGGTGTGAACACGCCCCTTTTCACCAGGATAAATACATAGGCATGAACCTGTCTGTTTTACTTTACCTGAGGAGGATGTCCAGAGCAGAGAAGATGACTCCAGCGGCTGAGGCATCACGGCTAATGCAAGATGAACTGGAGTTAGAGAGCGAGACAGATGACGGAAGGTCAGATGTATCCTGTGAAGAAGGCGAAGAAGAGCTATACTTTGAGCTTCTAGATCCCTTTGAGGATGTTTCTGATGAGTAAGTAGCCTTTGCTGTGTTGCTAAGCTAGCTAAGTTATGTCATTTGCTTAGGCTATAGGAAGAATATAGCTAAACAAGTCAGTTGAGTGTAGTTTGCAACTATTTCTCTGCTTTTGCAGATATATTCCGGTTACCAAACTACACCCGAGTAAAATGAATTGCTTTTAGAATTGTGTTTAGTCGGCATGCAATGCATATCTTGTTATTCACCACCTGAATGATTTGTTTTTAGCTCATGTTCCGTACAAGTCTCTGCCCCTAAAAATGTTGGTACATAGGCTAAGCAACAAACTATGTCACCACAGAGAAACCCAAAGACATTTTAGCAGCATACTGCAACTAGTGTGCATTTCTCTTGTTAAGTAAGGTGTGAACTAAAAGCGAAACTGTAAATGTCTCAATTAGATACACAACAAGGTGCGAATGACAGGCTATAGGACAAAGTTATGATATGTAGATTTGTGTCATTATCTCTTTTTTGTAATGCTGAATGCTATGTTTTCTTTATGAATAAATGAACCTATAGTATTAGCCCACAATCTTTATTTAAACATCTTCTATTGGATTTAACAGAGATGCAGAGAATATCCCACCTGCGCGAGCAAGGAAGAGAGCACGGGCCCAGCCCAAACAGGATACACTTTCATGGAAGACAGAAAGTGATGCAGATATCGCTCCACCACCTCTGCGTTTTCTTCCAGCAAGGGAGCCTGGTGTGCAGCTGAGGGCAGGGGACAACCACACTCCTCTGGATCTCTTCAAGCTGTTTGTTTCAGAGGATGCTGTGGAGACCCTCTGCCACAACACCAACAAGCAAGCGGCCAGGAGCATTGCTAGAGGTGCAAAGTACAGATGGGTGGATGTTGGAGTTGCTGAGTTCTACAGATTCCTTGGGCTAGTATTCTACATGGGCATGTTCAAGTTGCATCATGTCTGTGACTACTGGAGGAGAGACAGCATCTTCACTCTCCCTTTTGCAGCACAGGTAATGACAAGGGACAGATTCAGAACCATCTTTTGGAATGTGCACATGAGTGACCCAGATGAAGACAGAGAGAATGATGCCAAGAAGGGAACCTCAGCCCATGACCAGCTCTTCCGTATCAAACCTCTCATGAGCACCATCCAGAATGCTTGTAAAGCATTCTATCACCCCCGCAGGAACCTTTGTGTGGCCGAACGCACGGTGGCTGAGCGCATGGTTTCCAGTCGCCAGGCTTTCAGACGGCGCATGGAGGACAAAACAACCAAGAACGCCTTCAAGTTGTTTGTGCTTGCAGACTCCAGCAATGGTTACACCGTTGACTTTTCTGTATACGTGGGAAAGAACCACTTCCCCACAGGCCGTGGCCTCTCGTATGTCTCTGTCATGTCACTGGCTAACAAAGGATATCTGGGGTCTGGATACCATATCTACATGGACAATTTCCACACCAGCCCAAAGCTTTTCAAGGACTTGTATGCTGCCAAGTTTGGCGCGTGTGGAAAGTACAGAGAGTCCCGGAGGGATTGCCCACGCAGTAACGTCAATGCACTGACAAAGCATTCGACCAGAGGAACGATCCGCTGGATAAGAGATGGACCTGTTGTCTACGTCAAGTGGATGGATAGGCAAGAGGTGTCTGTGTGCTCCACTATCCATGCTGCCCACACTGGGGATGCAGTGCAGCGAAGAGCGAAGAGCAGACAGGGTGTCCGTTCAACACAGCGTGTTTCATGTCCCAAACCTGTTGTGGACTACAACAAGTGCATTGGTGGTGTGGATTTGTCTGGCCATATGATGCAGCAATACACAGCCCAGCACACAAGTATGAAGTGGTACAAGAAGCTCTTTCGTTATTTCTTGGACATTGCTGCAACAAATGCCTTCATCCTCCACAAAGAACTCATGCAAACCATGCAGAAGAAAAGCCTTAGCCGGAAGCAATTCATGGAGGAGCTTGTTGCACAGCTGTGCGGTGTATCGCAGACCTCTCAGACTCCAAAGGCTCCTGTGCAGACACCTGGAGAGCTTCACTTGCCGGCTTGTGGGGTTGAGCTCACAGCAGATGGAAAGAGGGCTGCTGACGGTCGCAAAACCTGTGTGTACTGTAGGCGTCATGGAAGGAAAATGAAAACTGTCTGGAAATGTGATAGATGCGACGTCTACCTTTGTCTTCATCAAGATAGAAACTGTTTTGTTGCTTGGCATCAAGATGTGAAGTGCTAAATGCTAGTTCTGATCCAAGCTCCAAGCTCTCTTATCCAAGAGGATCAGTTCCCCTTTTTATGCTCTTTTGGACACACTTTACTGGTACCTATTGAACAAGGTATTGAATATCTTAGAGTTGAAGAGGAGATTTGGATTTGGAAAGTGGATTTTCTGTGCCAAAGTGACACTTTCTCTGCAGTAGCTTGCATAGCTTCGGGGGATGGTGATTATACTGCCCTGCTAGAGCCATTGACAGGACAAAGAGCTATTGACAGCTACATGGCACTGTGCCTCTCAGAGTGAAAGGGGGTGGGGACAATTACAGGTGTGATACACCTATGTAATCAGTATTCACTTGATAAAACCACTGACTTCATTTAGTCTAACTTTTGTACAGTTTGCACTGAAAATATATAAGATTTCTCAATGCTCTTTTTCAGTTTAATGTAGACAATACTTATGTTTACTAGGTTTAAACCTCAAATGCCTTGGCTAGATATTTATACTGTTTTTTTTCAATGTGTGAAGACATTTGAAAAAGGGTTTTGTGTAGTTGTGATATTTTTAATAAAAACTGTTTTCTTAACAATAACTTTGAACTCATATTGTTTTTAATGATATCCTCTAGAACGTAGCAATATGTGCCACTTTTGCATAGATGTTTTTTTTTTTTTTAGATGAAATACTTAACAAAAAATAGCAGGCCGTCTCAAACTGGCTAAAAGGTCCAGGGCCCCTACTCAGTGGCCGCGTATCCCCGTAGTGATAAGTTTGGACCATTCCAATCACATGTCTGTAGCTCTGTGAATTTTTGTCCTATACATATACTGTATGAGTAACACCACTAGAAACCTTGAATCTTTTAGTTTTCAAATATATAGATTTTAGGAGAAAAAAATGTATTGATTGTGCTTTATATAAAGTATAAAACAAAATGCTAAATTTTGTAGTCCTTCAGACAGATGCAGGCTGTTAGAGACACACCCCCAGCTATTGAGATGATAAGTGCTGTGGTGTCATTGGGCCATTGTCTTGGGGCGCAAGGTGTGAACACGCCCCTTTTCACCAGGATAAATACATAGGCATGAACCTGTCTGTTTTACTTTACCTGAGGAGGATGTCCAGAGCAGAGAAGATGACTCCAGCGGCTGAGGCATCACGGCTAATGCAAGATGAACTGGAGTTAGAGAGCGAGACAGATGACGGAAGGTCAGATGTATCCTGTGAAGAAGGCGAAGAAGAGCTATACTTTGAGCTTCTAGATCCCTTTGAGGATGTTTCTGATGAGTAAGTAGCCTTTGCTGTGTTGCTAAGCTAGCTAAGTTATGTCATTTGCTTAGGCTATAGGAAGAATATAGCTAAACAAGTCAGTTGAGTGTAGTTTGCAACTATTTCTCTGCTTTTGCAGATATATTCCGGTTACCAAACTACACCCGAGTAAAATGAATTGCTTTTAGAATTGTGTTTAGTCGGCATGCAATGCATATCTTGTTATTCACCACCTGAATGATTTGTTTTTAGCTCATGTTCCGTACAAGTCTCTGCCCCTAAAAATGTTGCTACATAGGCTAAGCAACAAACTATGTCACCACAGAGAAACCCAAAGACATTTTAGCAGCATACTGCAACTAGTGTGCATTTCTCTTGTTAAGTAAGGTGTGAACTAAAAGCGAAACTGTAAATGTCTCAATTAGATACACAACAAGGTGCGAATGACAGGCTATAGGACAAAGTTATGATATGTAGATTTGTGTCATTATCTCTTTTTTGTAATGCTGAATGCTATGTTTTCTTTATGAATAAATGAACCTATAGTATTAGCCCACAATCTTTATTTAAACATCTTCTATTGGATTTAACAGAGATGCAGAGAATATCCCACCTGCGCGAGCAAGGAAGAGAGCACGGGCCCAGCCCAAAAAGGATACACTTTCATGGAAGACAGAAAGTGATGCAGATATCGCTCCACCACCTCTGCGTTTTCTTCCAGCAAGGGAGCCTGGTGTGCAGCTGAGGGCAGGGGACAACCACACTCCTCTGGATCTCTTCAAGCTGTTTGTTTCAGAGGATGCTGTGGAGACCCTCTGCCACAACACCAACAAGCAAGCGGCCAGGAGCATTGCTAGAGGTGCAAAGTACAGATGGGTGGATGTTGGAGTTGCTGAGTTCTACAGATTCCTTGGGCTAGTATTCTACATGGGCATGTTCAAGTTGCATCATGTCTGTGACTACTGGAGGAGAGACAGCATCTTCACTCTCCCTTTTGCAGCACAGGTAATGACAAGGGACAGATTCAGAACCATCTTTTGGAATGTGCACATGAGTGACCCAGATGAAGACAGAGAGAATGATGCCAAGAAGGGAACCTCAGCCCATGACCAGCTCTTCCGTATCAAACCTCTCATGAGCACCATCCAGAATGCTTGTAAAGCATTCTATCACCCCCGCAGGAACCTTTGTGTGGCCGAACGCACGGTGGCTGAGCGCATGGTTTCCAGTCGCCAGGCTTTCAGACGGCGCATGGAGGACAAAACAACCAAGAACGCCTTCAAGTTGTTTGTGCTTGCAGACTCCAGCAATGGTTACACCGTTGACTTTTCTGTATACGCGGGAAAGAACCACTTCCCCACAGGCCGTGGCCTCTCGTATGTCTCTGTCATGTCACTGGCTAACAAAGGATATCTGGGGTCTGGATACCATATCTACATGGACAATTTCCACACCAGCCCAAAGCTTTTCAAGGACTTGTATGCTGCCAAGTTTGGCGCGTGTGGAAAGTACAGAGAGTCCCGGAGGGATTGCCCACGCAGTAACGTCAATGCACTGACAAAGCATTCGACCAGAGGAACGATCCGCTGGATAAGAGATGGACCTGTTGTCTACGTCAAGTGGATGGATAGGCAAGAGGTGTCTGTGTGCTCCACTATCCATGCTGCCCACACTGGGGATGCAGTGCAGCGAAGAGCGAAGAGCAGACAGGGTGTCCGTTCAACACAGCGTGTTTCATGTCCCAAACCTGTTGTGGACTACAACAAGTGCATTGGTGGTGTGGATTTGTCTGGCCATATGATGCAGCAATACACAGCCCAGCACACAAGTATGAAGTGGTACAAGAAGCTCTTTCGTTATTTCTTGGACATTGCTGCAACAAATGCCTTCATCCTCCACAAAGAACTCATGCAAACCATGCAGAAGAAAAGCCTTAGCCGGAAGCAATTCATGGAGGAGCTTGTTGCACAGCTGTGCGGTGTATCGCAGACCTCTCAGACTCCAAAGGCTCCTGTGCAGACACCTGGAGAGCTTCACTTGCCGGCTTGTGGGGTTGAGCTCACAGCAGATGGAAAGAGGGCTGCTGACGGTCGCAAAACCTGTGTGTACTGTAGGCGTCATGGAAGGAAAATGAAAACTGTCTGGAAATGTGATAGATGCGACGTCTACCTTTGTCTTCATCAAGATAGAAACTGTTTTGTTGCTTGGCATCAAGATGTGAAGTGCTAAATGCTAGTTCTGATCCAAGCTCCAAGCTCTCTTATCCAAGAGGATCAGTTCCCCTTTTTATGCTCTTTTGGACACACTTTACTGGTACCTATTGAACAAGGTATTGAATATCTTAGAGTTGAAGAGGAGATTTGGATTTGGAAAGTGGATTTTCTGTGCCAAAGTGACACTTTCTCTGCAGTAGCTTGCATAGCTTCGGGGGATGGTGATTATACTGCCCTGCTAGAGCCATTGACAGGACAAAGAGCTATTGACAGCTACATGGCACTGTGCCTCTCAGAGTGAAAGGGGGTGGGGACAATTACAGGTGTGATACACCTATGTAATCAGTATTCACTTGATAAAACCACTGACTTCATTTAGTCTAACTTTTGTACAGTTTGCACTGAAAATATATAAGATTTCTCAATGCTCTTTTTCAGTTTAATGTAGACAATACTTATGTTTACTAGGTTTAAACCTCAAATGCCTTGGCTAGATATTTATACTGTTTTTTTTTCAATGTGTGAAGACATTTGAAAAAGGGTTTTTGTGTAGTTGTGATATTTTTAATAAAAACTGTTTTCTTAACAATAACTTTGAACTCATATTGTTTTTAATGATATCCTCTAGAACGTAGCAATATGTGCCACTTTTGCATAGATGTTTTTTTTTTTTTTAGATGAAATACTTAACAAAAAATAGCAGGCCGTCTCAAACTGGCTAAAAGGTCCAGGGCCCCTACTCAGTGGCCGCGTATCCCCGTAGTGATAAGTTTGGACCATTCCAATCACATGTCTGTAGCTCTGTGAATTTTTGTCCTATACATATACTGTATGAGTAACACCACTAGAAACCTTGAATCTTTTAGTTTTCAAATATATAGATTTTAGGAGAAAAAAATGTATTGATTGTGCTTTATATAAAGTATAAAACAAAATGCTAAATTTTGTAGTCCTTCAGACAGATGCAGGCTGTTAGAGACACACCCCCAGCTATTGAGATGATAAGTGCTGTGGTGTCATTGGGCCATTGTCTTGGGGCGCAAGGTGTGAACACGCCCCTTTTCACCAGGATAAATACATAGGCATGAACCTGTCTGTTTTACTTTACCTGAGGAGGATGTCCAGAGCAGAGAAGATGACTCCAGCGGCTGAGGCATCACGGCTAATGCAAGATGAACTGGAGTTAGAGAGCGAGACAGATGACGGAAGGTCAGATGTATCCTGTGAAGAAGGCGAAGAAGAGCTATACTTTGAGCTTCTAGATCCCTTTGAGGATGTTTCTGATGAGTAAGTAGCCTTTGCTGTGTTGCTAAGCTAGCTAAGTTATGTCATTTGCTTAGGCTATAGGAAGAATATAGCTAAACAAGTCAGTTGAGTGTAGTTTGCAACTATTTCTCTGCTTTTGCAGATATATTCCGGTTACCAAACTACACCCGAGTAAAATGAATTGCTTTTAGAATTGTGTTTAGTCGGCATGCAATGCATATCTTGTTATTCACCACCTGAATGATTTGTTTTTAGCTCATGTTCCGTACAAGTCTCTGCCCCTAAAAATGTTGGTACATAGGCTAAGCAACAAACTATGTCACCACAGAGAAACCCAAAGACATTTTAGCAGCATACTGCAACTAGTGTGCATTTCTCTTGTTAAGTAAGGTGTGAACTAAAAGCGAAACTGTAAATGTCTCAATTAGATACACAACAAGGTGCGAATGACAGGCTATAGGACAAAGTTATGATATGTAGATTTGTGTCATTATCTCTTTTTTGTAATGCTGAATGCTATGTTTTCTTTATGAATAAATGAACCTATAGTATTAGCCCACAATCTTTATTTAAACATCTTCTATTGGATTTAACAGAGATGCAGAGAATATCCCACCTGCGCGAGCAAGGAAGAGAGCACGGGCCCAGCCCAAACAGGATACACTTTCATGGAAGACAGAAAGTGATGCAGATATCGCTCCACCACCTCTGCGTTTTCTTCCAGCAAGGGAGCCTGGTGTGCAGCTGAGGGCAGGGGACAACCACACTCCTCTGGATCTCTTCAAGCTGTTTGTTTCAGAGGATGCTGTGGAGACCCTCTGCCACAACACCAACAAGCAAGCGGCCAGGAGCATTGCTAGAGGTGCAAAGTACAGATGGGTGGATGTTGGAGTTGCTGAGTTCTACAGATTCCTTGGGCTAGTATTCTACATGGGCATGTTCAAGTTGCATCATGTCTGTGACTACTGGAGGAGAGACAGCATCTTCACTCTCCCTTTTGCAGCACAGGTAATGACAAGGGACAGATTCAGAACCATCTTTTGGAATGTGCACATGAGTGACCCAGATGAAGACAGAGAGAATGATGCCAAGAAGGGAACCTCAGCCCATGACCAGCTCTTCCGTATCAAACCTCTCATGAGCACCATCCAGAATGCTTGTAAAGCATTCTATCACCCCGCAGGAACCTTTGTGTGGCCGAACGCACGGTGGCTGAGCGCATGGTTTCCAGTCGCCAGGCTTTCAGACGGCGCATGGAGGACAAAACAACCAAGAACGCCTTCAAGTTGTTTGTGCTTGCAGACTCCAGCAATGGTTACACCGTTGACTTTTCTGTATACGTGGGAAAGAACCACTTCCCCACAGGCCGTGGCCTCTCGTATGTCTCTGTCATGTCACTGGCTAACAAAGGATATCTGGGGTCTGGATACCATATCTACATGGACAATTTCCACACCAGCCCAAAGCTTTTCAAGGACTTGTATGCTGCCAAGTTTGGCGCGTGTGGAAAGTACAGAGAGTCCCGGAGGGATTGCCCACGCAGTAACGTCAATGCACTGACAAAGCATTCGACCAGAGGAACGATCCGCTGGATAAGAGATGGACCTGTTGTCTACGTCAAGTGGATGGATAGGCAAGAGGTGTCTGTGTGCTCCACTATCCATGCTGCCCACACTGGGGATGCAGTGCAGCGAAGAGCGAAGAGCAGACAGGGTGTCCGTTCAACACAGCGTGTTTCATGTCCCAAACCTGTTGTGGACTACAACAAGTGCATTGGTGGTGTGGATTTGTCTGGCCATATGATGCAGCAATACACAGCCCAGCACACAAGTATGAAGTGGTACAAGAAGCTCTTTCGTTATTTCTTGGACATTGCTGCAACAAATGCCTTCATCCTCCACAAAGAACTCATGCAAACCATGCAGAAGAAAAGCCTTAGCCGGAAGCAATTCATGGAGGAGCTTGTTGCACAGCTGTGCGGTGTATCGCAGACCTCTCAGACTCCAAAGGCTCCTGTGCAGACACCTGGAGAGCTTCACTTGCCGGCTTGTGGGGTTGAGCTCACAGCAGATGGAAAGAGGGCTGCTGACGGTCGCAAAACCTGTGTGTACTGTAGGCGTCATGGAAGGAAAATGAAAACTGTCTGGAAATGTGATAGATGCGACGTCTACCTTTGTCTTCATCAAGATAGAAACTGTTTTGTTGCTTGGCATCAAGATGTGAAGTGCTAAATGCTAGTTCTGATCCAAGCTCCAAGCTCTCTTATCCAAGAGGATCAGTTCCCCTTTTTATGCTCTTTTGGACACACTTTACTGGTACCTATTGAACAAGGTATTGAATATCTTAGAGTTGAAGAGGAGATTTGGATTTGGAAAGTGGATTTTCTGTGCCAAAGTGACACTTTCTCTGCAGTAGCTTGCATAGCTTCGGGGGATGGTGATTATACTGCCCTGCTAGAGCCATTGACAGGACAAAGAGCTATTGACAGCTACATGGCACTGTGCCTCTCAGAGTGAAAGGGGGTGGGGACAATTACAGGTGTGATACACCTATGTAATCAGTATTCACTTGATAAAACCACTGACTTCATTTAGTCTAACTTTTGTACAGTTTGCACTGAAAATATATAAGATTTCTCAATGCTCTTTTTCAGTTTAATGTAGACAATACTTATGTTTACTAGGTTTAAACCTCAAATGCCTTGGCTAGATATTTATACTGTTTTTTTTTCAATGTGTGAAGACATTTGAAAAAGGGTTTTTGTGTAGTTGTGATATTTTTAATAAAAACTGTTTTCTTAACAATAACTTTGAACTCATATTGTTTTTAATGATATCCTCTAGAACGTAGCAATATGTGCCACTTTTGCATAGATGTTTTTTTTTTTTAGATGAAATACTTAACAAAAAATAGCAGGCCGTCTCAAACTGGCTAAAAGGTCCAGGGCCCCTACTCAGTGGCCGCGTATCCCCGTAGTGATAAGTTTGGACCATTCCAATCACATGTCTGTAGCTCTGTGAATTTTTGTCCTATACATATACTGTATGAGTAACACCACTAGAAACCTTGAATCTTTTAGTTTTCAAATATATAGATTTTAGGAGAAAAAAATGTATTGATTGTGCTTTATATAAAGTATAAAACAAAATGCTAAATTTTGTAGTCCTTCAGACAGATGCAGGCTGTTAGAGACACACCCCCAGCTATTGAGATGATAAGTGCTGTGGTGTCATTGGGCCATTGTCTTGGGGCGCAAGGTGTGAACACGCCCCTTTTCACCAGGATAAATACATAGGCATGAACCTGTCTGTTTTACTTTACCTGAGGAGGATGTCCAGAGCAGAGAAGATGACTCCAGCGGCTGAGGCATCACGGCTAATGCAAGATGAACTGGAGTTAGAGAGCGAGACAGATGACGGAAGGTCAGATGTATCCTGTGAAGAAGGCGAAGAAGAGCTATACTTTGAGCTTCTAGATCCCTTTGAGGATGTTTCTGATGAGTAAGTAGCCTTTGCTGTGTTGCTAAGCTAGCTAAGTTATGTCATTTGCTTAGGCTATAGGAAGAATATAGCTAAACAAGTCAGTTGAGTGTAGTTTGCAACTATTTCTCTGCTTTTGCAGATATATTCCGGTTACCAAACTACACCCGAGTAAAATGAATTGCTTTTAGAATTGTGTTTAGTCGGCATGCAATGCATATCTTGTTATTCACCACCTGAATGATTTGTTTTTAGCTCATGTTCCGTACAAGTCTCTGCCCCTAAAAATGTTGGTACATAGGCTAAGCAACAAACTATGTCACCACAGAGAAACCCAAAGACATTTTAGCAGCATACTGCAACTAGTGTGCATTTCTCTTGTTAAGTAAGGTGTGAACTAAAAGCGAAACTGTAAATGTCTCAATTAGATACACAACAAGGTGCGAATGACAGGCTATAGGACAAAGTTATGATATGTAGATTTGTGTCATTATCTCTTTTTTGTAATGCTGAATGCTATGTTTTCTTTATGAATAAATGAACCTATAGTATTAGCCCACAATCTTTATTTAAACATCTTCTATTGGATTTAACAGAGATGCAGAGAATATCCCACCTGCGCGAGCAAGGAAGAGAGCACGGGCCCAGCCCAAACAGGATACACTTTCATGGAAGACAGAAAGTGATGCAGATATCGCTCCACCACCTCTGCGTTTTCTTCCAGCAAGGGAGCCTGGTGTGCAGCTGAGGGCAGGGGACAACCACACTCCTCTGGATCTCTTCAAGCTGTTTGTTTCAGAGGATGCTGTGGAGACCCTCTGCCACAACACCAACAAGCAAGCGGCCAGGAGCATTGCTAGAGGTGCAAAGTACAGATGGGTGGATGTTGGAGTTGCTGAGTTCTACAGATTCCTTGGGCTAGTATTCTACATGGGCATGTTCAAGTTGCATCATGTCTGTGACTACTGGAGGAGAGACAGCATCTTCACTCTCCCTTTTGCAGCACAGGTAATGACAAGGGACAGATTCAGAACCATCTTTTGGAATGTGCACATGAGTGACCCAGATGAAGACAGAGAGAATGATGCCAAGAAGGGAACCTCAGCCCATGACCAGCTCTTCCGTATCAAACCTCTCATGAGCACCATCCAGAATGCTTGTAAAGCATTCTATCACCCCCGCAGGAACCTTTGTGTGGCCGAACGCACGGTGGCTGAGCGCATGGTTTCCAGTCGCCAGGCTTTCAGACGGCGCATGGAGGACAAAACAACCAAGAACGCCTTCAAGTTGTTTGTGCTTGCAGACTCCAGCAATGGTTACACCGTTGACTTTTCTGTATACGTGGGAAAGAACCACTTCCCCACAGGCCGTGGCCTCTCGTATGTCTCTGTCATGTCACTGGCTAACAAAGGATATCTGGGGTCTGGATACCATATCTACATGGACAATTTCCACACCAGCCCAAAGCTTTTCAAGGACTTGTATGCTGCCAAGTTTGGCGCGTGTGGAAAGTACAGAGAGTCCCGGAGGGATTGCCCACGCAGTAACGTCAATGCACTGACAAAGCATTCGACCAGAGGAACGATCCGCTGGATAAGAGATGGACCTGTTGTCTACGTCAAGTGGATGGATAGGCAAGAGGTGTCTGTGTGCTCCACTATCCATGCTGCCCACACTGGGGATGCAGTGCAGCGAAGAGCGAAGAGCAGACAGGGTGTCCGTTCAACACAGCGTGTTTCATGTCCCAAACCTGTTGTGGACTACAACAAGTGCATTGGTGGTGTGGATTTGTCTGGCCATATGATGCAGCAATACACAGCCCAGCACACAAGTATGAAGTGGTACAAGAAGCTCTTTCGTTATTTCTTGGACATTGCTGCAACAAATGCCTTCATCCTCCACAAAGAACTCATGCAAACCATGCAGAAGAAAAGCCTTAGCCGGAAGCAATTCATGGAGGAGCTTGTTGCACAGCTGTGCGGTGTATCGCAGACCTCTCAGACTCCAAAGGCTCCTGTGCAGACACCTGGAGAGCTTCACTTGCCGGCTTGTGGGGTTGAGCTCACAGCAGATGGAAAGAGGGCTGCTGACGGTCGCAAAACCTGTGTGTACTGTAGGCGTCATGGAAGGAAAATGAAAACTGTCTGGAAATGTGATAGATGCGACGTCTACCTTTGTCTTCATCAAGATAGAAACTGTTTTGTTGCTTGGCATCAAGATGTGAAGTGCTAAATGCTAGTTCTGATCCAAGCTCCAAGCTCTCTTATCCAAGAGGATCAGTTCCCCTTTTTATGCTCTTTTGGACACACTTTACTGGTACCTATTGAACAAGGTATTGAATATCTTAGAGTTGAAGAGGAGATTTGGATTTGGAAAGTGGATTTTCTGTGCCAAAGTGACACTTTCTCTGCAGTAGCTTGCATAGCTTCGGGGGATGGTGATTATACTGCCCTGCTAGAGCCATTGACAGGACAAAGAGCTATTGACAGCTACATGGCACTGTGCCTCTCAGAGTGAAAGGGGGGTGGGGACAATTACAGGTGTGATACACCTATGTAATCAGTATTCACTTGATAAAACCACTGACTTCATTTAGTCTAACTTTTGTACAGTTTGCACTGAAAATATATAAGATTTCTCAATGCTCTTTTTCAGTTTAATGTAGACAATACTTATGTTTACTAGGTTTAAACCTCAAATGCCTTGGCTAGATATTTATACTGTTTTTTTTTTCAATGTGTGAAGACATTTGAAAAAGGGTTTTTGTGTAGTTGTGATATTTTTAATAAAAACTGTTTTCTTAACAATAACTTTGAACTCATATTGTTTTTAATGATATCCTCTAGAACGTAGCAATATGTGCCACTTTTGCATAGATGTTTTTTTTTTTTAGATGAAATACTTAACAAAAAATAGCAGGCCGTCTCAAACTGGCTAAAAGGTCCAGGGCCCCTACTCAGTGGCCGCGTATCCCCGTAGTGATAAGTTTGGACCATTCCAATCACATGTCTGTAGCTCTGTGAATTTTTGTCCTATACATATACTGTATGAGTAACACCACTAGAAACCTTGAATCTTTTAGTTTTCAAATATATAGATTTTAGGAGAAAAAAATGTATTGATTGTGCTTTATATAAAGTATAAAACAAAATGCTAAATTTTGTAGTCCTTCAGACAGATGCAGGCTGTTAGAGACACACCCCCAGCTATTGAGATGATAAGTGCTGTGGTGTCATTGGGCCATTGTCTTGGGGCGCAAGGTGTGAACACGCCCCTTTTCACCAGGATAAATACATAGGCATGAACCTGTCTGTTTTACTTTACCTGAGGAGGATGTCCAGAGCAGAGAAGATGACTCCAGCGGCTGAGGCATCACGGCTAATGCAAGATGAACTGGAGTTAGAGAGCGAGACAGATGACGGAAGGTCAGATGTATCCTGTGAAGAAGGCGAAGAAGAGCTATACTTTGAGCTTCTAGATCCCTTTGAGGATGTTTCTGATGAGTAAGTAGCCTTTGCTGTGTTGCTAAGCTAGCTAAGTTATGTCATTTGCTTAGGCTATAGGAAGAATATAGCTAAACAAGTCAGTTGAGTGTAGTTTGCAACTATTTCTCTGCTTTTGCAGATATATTCCGGTTACCAAACTACACCCGAGTAAAATGAATTGCTTTTAGAATTGTGTTTAGTCGGCATGCAATGCATATCTTGTTATTCACCACCTGAATGATTTGTTTTTAGCTCATGTTCCGTACAAGTCTCTGCCCCTAAAAATGTTGGTACATAGGCTAAGCAACAAACTATGTCACCACAGAGAAACCCAAAGACATTTTAGCAGCATACTGCAACTAGTGTGCATTTCTCTTGTTAAGTAAGGTGTGAACTAAAAGCGAAACTGTAAATGTCTCAATTAGATACACAACAAGGTGCGAATGACAGGCTATAGGACAAAGTTATGATATGTAGATTTGTGTCATTATCTCTTTTTTGTAATGCTGAATGCTATGTTTTCTTTATGAATAAATGAACCTATAGTATTAGCCCACAATCTTTATTTAAACATCTTCTATTGGATTTAACAGAGATGCAGAGAATATCCCACCTGCACGAGCAAGGAAGAGAGCACGGGCCCAGCCCAAAAAGGATACACTTTCATGGAAGACAGAAAGTGATGCAGATATCGCTCCACCACCTCTGCGTTTTCTTCCAGCAAGGGAGCCTGGTGTGCAGCTGAGGGCAGGGGACAACCACACTCCTCTGGATCTCTTCAAGCTGTTTGTTTCAGAGGATGCTGTGGAGACCCTCTGCCACAACACCAACAAGCAAGCGGCCAGGAGCATTGCTAGAGGTGCAAAGTACAGATGGGTGGATGTTGGAGTTGCTGAGTTCTACAGATTCCTTGGGCTAGTATTCTACATGGGCA
>JAODXP020000063.1:301772-376913 GCA_027497455.2 Sardinella longiceps | reverse complement strand
GCACCCATGCTCACACTCCTCTGGGTGACCGGACAGGTTGCAGTCCACCGACTGGTTAAAGTCACTGTCCACTTGCCACAGGCAGGTCTCACAAGACAGAGTCACGCCGTCCTCACCGGTCAGGTAGTGGAAATAAGTGCTGCCTGAATTCACACACAGAAAAAAAGACACAGCAATGTTTCTGTGAAAGCATTTCACTTATACAATTAATTTAATTCTGTAATGAAAGTCTTGTCTTTATTGTAGACATTTTTTTTGTGTATATGTTATGTAATTTAGTTTCGACTTAAAATTTCAGTAGGCGCTTACCGTGACAAAGGACAAGGAGACAGATCAAAAAGTCCAAAATAAATGTCTTCATCTTCGTTTAGAAACTAGACAGTGACATCGAAACTAGACAGCGACCTAAAGCTTGGTCTCTCTAGTTTAGGCAACAGGGAAGTAGGCATATACGGTAGACCCCTCTCTTTTTCACGCAAACTGCCATTGATGACAATGTTTTTCCTTACCTCTCCTCCGTCAAGACGTTTGGTTTGCTTTTGTTTTGGCCCCGTCCTGTTGTCAAATACATTCTGAAAGTGTGTTGCAGTTTCCTGCGTAATGTTCTCCTCACTTCAAGCGAAGCTGTGGCTATCAGCCCACCTTTTGTGGTTTGGCTGAAGGCATCTCAGAAAGGGGCAAAGTACGAAATTCTGGGCCCTGTGCACAAGCAGTGGCCATGGGCCCCCCTTACCGTCTAGAACACAATGCCAGACTCAACAAGGGCCCTCCCACCTCTTTGGGCCCTGGTAACTGAGTCCCCCTCCACCCCCCCCCCCACTACGACGCCCCTGATCTCAGTAGCCTAACTATTGGCTTTTGACAATGGAAAGAACTGTATCCCCCCCGTACGACTATGCTACTGAGAAAAACCACATCCTTTGTGAGGTGCTCAGATTACAGTAGCCTACGTCTGTCTGAAATAAACCCAACTGATGCCTGCTTTGCTTTGATAGAAGGCCAAGGATCAAAGTTTATTTGTCACATACATTGAAATACTGATAGTTCAATTGCATAAATCACAGTTAGCTTAACAAAAGAGAAAAATAAAGATACAGGAAAAGCAAATAAATAGGTTGGATGTTTCTGTCTGTAAGGATGCTGTGGTTCTCTATGCTATTACACTATGAGCCAGGAGCTTAAACTTTTGATTCAATTTCTAATGGTTCTGTGGTAGGCTATTACACCCGGTCTTATCAGCAGTAGTCTTGCCTGAACACAAACCACTATCATGTTATTCACTAAATGTTATTCCAGCACTTATGCAGTAAGTACTCCCTAATTTATCCATAATAATTGTTGTTACACTGTTCTTATACCTGCTCCTTACTTCACAGGCTGTAATCCTTACCAATAAAATTGATCACAGAACACATCTTTTATTTTATTTCCTGTTTGTGGCATTAAATAGGCTAAGTGTTGTAGTTGTAATTAGTTATTAAATCTGCCCAGGAAAAGGTACAGGACAGAGGCTGTAATTTTGAAGTGAGGAGTCTGCATAATTAAAAAAAAAAAAATTTCATTCCATGGCAGGATAGGATAATGTTTCGACTGTTGTCTTCATCAGATTCTCTACAAACACAGGCTGAGAACATAACTGGCCTCATACATCCCATGGTCCAGCTAGAAAAGCGCTCAGAGAGCGCAGACCTCCGCCAAGACAATGTGGTCACAGATGGTGTTCTGGATCACCGATCGCCACCAAAATCAAATTAGTTCTTACTTGTCCCAATACACACGTTGTCCGAAAATTTAATCCAAATCTGTGCAGTACTTTTCGAGTTATATTGCTCACAGACAAAACAAGCAAAACATAACCTCATTGGCGGAGGTAATAAGAAAGAGTACTGATACTGCTAATTTGAAGTCCTGACTGATGTTGATGAGCCATACAATCAGCATCTATCCAAGGTCTCATTGAAAGAGCAAATATCACACAGCACCAAGCACATATACTAAAGACTATCTCCCTCTGTACTACGCAATTGGATGTAGGAATCCTTTTCACCACAGAAATGCATTAGGCCTATTCACTGGCTATTGTACACACCAATTTACCGTGACGTCACACGCTCTTCCGGGTGGCAAAAGGCAAAAGTTGTCAACGAAACACTAGTCAAAAGCATGTATCCTATTTCACCAAATATGCATTTTCTGGTTACAAAACCTGGATCTTTCATATTCAACAGTCATTTCTATCGCATTTATCGTATCCTTTTTACAAAACAAAAATGCCGAACTTATTAATTTGTGAACAACTTTACCGGTAGATCCCTTCCTAACCTGGCCGTGTGGCAAGCATGGTAGACCGGCGCCGGTCTGTTTGCTACCTCGGTAGTAACGTTACTTGGGTGTCAACGGGTATGGAGTATGGATACATATCACAACGGTATTTTCTGGTCACAAAACCTACATTCGGAATGAACGGTCATCATTTCTTCTCTCTTTTTAACAAAATAAAGTCATAAACCCCAGAGTTATTGATTTCAGGCAAGTATTCCCTGCTTGATCTGTTAAGCTAATCTAGCATTGTAGCTAGCAAGCTAAACCCACTGACGTCCCTGTTTATAACGGTTAGCCTAAATCGGTTGCTAAGTGGGTAACAGGTGTAGAGATCGTATTAACACAACAAGTTTATTTTCTGGTTATAAAACCTATGTCTTTAGATTTAACAGTGAGTAGTTATTATCTCGTTTTGCAAAATAATAATTCATAAAGGCGAATTTATTAATGTAAGACCGGTTTTCCCCGTTGAATGTATTCACGTCAATGGGGTACCAGTTGCTTTCTGCCACCCGGAAGTATCTCAGTAACCCTTGTTTACAAACATTCTGAAAAGGCCTATTGGGATGGTAGTAGCGGTTAAGGAACCTGGCTAGCTTGCTGTATAGGCCTAGTCTGGAAATTGTGGGTTCTTATCCTGGCTTAGCCTGACATGGCCCGACCATAATACTGCTGTTCATCCGTATTCATGGTCTGGAGGTTCTTTAACCTGACGCGATTATAGGGCAGGGGGGAGGGCATTCAGTTCTGGTTTGAAACGATTGGACAGCTCATCTAATCAGCTTCGCTTATTGGCCGGTAGTCTCTCTACCGATGTAAACCTGCCCCAGAAGACCGTCCCCAGACCATGGACACGGATGAACATTCGTATTATGGGCGGGCTATGTCAGGCTAATCCTGGCTGCCGCCCTTGAGCAAGACAAGATGCTCTAGGGAGACCCTGACCCTGAACTAGCTGATTGTAGCCAAAAGATTTTTTGGATTGCAGCGTACTCTGTGTCTTTTTGACCCTATTCTTCTTACTATTGCCTGAAGAGAGCAGAAATGCTTGAGCAGGGTATTATGGAAGCTTTCACTCCTACATATTGCAGTGAAGCACAGTCAACAAAAAACAACTTGAAACATATACTTAGAGGCTACTACATCTGATCTATTTAACTGCACAATAAAATACAAGATCAATAAACGTATACATACAGTAACGTGCCGATATAACACACTATCAATACATGCCAATACAACACAGAATTTTGAATTGCGGTTTTGGACAAAGGGTGACTTGACTGGAGAGAAGTAAGCTACCCAATGGCATTAAGAGCTGTACATCTAACTACAGTATGTAGGAAGTATGTGGCTCAGGAACTGTACACGCAAAGGTCAAAGGTCATTGACATTCCACGACCCCTAGAGGTCATGAAGTCCTGTCTGTGTTGGTGACCCATACATTTCAACATCTGTTTCACTGAAGGAGCAAATATAATATGGCACCAAGCACGTACACTGAGGACCTCAAAAGTAACAAATAACTAAGCTATTAAAAAAGTAGCAAATAACTAGGCTATAAAAAAGTAACAAACTAGAAAAGCACTCAGAGAGCGCAGACAAAGATCATGGAATACTGACCCTCTCTGGCACCGACCTCCACCAAGGCAATGTGGTCACAGACACAATATAAATTCCAGACGGTATTCTGGATCACCGATCGCCACCAAAACCGAATCAGTTTTTACTTGTCCCAAGACACACATTGTCCAAAAATTTCATCCAAATCCATGCAGTTATGTTGTCCACAGACACACAGACGTCGACGAAAACACAATGGCCTTGGCGGAGCTAATAACTAGGCTATAAGACAGTACCAGCCGGACGCATTCGGAGAGTGACTGTTCTCCCCCTATTCAAACTTCTCTGGCTTAGCTCCAGAAGGTAACAGTTCAGGCACCTCTGAGGACAGCTCACTGGGTCCTGCTGCAGTAGACACTGGGTTGATCTCCTGTGTCCCGAGTTGAATCACTGAATATGTTTCAGGCACCTCTGAGGACAGTCCACTGGGTCCTGCTGTAGTAGACAAAGGGTTCTTCTCCTCTGTCCTGAGTTGAACCAATGAATATGGTGCATCTGAGGACAGTCCACTGAGTTGTAGGCCTACAGGTGTGGACATAGCACTGTCCATCTTCGTCCCAAGTTGAACTACTGAATATGGTTCAGGCACATCTGAGGACAGCTCACTGGGTCCTACAGGAGTGGGCCTAGCGCTGTCCAGCTGTCCCCCGATGTTCACTACTGAATATGGTTCAGGCACATCTGAGGACAGCCCACTGGGTCCAAGAAGAGTGGACATAGCACTGTCCATCTGATTCCTGATGTTGACTACTGAATATGTTTCAGGCACATCTGAGGACAGTCCACTGGGTCCTACAGGAGTGGGCCTACTGTCCATCTGTCCCCTGATGTTCACTACTGAATATGGATCATGCTGTCTGAAGCCCACTGCATATGGAGAGCCTGAAAAAGAGCAGATGCACAGTACAGTGATGGGCCTACATCAAGGAAAGTTTAGGGCTTTTATTGCCTATAATGACATGACAGGAAATGGCTGTTATGACAGGAAATGGGTGAAAAACTTTAATTGTACAGGTCAAATGACTAACACCAAAGATAGGTGACATTTGCACAGTTTTCACCACTATGCACAATGCACAATGCCACTAAACAAAAGGGTGTCATGTAAGTGTGTGAACAGCAGAGGGAGCCAACTTACAATAAGGGTTTTCTTCTTCTTCTTCATCATTACAGCACCTGGAAATATATAGAGCAGAGTGAGGTTGATGTTTTTGAACACACACTCACACACACACACGCACACACACACACACACACACACACACACACACACACACACACACACACAAATGCGTCTGAAGTAAGAGTGACGTGTACCTGGGTGTCATCTGAAACCGATATGCTGTTAACAGAGAAAGGCAAGAAACAGGATTAGAGTTCATCTGATTGATGAGGAAGAACTACTCAAAACACCAGACCAACACTTCAACCAAATAACATATTAAGTGATAAGCCGACAAGATAAACAAGATAGACCGACATATGTAGTTAAAAAAAAAAATCCTTTCTGTGTATAGTCCACATAATAACTTATATGATACCCAAGCTTGCTACACATTTCATGCAAGCATGTGTGCGCCACAGCCTCAGTGAAGAGATTTAAGATACTTTGCATCTTCAAGGCTACTTTATCTTCACATATATTATTGTAGATTTTAAAAAATATATACAGAACAAAATACAAGTTTCATTTTAGCTGCATTTAGGACACATTTAGGACAATGCATCTGTTTTGCTGTGTAGAATACTGTGTGTTTTTATTACCTTGATTATTCATTTATTTATTTGTTTGTTTGTTTGTTTGTTTATTTATCATGTAGAATACTGTGTGTTTTTATTACCTTGGTTGTTGTTGATGCTCCTCCATACTAGTAAGAATATGACAGCGAGGAGAGCAATGAGTAAAACTGCAGCAGCCACATGCAGACCCTCTGGAGATCCTGCAGTTCACACACACACACACACACACACACACACACACACACACACACACACACACACACACACACACACACACATTTGTGGTTCAGATTCATAGACCAGAGATACAGAGATGCACACACACATGATTGGGGAGCAGTTCCGGAGACAGGACACACACACACACACACACAGAAACATAGTGAAGATGTTGCGCCTTTGTGCCATAGTCTCAAGAAGCCTGTGAGAAGCACTGATAAGTCATGATAATGATAAATGAATATGGAGGTTACAGTAATGATGTCTGTGTCTCATGTCATGTTCTATAGCCCCATTTCGATTGACTGCTAAAGCGTGCCGTGTCGAACCGTGCCGAGCTGGTACCATGCAATGGAAATGGGGCTTATGTGTGCCACTATACCTTGATGATTCCTGTTTGGCGTCACAATCACTGTGATATTGTGAATCACAAACCAGCCTCCTGCCTTATACGCCTGCAGTGGAGTAGCCACCCTCTTGGACACGTTCAGCAAACACACATAAACCCCATGATCACTGGGCCGACTCTGCCCAATGCTGACGTTATGAAAGTAATGCTGTAAAGAGCCACTAGAGGGAGCTGATGAGCTGTTGGTCCTCCTGCTGTGCAGGTCTGAGTCTATGGGGCAGTGTGGCTGGTTCTCAGTGCCATAGGAATAGATGCAGCTGGCTCTCCTATGGTCCATCTTCAGCCAGTACAACTCATAGGGCCAATGAGAGTATGTTGAGCGTGCTGTACGTGTCTGGCTTAAGGCAGTCTCGGGGAAGGAACAGTTCAGTTGGATAGGAGATCCCTCAGTGACATTGCGAGGAGTTGGATGCCAGTCTTTCACTGTGGACGAATAAAATATCATTTTAATCACCTATTAAATACTCAAATACATTATTTGTTTTTACTGTGTGTAGTAGCACAAACACCATGTAAGTGTATATGTGTTAACTCACATTGTGTATCATCAGCTACAATGTAGGTGTGTTCAACATCAGAGCGAGACTTGGACAAAGAATTTGAGTCAGGGTTGAACATGGAGATGGACTGATGGCTGCAATCACGGACACAAGCATAGAATCCACTTTGTGTTTTTATGTGGCACTTTCCATCTTTGCATTTCTGAAAACATTTTTCTGAGCACAGAGAGCCATGACTTCCTCCTGATTGGGTCTGCTGTGTAGGAGCATTAGGCCAACAGGCTCTGTCTGCCAGCGACACATAGCCCTCACACATGATACTATGTTTGTCATCAGACACATAATACAGGTAAGTATATCCTGAGAAACATCAGAAATATTCATTAGTCCAACAAAATCTTTTCATGTTTGGTCCAGCACTCTAACCCTAGATCTACTGTTAATGTGTTACGGGCGTGTGGAATCACCTGGCATCAGAATACATTTAAGAGACAATGGAGAATGTCTGCTGCTGTTTCAGGTGCAACTATTTGTAATAAATTTACAGAAATGTTCACACATTCAAATTGCACAGAGATTATTTGAAAATTATTATAAATTCAATTCAATTTCAATTCAATTAAATTCTATTTATTTTGTAGAGCACTCAAATACAGTACATTGTCTCGCGGCATATTACAGACAGTACTATTTAATTTTTGTTACTTTCACCTTTCATACTGTACGAGGAGCACCCATGAGTAGCAGGGACAAGGAAAATCTCCCTTCGCTTACTAATAACTCATTTTTAGGAAGAAACCTAATAAAATATATACAAAATTAATTTTGGCTAAAAACATACATTTTAGCTGTTTCTATAAATGTACTTTTTTGGTTTAATATGCATAAACATTAACATAAAGATGAATTAATGTGTTTAATTATTAATACACAATATATATTGTATAAATATTAATATAAACCTAAACTTTTTCTATTTATAATAGAAGTCTAAATTTATTTTCTATTTTCTTTAATTGTACAACGTCAATAAAGAGATATTCCTTATTTGGTCACTCATCCAAACACATGCAAAGCAGATTGCAGGCTATGGCAAAATATACGACAAGTAAAGTGCACTCTAACATTTTTACGCAAATAGAATTGGGCTACAGTCTAATTTTGAGGCTCAGTTATATCATGCCCCAAAACCCAAAAGTGCCTAAATAATAGTAAATAAACTAAAATAATAAGTGATGTTCAGTGACATTGGAGGCAATTAATTACACTACAAAGAGATGCGATTCTCTTATCACGAATCACTATGAAAAACACAATGAATCACAGTTCACTTTTACAGATGCCTCTATGGACATAAAGTTGTATAGGATCTCAAATCCATGGCTTATGATTAAGGCTGGTGAATAAATGTGTCCCCTACCGTAGCACTCCAAGAGTAGCTGTATCATTAGGAGGCCAAAGCTGAGGGACCCCATTGCTGCACACCGGAGATCAGACTCTAAAGGGGAGCTACAGACCAAAGATCCGCGACGAGACTGGCTGCGACATTAAAAAAAATGGTGATTTTCTAAAACTCTCAAATTGCGATTTGACCTGTTAAATCTTTTGCGACGGCTTGCAACTGCTTGCAACAACCTGCGATGATTGATTCACACCACTGCAGTTACTTTCTAAAGCCGTCTCATCTAGTTGCGCATCCTCTGTCTGAATTGGCCTTAACTGCCGCTACTGATGGGCTTATGACGGAGTTTGAGTCCAGATTTTATCTGAAGAAATGTCAGAGAGGGGATATGGTTGATCTTATATCCACGTCAGGATGTGGTTTTCAGCTCAGATGCAGACGCACAACATGCTGCCTGTGCTGATTTTATCAGAGGGACTCTTTGAGGAGAACCACAGTACACTGGGGAACACTGAGGAACACTTAGACATACTAAGGAACACTGCACTAAGAAACACTGGAGAACACTGAGGAACATGAAGAAATACTGAGGAACACTGAGGAACACTGGTAACCACTGAAGAACTTTAAGGAACACCGAGGAACACTAAGAACACAGGGGAACACTAAGGAACACTGAGGAACACAGAGGAACATTGAGGAACACTAAGATCACTGATTAACACTGAGGAACACCTACGGCCAATTCACACCAACACCTGTGCTTTGCCAGTGTGTCAACAACTATGGTCCATTTTCATTTAGAATGCATGTTCGCGTGCATCATGCTGTGCGGTAAACCACAAAGATCCTGCAAGGCAAGGCAAGTTTATTTATATACATGAGCGCATTTCATACATGGGAGCAGTTCAATGGGCTTTACAGAGAATAGAAAATAAAATTACAGAGGATAAAGAAGATAAAAAATTAAAAAGAAGATATAAAAAGAAACAAAATAATAAACAAACTAACAAACAAAAAAGGTAATATAGTGGAATCCGCTTATAGTGGTCACGTTGGGCCGGGCCAATTTGAACACTATAAGCGGTTGATTACTAAAACCGAATTTACCTTTATTTCACTTATTTTATAGAATAGAATAGAATAGACTTTATTGTCATGCCAGCATGAAAATTGCCTTTGGTCTCACTGTACAATAAAAACACAAATACTCATTCATTCCAATGCTCAAAACAAAAACACATACACAGATCATTGCATCCATCCCCTCCCAGCATACACTTCATATACAAGTCAGGCACCAATTCCAGACCCTTGGTTCTCACTACACCTTATAGCCTTTCCATTGTTTGTTGACCATGGAGATTGCGTTTGGTATAAATGAGTGTTTGTATATGTTTCTTCTTGCCATGTGTGATCTGTAGCGCCTCCCTGAGGGGAGTAATTCAAATTCAGAGTGAAGGGGATGGGTATTATCATCTAAAATGTAAATGGTTTTTCTGTCAACTGCAGTCCTATATAAATTGTCCAGTGGTTTTTGGGGTCGTCCTATGATCTTTCCTGCCATTTTCACTACTCTGGACAACCTGTTCTTGTTGGATAGGGTGAGGTGACCATACCAGACAGAAATATTATAGGTTAGGACACTCTCTATTGCAACTTACTCCAAAACCTTTCAGTTTCCTGATTAAAAACAACCTTTGATTGGCCTTTTTACACATGGCATCAACATTCTCAGTGAAGTTAAGTTTGCAGTCAATATATGTGCCTAAATACTTGAAACAGTTGACAATTTCGACATTTTGGTAAGAAAGTGAGAGTGGTGATGGAATACCAGTATAGTTAAGAATTAGCTCCTTGGTTTTACATACATTGAGTAAAAGTGAACTATTCTTACACCACTGCTCTAGCTTAAAAACATGATTTAAATAGTCAGAAATGCTGGCATTTTGATAGAAGAGTCCCACTAAAGCCATATCATCAGCATATTTCACAAGCTTAAAATCATTATGGTGGAGTGACATTTCATTAGTGTACACAGAGAACAACACAGGGGACAGACAGCATCCTTGTGGGGCCCCTGTGTTAAGGACTAGTTCCTCTGAGACTAAGTCTCTGGTGCATACTCGCTGTGGACGGTCAGTTAAAAAGTTCTTTATTTTTATGCAGAATTCAATGAGAACAATGAAATGAAACAGATACAGTAGCTTCCACATTTATGGAATTGTATTACAGTAGGCCTACCGTATCATTCAAATTTAATACATGTAACAGTCCATACTGCGCTGTGCGCAGACATAACTCTGGTACGTAACTTATAGGCTATGTGCCGTGTGTCGGCTCTGCAGACAGTGCTTTTTTTTTAACAAGACTGTTTCATCAGCGTTCCAGATGCTCTCCTCACTGTACTCCTCCCTCATTCTGACCCACTGTTGCTCGAGCCACTCGTCGCGTGACACAGTGTCAGCCTCAGCAGCCTCCCCGTGCAGCTTCTTAAACACAATGTTCTCCCTCTTTTTAAATCGCTCAAACCAGCCGCTAGAAACTTTGAAACTCTCGTCTCCGAGGCTTGTTGCTAATGCTGCAGCCTTCTCCCTGACCAAGGGTCCGCTCAACGGAGCGTTGCGAGACCGGGCATGATCAATCCAATAACTACACGTAATTTTAAAATTATTTTTGCTATTTTATTATGTTTACATTCATAAAATGGCCAAAAATGAACATTATAAGCGGATTTCTTGATTACTATAAGCGAATTATTTAAACAGCATTTGTATAGAAATGATTCCGTCCCAAGCCTTTTGATCTATATAAGCGGCTGATTACTATATCCGTGACCACTATAAGCGGATTCCACTGTATAAAAAATGTAAAAGATAAAAAGTAATAGAAATAAACAGTGCTT
The DNA here is from genome assembly GCA_027497455.2 of Sardinella longiceps. Lineage (NCBI taxonomy): Eukaryota > Metazoa > Chordata > Actinopteri > Clupeiformes > Clupeidae > Sardinella > Sardinella longiceps. Next base: position 365,793 of record JAODXP020000063.1, on the reverse strand, counting down.
TTAAATCTAGTATTTATTCATCACACTACACATCACTTTGGATTGGCCTTTCACCTTTCCTCCTGATGAACACTCTTATTGTCTGCCAAGAGACCTAAAAACTCTAGCTCTTTAGATAAAGTGTGCACCGCATGTAGGTTGATGGACAATAGTAATTATTTGGCATAAACAAATAAAAAAGAAATGATAATAAACAGTGCTTTTAAATCCACTATCAATTCATCACACTACACATCACTTTGGATTGGCCTTTCACCTTTCCTCCTGATGGACACTCTTATCGTCTGCCTAGAGATTCTTAGTCAAATTTCAGAGGACCTCTTTTTGACTATTGGGCTTATTTTAAAGGAGAAAGCCGGCGTGAATCAACACGTAGTCCTACTATTTTGTAGTGCCAAGCGCTATTGTTAGCCACCTCAATCACTGGATTTCATGCAAGGCAGACTGAGATAACGAAACGGCAGCTAGCGTTAACAGAATGGGGCATTTCAAAACGAAAGCAAATCGATTAAATCGATTAACTAACATGCCTCATTCAGTTAGTGTTAGCTGCCGTTTCGCAAACTCGGTCTACGATGCACAAAATTTTATCATTGAGGTAGCTTTCAGTAGCGCTTAGCTGTATAAATCAGCAGGGCTAGGTGTTGATTCACGCCGGATTATACCTTCAAGCAGAGGCCTCTGTCTGAATGTGAGCTTTTAAAAGCTAGCTAACCCACAGCAGAGGCTTCTCTCTCTGCAACCACAACCTCAAGCTTTAAACAGCAGCTTGACCAAGAAACAAGTTTTCCGAATCAAGGCAACTGACTCTTCAGCTAGCACCTGAGTACAGGTGGAGAGAGTAGGGCAAGCCAAAAGGGACAAACAGCTAGCCTTGGAATTCCCATGCTCCTTTGTGTGCTTATTTCATTTCACTCTGCAGAGGAGCATGGTGACCATGGCCGTTTTTCTCGCCAGCTTTCGGTATCCAATCGCAGAACAAAAAGGGATTTGTACGGCCCTCGATTGCATTTTACGGCAAGTGGTGGCTCTGGTATTGGCTCCGAGGTATGTACAGACGCTATGATAGACATTCGTAGCGCCCAATAAACGGCTATGGACAATTGTAAACGATGCTTCTGCTACGAGAAATGCAATAGGTAGGTCCCCAGACTAAATATCACTTGTGATTTTAGTTTGGCATTCGCCAGGCTAACAAACAGCAGAGGGAACATGAAACTTGAAAAAGACATACAGCTGTAGCAGTATTGTAATAAACAGAATGATGCCAATTAGCATTACAGTATAACCGTGACCACCACTGAGGTCATATTCTGGAGGGATCTGGAACTAAGCTGTTGTTTTCTATGTGCTGTTTAATAGATTTTGTTTATTAGTCTCCATAACATTAGAAAGCACTGCAGTGATAAAACGCATCAGTGAATTCTGCAGAAGGGAGAGAGAGAGGGGGGGGAGTGTGTGGTATTCACCAAGTGTGAAATAAACATCTAGGTCGTTTCCCCTTGAGGAGAGAACTGACTTGCAGTTTAGCTCAAATATCAACACTTATCTGAACATTCTCTATAGGCCTATGTTTGCTTTGCAGTGAGAGGTAAGTTTGACGCAATGATGTTGAGCTATATACTTGCTTATAATTACCTCCGACAAGGAGGTTATGTTTTCAGTCGCGTTGGTTTGTCTGTCTGTCTGTCTGTTTGTCTGTCAGCAGGATAACTCGAAAAGTACTGCACGGATTTGGATGACATTTTCGGACAATGTGTATATTGGGACAAGCAAGAACTAGTGCTGTCAGTTTAACGCGTTAATAACGGCGTTAACGCAAACCCATTTTAACGCCGTCAATTTTTTTTAACGCGCGATTAACGCATTTGAGCATTTGGAATGTGAAAAAAAAAATATCTCCGACATTCCAACACCTCCCGACGTTTCAGTATGTCCTGTGTTTGTATTAGGCTTGAAGTAGGCGTACTGCTTAGCCTAGGACCTAGGCTACTCATGCCTACAGTAGCCTACACACGCACTGCACACAGGCACGGGTGTCTGCACTCTGCTCTGCTGCTCCAATGTCAGTGAAAACAAATATTTTACCGACACAATCGTTGACGTTCACTTGCATGTTCGCATATTTAATTAGCTAGAGGATTGATGTTGTCACTTAGAAATCCCTTCTCTTGAACTCAATACCCGCAAATAGGCTAATATCAGTTTCAAAATTGCAGCGCGAGTGAGAGAGGTGAAACGGGTCGGAGCGCAACTGAGAGAGATAATGTTTGTGAGCTTCATTTGATGTCAGTGAAAACAAATATTTTACCGATACAATCGTTGACGCTCACTCCCATGTTCGCATATTTAGGTTGTTAACTAGCTAGAGGATTGATTTTGTCGCTTAGAAATCCCTTCTCTTGAACTGAATACCCCGCAAATAGGCTAATATCCGTTTCAAAATTGCAGCGCGAGTGAGAGGTGAAACAGGTCGGAGCGCAACTGAGAGAGAGAATGTTTGTGAGCGTCATTTGATGTCAGTGAAAACAAATATTTTACCGACACAATCGTTGAGCTCACTCGCATGTTCGCATATTTAGGTTGTTAACTAGCTAGAGGATTAATTTTGTCACTTAGAAACCCCTTCTCTTGAACTGAATACCCCGCAAATAGGCTAATATCAGTTTCAAAATTGCAGCGCGAGAGAGGTGAAACAGGTTGGAGCGCAACTGAGAGAGAGAATTATGTGCAAACGAGACGCATATAGCCTACCTGATTCTGTATGACCTTGTCACTAAAATGAGAGCTTCTTGCAGGGCAATTGCTATGGCAAAATGCATTTTAAAGGTATGCTCATCCAATGTAGGTTTACTCATGTAGACCATAATGCCATATTTTCATTGAGCCTCTTTAAAATACAGGTTAGTATAATTTAAAGGGCCACCATCCAGGTTTTTTTTTTTTTTTTTTTTTTTTGTAAACTTGTGAACTAGCAACATAAAAGACATCAACATCTCTCTGGCAGTACTTGAACATGTTAATAATTTCTGATGCTGTAACTGGGTTTTCTTTTATTTTAAATGGGTATTCACCCCCACCAATGAATGCTGATAACAGCATTAAAATGAAAATAAATAAATAGAAATGGGACAAAAAGAAATCGAGGGACATTTAGAATAGAAAGAAATTTGCGATTAATCGCGATTAATTATGAGTTAACTACGGCAAAAATGCGATTAATCGCGATTAAATATTTTAATCGCTTGACAGCACTAGCAAGAACTGATTCGATTTTGGTGGCGATCGGTGATCCAGAACATGATTTGGAATTTATATTGTGTCTGTGACCACATTGCCTTGGCGGAGGTCTGCACTCTCTGAGCGCTACAAGTGTTCTTCCATTATTCTGGATTTATTCAGACAGTATACTAGTGAGTTATACATGTTCTGTTTTGGTAGGTACTGTACTACTACTTAGTAAGTAGAGATCAAGGCTTATTAGGGCATTATGAAGATTCTATCAAGAATAAAGGCCTAATTCGTCATGAACAAGAAATTTGTGAATACACCAGTGGCGTGTTTTACCATTAGGCAGCCTAGGCAGCTGCCTGTGTAATTTGTACAAAATCAGCTCCTGGGGCCCCCCACTCTTTCCCCTAATGGAACGGTTAGCCTACATTTATATATATTTTTAAAATCTACCAAAATCGCCCCAGTAAGCCTGATTCACGCATGTTTAGTAGTTTTCCCAGGGCATGCACCCCTCTCTCTGCTGTACATTGGACTATTCCTGGTCAGCGTGACAGTCGCGGGAAGTGAAATTTATCTGAACCTAATCCAACAGTGGCGGTGTGAAGACGTTGGAAATTGCCAAAATGATACATAGCAAAGACACCCCAAGTCTCCTGGAACGTCCGGGTGCTTGCCGTATTTCTATAGTGACTCACGGACGTAATACAAATTATCTAAAATCTCCTGTGAGTTGAGAGAAATAAACACGTCTTGTGCTACCGCATAATTCCAGCAGCGCAATGAGAGGCGGTGAGACAGGTGCATCAGAGAGAGAGAGAGAGAGAGAGTTCCCGAGTAGTATTTGCAAGATCCATACCTGTCTCTGTCTCTGTCATCAATCATCAAATCACTTTGTCAGTAAAATGAGACTTTGTTGGAAACAAATAGCCTAAAGCAGTTCACCCTGAAGTATGCGCATAGGGACAATAGTGACATGTCACAACCAATATTTTGGGAAGACAAATAGTCCATACCAATATTTGCATTTTATTTTTACATGACAGAGTTACAAATTTATTTGCATATTTCTTGTGAACACTATATTATACTATACACTATATTTCAATTAACGTGCCAGCATTCTGCAACCCAGAGCAGATGCACGAGAGTTGTCCATGCTGCAATTTCAGAGCCACGTTCATCTCACATTTAACAAAGCGAAACCTACAGATATTGCAGGCACGGGGAGAAGTCTCTGGTAAGCTACTAGCTGCAATAGAGAGCACCAAGGTCTGGACCGCTGTAATTTTTTCAAGCCGAAAATAAAATTGGTTAAACAATCATGGGCAGTTAAATTTATCTATCTATTACAGCGCGCGCGCCGCCGCTGCTATTAATATCGCAGGTGAAATAGTTTCCTTCACTATCTTTCGGAAGCTTTATGTGGGTATATCTGCTATTACAATGGAGGTATTTGGTATCAAATTAAACTACACAGCCAGGCCTATCCAGTGCTATACTTGTAACGGCACTAGTTGGCTGACTGGGGTTCCATCTAATCTAACCAAGAACTTGCAAAAATCACCACACATCATGATATAGGCTAGACCTATAATTTGCTCAGACAAGTTTTCTATCATCCATTTGCAGGATGAATTTTCATGAGTAGCCTAGATCTACTGTGTGATGTGTTATTCACTCTCATTCATTTAGATATATTTATAGCCAACTACTTTTGGAGTAGAGTCAGGAGGAAAAACCACATAAGTAAAAGCACAAAATACAATGTAGGCTACTGTTATTTGCAGATAACCTTCTTCAAACCATTGTCTTCACAGTATTTTTGGGCCAGGCTTTTTTTTAGCTTTATTAATATTAATGTATACAATATAATACAATTAGGGACAATCCTACCAATTGTAGGATTGTCCCTACCAATGTTGAGACCAAACCTACGCCCTTGATTACAACGCTGTTTTTGCTTGGTAGAAATGTGTAGGCTAACACATTTTCCTACCGTGCCTGTTTTTTGAAGTTGCATCGGAATTGCATTTGATAGGGGCAAATATAGGCCTAATGATAAAGCTAGTAGAAATATGTACTGATTATAGGGTGGACATTGTGACCATGTAAATGTAAATCTACTACAGTTTGGGGACCATTATTAGTGGCAGTGTGCTATAGATTCAAGGTATGATGACGGGTACCATGTAGGGATGACATTGTGTTATGTATGTGTGTGAATGAATGTGGAGGGCCCCATGTTTGTATTTCGCCTAGGGCCCCAAAATGTCTAAACACGCCCCTGCGCTTATGATTAATGTTGCCTAACACTTGCCTTACAAATCACTTTTAGTGAATAATATGAATAAATATGTGCCTGTACCTACATACACATGATATGTGTTTGGTCAATAGATACAGACGGCAAGTCTGACCACGCCCACAAATATAGCTCCGCTGTGGGGGAATTAGAGAAAATAGTCCCATCTGGGGGAAAGAGCAGGCTCACACAGTGGGGAAGTCAATGGCATGCTAAGCTAGAAGTTACACTGAGCACCATCTACAAGGAGCCTGACACATTTTTGAGGGCAATGCCTGAAGGTAGTAATGATGGTCAGATGGTCCGATGTGAATTCTGAACTTGACACCCCTCCAAACGCGATACTGATGACAATTTAGATGATGTTTGTTAGCTTCATTAGCTTGCTAACTAGCCAACTTCATTGATCACCACAGTAAATGTAGCTAACTTTAGCTTGCTTAACTGAGCTAATCAGACTTGTGATTGAAAGTTGCTTTACTTTTGACAGGAGCAGAGACAGCTCATGACATTTCTGTTAGTGTAACTGCAATAAACAAATGACAGGGAAATTATTTTAGCGAAAACACACGCAGGCAAACAGGTCATGATTAGACAAAACATCTAATATGGACTTTGTTCAATTTTACTAAACGATCTTTTATTGTTAAGCAACTTACTCTACCTTGTCCATTCACCATAATGTTAAATTGGCCTCTGTTATCCCCCACGCTGACTCCACCCTCGCATTTTGGGGGCGTTAACAGTACTTGCCGTCTGTATCAATGTCTTAAAACAAGTGGGCCGTTACACAGCAAAGTACATGTCAAAGCTGTGTTGGTACATCCCTGTTACTGTTTGAAACAGGAAATCAGCACTTTGACAAAGTATTATAGAAACCATTTCATATTAGCCTACAATCTAACAACAGTATGTAGTTACAGAAAAATACATTCTGCAAGTACAGTAAAAGAGTAATACATGATATCACATATTGTTACACAGGTTGTACCACTGTACAGGTGCTGGTCAACGAATTAGAATAATTTGAAATAGTGCAATCATTAAATTCTTTGAATGCATTTTTTGTGCAGAAAGCAAATCAGGTGTTCACCGCACCTGTCCTACTCGTTAGACTAATCACAGAACTCGTTACCTGTAAAAAATTTGCTCAGCTGAGCTTTCCAAAAGGCCCATTTAGGCCATTTAACTGTGACACTGTTGCTTTATTGAATTAGAATAATGGAGAAACCGTTTCATTGAATTAGAATAATTTTTATTATAATTAGAATCATCACTTTCTCAGTATTTTGTGGCTGCCCCCTTGGCTTGTATGACTGCCTGAAGTCTCCGCGGCATCGATTTGCCAATCAAAATGTAGATACATTTGAGGTGGCTGGTATATGTACACATCAACATATCCAGTCACTACTAGACCCTTTGTCATGTGACAGACCTCGGCATTGCTATTATCTGTTGCATATAATATATCTATTATGTGGTGCCATTATGTAGCCTACATATCTGGACTAAACATGGCACAGATGCCAGGTGTTTTGATTTGACACATTCCTTGCTGAATCCACTTTCTATATCCTGATGTGTGAATGCCTTTTGAGAATTAATCATCTATTTCAAGTCTAGGCAATAACAAATACGAGGCTGTTTGAATGCTGTAATTCACGTATTGACAGTTCTGATAATGGAACATGTTGAAAAATAATGGTGACTATCTCTCCTCATTGAGAGTGTGGGGTGGAAAAGAACAAACCCCATAAATCATGGGCCACAGCACATCTTTCCAGCACTTGGGAAGAGATGGGGCAGAGACAGGGGAGTCTGAATGTAGCTACAGTAGCTACTGGGTGGTCATGTAAGTGCCGGCCTGCTCAGAGCTCCCTGAAATCATATTTTCTTGTTTTCAGTTTTTCTTGAGAGCTTTGCAGACGGAAGACTGGCTGATGCCGAGCTGCTCAGCAATTTTAGCTTGGGTCAAGCCTTGTTGGCGAAGGCCTTGAATTTGAGCCACTATTCCGGTTGAGAGGTCGCGCTGCTTACCCATGATTGATTTTACAACTTAGAAATTCTACTCAACCCTGACTTTATACTGCACAGTGAACACTCTTCACAGAAAACAAAAATTCGAGCATTTATTCTAATTCAATGAAACGGTTTCTCCATTATTCTAATTCAATAAAACAACAGTGTCATAGTTAAATGGCCTAAATGGGCCTTTTGGAAAGCTCAGCTGAGCAAATTTTTTACAGGTAACGAGTTCTGTGATTAGTCTAACGAGTAGGACAGGTGCGGTGAACACCTGATTTGCTTTCTGCACAAAAAATGCATTCAAAGAATTTAATGATTGCACTATTTCAAATTATTCTAATTCGTTGACCAGCACCTGTACATAGGTAAATACACAGTGACTAAATTAAAGTGTTACCAAATAGAAAAAAAGACAAAAATTAAACTTAATAAAACTTAATCTAACTTATCTAAATTAATGAATACTATTACTTAAATTATAGAGAGGATATAAAAAGAAGAGAAAGAGAAAAAAAACAGATAATACAACTTAACTAAACTTACTCTAACCTAACTTATTGCTAATAAAGAAAACTTAAAATAACTAAAAAGAAATAAACGGGGGATGGGGAGGTGGGCAAAGGGGGGGTGGGGGGGGGGGTTGGCCTACATAAATCACATGACATTGTAAGCTGGGGAGCAAAGGTATGTTTTAAGATTGGGTTTGAATAGAGATAGATAGAGAAGGGGCCATTCTAATATGAAGGGGAAGCTTATTCAATCGCCACCAAAATTGAATCAGTTCTTGCTTGTCCCAATATACACATTGTCCGAAGATTTCATCCAAATCCGTGCAGTACTTTTCGAGTTATCCTGCTGACAAACAGACAAACAAACAAACAAACAGACAAACCAACGCGACCGAAAACATAACCTCCTTGGCGGAGGTAATATAGGAGGTTTTATATAGCACTTTTCAGGTACTCAAAGACGCTTTACAGGAAGTTCACATACACACACACACACACACACACACACACACACACACACACACACACACACACACACACACACACACACATAGAAAAAAACAGATAGATAGAGGGCAGCAAGGTGATGTTTTAAGTGTCAAAAACAGACTTGAAAACATGAGTGTTGAGGTGGCGTTTGAAGGAAAGCAGAGAATCAGAGTTGCGGATGGTCAGGGGGAGGGAATTCCAGAGGGTGGGGCCAGCAATGGCAAAGGCTCTGTCCCCTAGGGTCCGGTATTTGGTCGAGGTGATGCAGGAGGTCAGACAGGTATGAGGGGCCGTTGTTGAGGGCGTTGTATGTGGTAAGGAGGATCTTCAAGTGTGCGTTGTTTGATAGGAAGCCAGTGGAGTTGATGGGGGACAGGGGTGATGTGCTCTCTGGAGGGGGAGTGGGTGAGCAGTCAGGCAGCAGAGTTTTGGACATATTGCAGTTTTTGAAGAACAGTGGAGGGGAGACCATACAGGAAGTTATTGCAGTAGTCGAGTCTGGAGGTGATGAAGGCGTGAATTAATGTCTCTTCAAAAAAAAAAAAAAAACAGTCTTCATGCTGCTGTACTCCACGTCTTGGAGTGTGATGCCAGGCACATCTTAGGACAGTCCTCTGGATCCTGCTAGTGTGTCCAGAGATCAGTCCTCTTGTGATCCGAGCTGAACTATTGAATACGGGTCAATAGTCTCTGAGGAGGGTCTTGCTGGAGTGGACGCAGGGTTGTCCTGCTTTGTCCTGCGCTGGACCACTGAATATGGTTCAGGCACATCTGAGGACAGCCCATTGGGTCCTACAGGAGTGGACGTAGTGCTGTCCATCTGTCCCCTGAAGTTCACTACTGAATATGGTTCAGGCACATCTGAGGACAGCCCACTGGGTCCTACAGGAGTGGACATAGTGCTGTCCATCTGTCCCCTGATGTTCACTACTGAATATGGTTCAGGCACATCTGAGGACAGCTCACTGGGTCCTACAGGAGTGGACATAGCGCTGTCCATCTGTCCCCTGATGTTCACTACTGAATATGGATTATGCTGTCTGAAGTCCACTGCATTGGGAGAGCCTGAAACAGAGCAGAAAGGGAGAAAACATGATGCTATTGGTGGCGGTGGTAGCATAGTGGTTAAGGACCCCGACTCTAGTGGGCTAGTAGTCTACAAGTAATGGGTTCGATTCCAGGCTGCCACCGTTGTGCCCTTGAGCAATAAGGCACTTAACCCTACATTGCTCCAGGGGAGACTTGCCCTGAAGTAATAGATAGATGACAATGTAAGTCGCTTTGGATAAGAGATTAGAGATTGTTAGAGATGTTGGTGCTCTTTTGATGAAGAGTTTTAGACTAAAAAGTGTTAATACTGCATTTATATTATATAAATAGCTCTGATGGGACCGGAGGGATGTGTTAGTGCTGTGGCGTGTTGACAGTGTGAACAGCACTGGCAGCTGACTTACAGTAGGGGTCGGTGTTGCCTTCATCATTGCTCCTGAGGATATCAAAAGCAAAGGGATGATAAAATAACCACATGCAAAAACAACACCAAAACACAAGTATGATGGCAGTATGGGCTAGCAGCTTACATTGTTTTTGACATGAGACATACCTTTGCATCATTTGAGGATGACGTGCTGTGAAAACAGAAAGGAATATTGATGGTTATGGAATAGATTGATGGAAAAGAAAAGGGTTCGCAAAGTTCTGTGTTAAAACAGATTATAAAAACACTTTCTTAAGGAACTGATAGCGAAGCATTTTAGTGTTTAGTGCCTTAATCAAGCCAAATACATGAAGTGTGTTCTAATGAGTTACCTTGGCGACTCTTCATCTTCCTCCATACTAGTAAGAGTGTGAGAATAAGGAGAGTGCAGACTACACACACTGCTACAGCCACATGCAGACCCACTATAACAAGACACACACACACACACACACACACACACACACACACACACACACACACACACGGGGCTCAGCCTCAGATACACACACACACACATTTACAGTAGAATTTGAATTTGAATAATATGCATAAATATGTGCTACAACCTTTATTGCTGTGATGTAAGACATCAACTGTGATGTTTCTCATTATAATCCATCTATCTGGTTGTGGGTCCTGTCCAGAAGGTGGTGCTGCTGTCTCCTGCAGGTTCAGCACACACACATAAACCCCGCTGTCACTGGGCCGACTCTGCCCAATGCTGATGTTATGAGAGTAAAAACACCAAATTTCCTGTGTTCAAACTGTCTAATAATCATCTTGATGTCTGCAAAAAGATAAAATATCTTGGTCATTATATTAGAGATGATATGAGTGATGATGATGACATTTACAGACAGTGTTGTAAACTATATGCGCAGGCAAACACCATAGCCCGTAAATTTACATTTTGCTCTACACAAGTCAAAGTAGCTCTGTTCAAGGCATATTGCACACCACTTTACACTGCACACCTGTGGTCCTTTTACAAAAAGTCCACCATGCAGAAACTACAAGTGGCATACAATGACGCTCTAAGAATACTACTGAAAGTTCCCAGAGGAGGGAGTGCTAGTCAGATGTTTGTGTCTGTAGGAGTGAGCACACTACATGCACTTTTAAGAAACTTAATGCATAAGTTTACAAAACGCCTGGATGATTCTTCAAATAATATCTTGGTTGCAATCTGTGATCCAGCTGTTAGTAGCGCAAGGTATTCATCCAGGCTGAGAGCGCACTGGTTAAAATGTCTGTATAGATTTTAATTATTTTACTTGTTCTGTTTTTCTTTTGTTGGAGTGTTGTTTTTGTATGATTGTCCTGGTCTGTGTTGATGTTTTTGCTATTTGTTTTTTGTTTTGTTTTTGTTTGTACTATTTATATAAATGTATGTGGATTTGGACAAGTGTCTGGCGAATAAACTGAATTGATGCTGTGAGGAGCCACTAGAGGGAGCTGATGAGCTGATGATCATCCTGCTGTGCAGGTCTGAGTCTATGGGGCAGTGTGACTGGTTCTCAGAACTGTAGGAGGAAATGCAGCTGACTCTCCCATTCTCACTGGTCATCTTCACCCAGTATAACACATCAGTGTCTCTGTTGAAGGAACAACTCAGAACAATGTCTGATCCTTCAGTCACAATCTGAGATGGATTCTCATCTTCATGCAACACTGGGGACAAAGGTCATTCAAATAATAATATTTGAATATAAATTATAAAATATATGATATATAAAATATATCTATATTACTGACTAGAATTGTGTACTGTAAGAGAAACAACAATAGCATCATAAAACATAAACTTTATAATAAAATGTATAATGTTTTGACTCACATTGGGTATCTTTACCAGCTACAATGTAGGCGTTTACAACATCAGAGTGGGACTTAAACGGGGAGATGGAATGATCGCTGCAATTACGGACACAAGCATAGAATCCACTTCTTGATTTTATCTGACATTTTCCATCTTTGCATTTCTCAAAACATTCTTCCGGGCACAGAGAGTCACTTTCTCCACTTCCAACGTCATCTATGGGAGAAGTATCACATGTTTCTTCCAAATCCGGATCCAGCTGTTTGTTAATCTGCTGGACGTAGTGCTTACAGGATAAGGTGATCTCACCATCTTCATCATGGTGATAGTACAGGTAAGTGTGTCCTAAAAAAGTGCTTCCTGATTAGTGTGGTCTCATACTAAAATCATTTCAGTCTGACTGCACATTGTGCACCTAACTAAATCAGCCATATAGTTCCCACAAATACATTTCTATTATATGATGAATTCTTCTCCAAGCAAATGTTACTTACCATGACACTTCAGGAGGAGCTGCAGTATCAGGATAGCAGAGATGAAGAGCTCCATTGCTGCTTACTGGAGAGCAGAGAGTGAACTGCAGGAGATCAGTCTTAGAGGAAACTGCAGAGTTTAACAGGGGAAGAGCATCAATTTGAATATGTGATTCGGAGAGAGAAGTGAGAAGCAAGAATGTTTATATTTATCTGCTATTAGGATGTGGTTTTGATGAGAGGTACAAGAGCAAAGCAGCTCATGTAGCCATTGGGTCTCTTCAAGGCCCTCAGTCATTGGGTTGGCTGCTTCCAATACTGCAAATATTCATGGCCCTCAGTCATTGGGTCTCTTCAAGGCCCTCCATCATTGGGTGGGCTACAATGCTGTCAGTGCTGGTGAACTTTTCTGCAACTCTGCACTCTTATCTTCAGCTAGTTTCCTGTTAGCTAGTGGCTACAGGCTTTCAGTTGTGGTGTCGCTTCAGTTTGTTTTCCTTTCATGAGACACTTTTGACGAGAGTGTCTGCTAAATGCCTACTGTAAGTGTGTGGAAATGGAACCGTTTAAAGGGACAGTGGCTAAACGCCTACTGTAAGTGTGTGGAAATGGAATAGTTTAAAGGGACAGTGGCTAAACGCCTAAGATTTTAATGTAAAATACATTTTATCAGTTGTGCACGAATTTGAATGTTAGTTTAAAGGGACGGTTGATAAATGCCTACAGTAAATCTATGTTTAAAGGGATGGTTGTTTCCTCAGTCACGTTCTAATGAGTTTAACATTCAAATTCGTGCACAACTGATAAAATGTATTTTAAATTAAAATCTTTTTTTATTTTAAAATAAAATAAATGAATCATCTGCAAATGTGAATATGCTCAACTACTGTGCAATTGATTGCTATGTATTTCAGTGGTATAAAAGCAGTATGCCAGAGGAATCTCGTACAACTGCTCATTAGAGATTGAGGAAACTGAGAACCCTTCACAGACAGACAGACAGACAGACAGAGAGCAACTTGGTCATGATATGTCTGTTCATTTGATAGTGAACTCAATAAATACAACAGGGGAACAGGTCTGTTGTGAATAAGATATGGCTTTCACCAAATGTGCAACACACACTCATTACAGCTACACACAAGCACACACACTCACTCACTCACACACACACACACACACACACACATCTAAAGGAGTATAATCTAACCCCTGTAAATGCAAAAAACCACACTTCCTACATGTTTCGAGCTTTCAATGCACACTTGTGCTGGCTTTGCACATATCTGGTCCTGATGTGAAGCAGATCACGGCTTAAGCCCCCTGAAAATGGACATCCATATAAATATATAGATAAAAACAACATCCATACTGCCAGTGCCTGCCTACAAGGAAGGGCACTTTCATTTCAATGGCCAGGTTTGGAGGCGGTCCTATAGGCTTTACACCAATCTCTGTCGTGAGCTTATGCAGGACTACCAGTGGAACTCAGTCCAGCCAAGCATCCTGCTCATCATCTGGGACAGTGGATAAAACAGTCTGGGGTTGCCAAATGAGCAGAATCCTGCTCATCATCTGAGACAGTGGATAAGACAGTCTAGGGGTTGCCAAATGAGCAGAATCCTGCTCATCATCTGGGACAGTGGATAAGACAGTCTAGGGGTTGCCAAATGAGCAGAATTTGAATGTGGACCATTTCCCCCACAAACTGAATTTGCATCCACTTCTAAACTGAACTTCCGTCAATAACAGCCTTGGCTGCCATTTCAATATTCAGTCTACATAGCATCAAATTTTCTCATTTTTAATGATGATTTATATCACATTTCTGAATGATAAATCATACCTGCGTCTCTAAAATGTATCTGTGTCTGATGTGGAACCCTGAAACTGATCAGCATTGCCATTATCCAGCATGCAGCAAACAACTAACACAATTAGTGGCAAAAGGTGCAGTTCTGAGAAAATGTGAAAAAAAGCGATTATGCAGGACACTTTTACAACTATTCCTGTTTATTTTTTACAAAGACAGATACTATATGTAGTATGGGATAATATAAAAAAAGAAAATAAAACCTGGTTCCAGCATGACATTGCTAACCTATTTGCTATCATACATCACTATCATATAGCTGTGCCAGTGTATCTGCAGTACATTTACATGTATGCATTCAGATGCTTTTATCCAAAGCGACTTACACAAGAGGATTAACAATCAAGCTACATAGGAGTGCTAGAAAGAAATTATCACGCAGTAGAGCTCAGGACCTGTGTTCTATCAATGGTGTCAGGACCTGTGTTCTATTAATGGTGTCCTCAGGACCTGTGTTCTATCAATGGTGTCAGGACCTGTGTTCTATCAGTGGTGTCCTCAGGACCTATGTTCTATCAATGGTGTCTGGACCTGTGTTCTATCAATGGTGTCTGGACCTGTGTTCTATCAATGGTGTCAGGACCTGTGTTCTATCAATAGTGTCAGGACCTGTGTTCTATCAATGGTGTCCTCAGGACCTGTGTTCTATCAATGGTGTCAGGACCTGTGTTCTATCAATAGTGTCAGGACCTGTGTTCTATCAATAGTGTCAGGACCTGTGTTCTATCAATGGTGTCAGGACCTGTGTTCTATCAATGGTGTCAATATTGTCAGGACCTGTGTTCTATCAATGATTGTCAGGACCTATGCTCTATCAATAGTGTCAGGACCTGTGTTCTATCAATGGTGTCAGGACCTGTGTTCTATCAATGGTGTCAATATTGTCAGGACCTGTGTTCTATCAATGATTGTCAGGACCTATGCTCTATCAATAGTGTCAGGACCTGTGTTCTATCAATGGTGTCAGGACCTGTGTTCTATCAATGATTGTCAGGGCCTGTGTTCTATCAATGGTGTCTCTCCGCTGTTTTATTCCAGGTTTTTGAGATTGATGACTGAATATGTTTTAGGCACATCTTGGGACAGTCCCATGGGTCCTGCTGGAGTGGACAGAACACTGTCCACTGGAGTGGACATAGTGCTGTCCATCTGTCCCCTGATGTTCACTACTGAATATGGTTCAGGCACATCTGAGGACAGCCCACTGGGTCCTACAGGAGTGGACATAGTGCTGTCCATCTGTCCCCTGATGTTCACTACTGAATATGGTTCATGCTGTCTGAAGCCCACTGCATAGGGAGAGCCTAAAACAGACCAGAGATCAGAAAAACATGATGAATAGTTGGTGTCTTACCTGTACCCATTCAGTGTCTTACTGTAAAACCAATTTAACCCTTTAAATGGTCCCAGTATCTCCATGCCTTTAAAACCAGTACAGTAATATTTGCCTGTTTGTGTTACTTTTACTTTAATAAAATGAGTAATTATTTAGGCTGTAAACTTTTTTTTTTAATTATGATTGCTGATCAAAGTGGTGGCAACAGTGTGTGCCCAGCAGGGGGAGCCAAACTCACAGTCAGGATCAGTGTTGCCTCCTCCTCCACTGGAACTCCTATAGGGAACATCAAGAGCAAAAGGGGACAGTTTAGCTAAATACCACCGTAACACTGCTGCTATGGGTAAAGCTTGTAGTCTCTGAGCGTATGATATATGAAATGTGTACCTCTGTGCAATATGTGATATACATAGCCTATGTGATATATATGAAATGTGTACCTCTGTGTCATTTCACTCTGACACCCTAATAGAGAAAAAAAAGGGAAATTTCAGATAAAACAGGATGTTTGAATTTAGCTTTTGGAGACAAACAAAACTGAAGATATGAGATGTGTCTTGAGATTATGGTTACTAAAACATATAAGACAACATCAAGGGCCTCGTTTTAGTATTCTGGTTCTAACACTGTGCCTTAATCCAGCCAGTGCAGTGAGTTCTCATGAGTTACCTTGACGACTCTTCCTCCATACTAGTAAGAGTGTGAGAGTGAGGAGGAAGAATGCACTCACTGCTACAGCCACAGGCAGACCCACTAGAACACACACACACACACACACACACACACACACACACACACACACACACACACACACATTTGATTACTTTTATTTGGACCCAGAAGACAAGCAAATGATACAAGATCCAAACATTGTGGGAAAAGTCAATGACAGGGTGACAGATCTACTAGGCTTACACACTTATACCAGTCCTCTTATGTAGCATTCAAGATTCAAGGATAAACAAAGCATTGTCGTCTCCATATTTGCATACTACCAATGATAGCTGAGACAGAACAGAATTTTGCAAGTCTTTTTGCCACCTTTTTCTGCAGCCCCCCATCTGCAGCCCCCTGATAACATTCTTATGTACATGGCCTAAACTTCCAAAGACCAGGACTATTAGCCTACAGTCATATCCTAGCTGGGTAATACGTTCCATTAAAGATTGATATTTCAATAGCTTAGAGTAATAGCATGTATCCATGTACAAATCAAAACAGCAACCCACTTCAATGATAAATACTGAGTTTGCAGATTCATTCACAATTACAATATCTGGAGTGTTTGGAATGTTCTTAAAGCAGTCACTCTCATATATATTATTATCAAACCAATTCATATTCACAGTAAGTAAAATTTGCAGTCATGTCCATTTACTTTCAGGTCCTTTGCAACAAGATCGACCAAACGATCGTGCCTGGCTACATATTGTCCTACACACACACACACACACACACACACACACACACACACACACACACACACACACACACACACACACAGAAGGAGTCGCCCTGTGGTTTAACTTACATCTAATGGTCATTCTAATACAACTAAACACTTACACCAGACCCACCAGATAGAGCTGAATAGCCAAGCTTACCAAATAACAAAAAAAAAACACTCTGTCAACACCATGGCTACCATTTCTCTTCTGAGAAATAATATTTTTATCTGCTTTCCTTTAACTTTAACTTAATTGTAACTTTTCTCACACTGTTGAAATTGACCATTGCTGAACAGCTAACATCACTTTAACACATCTTGTGAATAATAAGAATTCACTTTCGGTTGTGTGCAAGGAAGACTACAACTAAACCACTAACAATAATCATAATCATAATCAACCTAAATTACTGTGAAATGATCCCAAAGTGTTTAATGTTTAATGTGTCATTGTGCCTAAAGTACTACCTTGAGTCTTCTTTGGGGTCGGTGCATCATTTGTCACAATGACAGTGATATTCTGGATTATAATCCAGCTTCTTTTCACCTTTGCTTCCTTCTTTATTGTGTGCTCTCTGTTCTGACCATCATGGTTGTTGTCTGTCATTTCTCCATCGTTGTCCCTCTCCTGGACTTCCTGTTGCCCCTTGACCTGCTCAATGTGGTTTGTGTCCAGTGTGTTCTGTACTGGTGGTGGTCCCATTTGCACGTTCAGCACACACACATAAACCCCGCTGTCACTGGGCCGACTCTGACCAATGCTGATGTTATGAGAGTGATGCTGTGAGGAGCCACTAGAGGGAGCTGATGAGCTGTTGGTCATCCTGCTGTGCAGGTATGTGTCTATGGAGCAGTGCTGCTCATGGACCTCATTAAAATGGTCTCTTATACTACTGTAGGTGGAAATGCAGCTGGCGCTAGTATTCACACTGGTCATCTTCAGCCAGTACAGCATGAAGGGCTTATTAGAGTGGGCATCTCTAGTGAAGGAACAGTTCAGTGGGATAGGAGATCCCTCAGTTACATTCACTCCCTCAGTTACATTCACTTGAGATGGACGCCAATGTTCATGCACCACTGTGGACAAAAAAATATATAAATTCAGCTCAGCTAAAATATGCCCATAGTAACAGAGTTAAAATTGTATTAGTGTTTATGTTTGACAAACAACAAATACGTCTAATGTTCCCTGACTGTAATTACAGTAGCATACTGGCATTTTTATTCTTAATTGTCCAATGATAGATAGTTTAAAAAAATGAATAAATAGTTACATAAACACATTTCTTTACTCACATACTTGATTCTTTATGATTGATTTTCGCTATAAATAAATGTACACAGTAAAAATATTTTTACAAAAAAAAAGTGTTTTAATAAAGTTACATAAACACATTTGTTTAATAAAGTTACATAAACACATTTCTTTACTCACATTCTTGATTCTCTTCAGCTACAATGTAGGTGTCTATGATGCCAGGATGTGGTTTAAACGGGTAGATAACATGATGATCAAAATTATGAACACAGGCATAGAATCCTCTCTCTGCTTTTATTTGGGATGCTGATGCTCCATCTAGAGTTTCCACATCACAGCTGCGTGAGTGAGGAGTTTGGGCGGCTTCGATATGTTTCACACAGTCCACTTTGTTGTCAAAGTCTCTGTCAATCTGCCATTCAAACGCATTACAGGTAATGTCGATATCATCATCATCCTGGTCAGTCGAACGATAATAGAAATAAGTATCCCCTGAGAACCAGCAGAAATATTCATTAGCTCAACAACACTCTTAATATTAAAGAATACTTGAAGCACTTTTAGGGTTCCTCACTTCCCACACTGGCGGAACCCACATGGGAGCTTTCAGGAACCCTTTTAAAGATGCATTACTTCTCTGAAGATCTTTAAAGGATACTTGAAGCTCCCTTGAGTTCCGCTGTAGTGTGGTGAAGTGAGGATCTTTAAAAAGTGCTTAGAGTATCCTTTCATTTTAAGAGTGAACAACAACAACCTGTCCTCTACCTTTCAAGTTTGCAAGTTGTCAAATGCAAGTTTTATTCTCATCAGCCATCCAGGATATGCACTGAGGGTTTTTTGGGTGGGGGGTAGGAAGGGTTTTGGGGTGGTTTTAGGTTTTGGGGTTTTTAGGGTTTTATGCTATCAGACAACATTAGCATGTTCTTGCAGTGGCAGTAAGATTCTGTTGAAAATGTTTGGAAGGCTTTGCACACCTTCAATGAGGCTAGCTTGCTATTTTTACAGCAAACAGTTGTGTGGTGTCCCTTTATTGGAAAGGAATGAAATCATGTCCTGTACAAATCCATCTCTATGCTGTTAATGATGCAGTTTGAATGAAAATGTATCTTACCATAGCACCGCAGGAGAAGCTGCATGATCAGGAGACCAAAGCTAAAGAACCCCATTGCTGCTCACAGGAGACGAGACTCAGACAAGTGTGGACAGATCACAGGAGATAAGACTGAGGTAGGCTAAGTGTGAACTACACAGGAGACGAGACTCAGGCAAGTGTGGACTTCTCAGGATGTGGCTTCATATACTAAAAGAATTCTGCAGAAGAGGGAAGTTGTGAGTCTAAATGTGTCCTGGCTTTCAGCAAATGTGTCACTTCTCTGAAATAGCCTACCTGCATAGCATAATACGGTATGCCACCACATATGGGTCATCAAGCACTGGAGAGGCGGGCCGTGTATGGTTTTGCAGTGCTTTGATCCATTTTTTTTGTCATTTTCATTTTGTCATTTTATTTGTAAGGGACCATGTACAGTTTACAACATAAATGTTTCCATATGATGCACTGTACCAGAGTTAGCCTTAGGCTAATTTACATCTGAAGTCCCCCTAGCAGGGCACAATTGCACACAACACAGTACAGCAGACAACAAAGAAGGCCATATACACAGGAACAAGACAAAACAAAACAAAACAAACAAACAAACAAAAAAAGAAAAGAAAGAAAAAGAAAAGAATTCAAATCCATTTTTTGAATTCACATTTTTCAGACAACTCAGAAAATAGATAATTGATGCTGTTTGTTTATTTCACACTTTACTTGACGGGTGAGTACATAACACATTCATAGCAGCTTTTATAAAATGCTCACAAAGCATTCATGACTGTTTCATAAGGCATGACTCCACCTTCATACCCAACCCTTCATAAGTGTGAAAGATAGAATGTCCATAACATATCTGTAAAAAATCCCCGCATTTCAGAGCGCGTCTCTGTCTCCGCCTCTCCAATCTCCGCCTGCGATGTAGGTCGCCTACATTAATGGCGTTCGTGCGCAAGTGCGGGTTTGGCTTTGAATCTGGTGGCGGCATGTTTTCCTTTGTCTAGAATCGTGCATCAATGAAATGTAAGTTCACCCTGAACCATCTGTTTAATAATTATGTTGGTTATTTGCCTTTATTGTTTTCATTACCTTTACGTTGTTCACAATATGCCGTTCATGCATGTTGCGTCTCCTTTGTTTATTTAAGATTATGTGTAGCCTACATATGTTACGATGTTTGATAACCATTTATTTACTTAAGTTGTATGAATGTTTTGTTTAATATTTTGTTCTTTATTCAGATGCAAATTCTATTTATTTATTTCTCTTTCTTTATTTTTAGAAAACCACACTTATGCATCGCTACTGCAACCCAATCATCGATCCATCAGTAAACAATAATAACTTGAAATCCTGTCTGGAGCTCGTGTCTTATCCGCACACACCATTGTGTCCATCACGTCCATAAATCAGCAAAACAGTCCTTCTCCAAGTTGCAAACAATCAAGATATTTTTCAATATCAAAATAAAAGTCCAGTTGATTTTTTTTTTTTTTTTTTCTTTGGCACCAGATGTTGTCATGTCACCATGGTGACAAAGTGGTGGTGACTGCGTCCATTCTGATATCAGTCAGTGACCTTCCTCTCCCTCTTCCTCCTCCTCTCAAAATCATCACCTGTGGCATTTTCAAGATGACATAATATTATAAAATGTTTTATATGTCACCCAAAGGGTTGAATGGAAACTGTGACAAAATGTTCCAAAATGTTACAACCGCTGAATTCGCCTCTGGACATGCAGGAAACACCCACCCAACTAAAAAGAGGTCCCAAAGCAAACAAGTTCAGAAACAAAACAAAAAAAAAAAAAAAACATTTTTACAGTTTTTGTCCAACCCCATTGACTGTCCGGAAGTACTGCCTCACAAACAATTGACCGATCCCAAGCCCCGCCCATCTATTGTTACGTATAGCTACCTCGGACAAGTTTGGCCAAAACCAGCGTGCCTGGAGCTGGAAATGCCTGTGTAAATACGTTCACTTGTGATGGCTTTCGGGTCCGTGTATATTTTGGTAATTGGATTTTCCCTTTTTGAATGGGAATTAAAAAACAAAAGACGACTGGTTTATTTGACTTTCGTTTTGAAGCCCAAAACCAACAATTGAATTACGCAGCATTTTTCTTTCTTTTTCATTTTTTGATTACACTTTACAAAATGAAATTCAAAGTCAACAGGAACGGAAAAACGGACCAAAAACAAGCATTATTCATATTCTCGCACCGGAAGCCACGTGCTATATGTTGATTTAATTTCTGAATCGTCCCTGAGCCAACACAATATTTATGGATAAACATAGCCTATCAATTTGCAATCAGCAACTCAACACTCATTACCATGTGATTACGAAAAAAAGGAATCTACACAGGCAATAGGAAAACTTTAATGCAAACATCCCTTTCAATAAGTGCCACGGGAGCGTGTCTCAAACAAATTGAAGAGTTTTGCCACCGTCCTTCTGATAGCCTAGATCACGGAACCCTGGATGATGGACATATCAAATAGCCTACTGTATCTAATTAAGATTTTATGCCATGTTTTTTTTTTTCTTTATTGAATGAGCTGAGCACAAGTAGAACCTAACTGTTCCGAAGTGTCGGCATAGCACATAAAAAAAAAAAAAATCGTCAAACTAGCCTACTTAGGCTATTCCAGATGCCCCCACGTCTCTAGTAGGGCCTAAGTCTCTAAACTCACAGTCCTCACTCGTCACCACATATGTTACCCATTACTACAGTTGGGCTATATTATGTGTCCTTGATTAAAAGTGTCTTAGTCAGTTTAATTCATTTATTCAGTCCCATTTTCCTATGATGGAGATAGGCAAGGAGGTGCGTGCGTCGACCCGCATTCGATGATAGCCTAGGCCTATAGTTGATATCCGTGCTGTCAGATAAAAATATATGACAGGAGGTTAATGATAAAATGAGGTTTTTTGTATATGCCTAATTGCATTCTTGCATTAGGCTACAGCGTCCACACATACAGTACAGACCAAAAGTTTGGACACACTTTACCATTAAATTATTTACTTTATTTTCATGACTGTTGCCTTCAGTGACAATCTATGAAATAAACAAACTTATGAATGAACACGTGGCATTATGTACTTAATAAAAAAAAGTGTGAGATGACTGAAAACATGTTTTATATTCTTGTTTCATCGAAGTATCCTTTTTTCATTTTGATAACTGCTTTGTCTTCTATTTATTTTTTGGATGAGCTTCAAGAGGTAGTCACCTGAAATGGTTTTCCAACTGTCTTGAATAGTTATTCATTCCCAGAGATGCTAAGAACTTGTCGGCTCTTTTGCCTTCACTCTGCTGTCCAGCTCACCCCACACCATCTTGATCGGGTTCAGGTCCAAAAGTTTGTCATAATCTCACACTTTTTTTGTTAAGCACATCATTTCATATGTGTTTATTCATAATTTTGATGCCTTTAGTGAGAATCTACAATATAAATTGTGCTGGAAATAAATTAATCGCATTGAATGAGGGGTGTGTCCAAACTTTTGGTCTGTACTGTACAACAATGAAAACTGCAACAAGATCAGATCTAATGTGCATAACTATCTGTTGCGTCTTGATGCGTATAGGCCAATAGCGCATCACGTAATGTAGCCTATAGCCCTTATTTTTATCAATAAGAAAAAGTTTGTCTGTCTAATCTGTTGTTAAACAGTGCCCAGTAGCCTACAAATTGCCTAACTCTACTGGCTTTAAACATTTTCATACTAGGAGCTCAGTCTGATTTATCTGAACATTGTTCATCTCTGCATCAGCCCGACATTTCGGCTATCTAGTCCTTTTCCGCCACTGCCAGGCTCCTCACGAAACTATGTGCTCTGTTACAAGGCTTTAGGACTATCTGCTGTAGGCATATTGGATCACTCTCCTTTCCCGAACAGACAAGAGCTTTCTAGCCTCACAAGCGCCTTGAATCTAGCCTGACATAGCCCGACCATAATACTGCTGTTCATCCTGAATCGCAAATAGACCAAAAAACAACTGTGGTGACGGGCCTATGCGAATTTGAGCCTATACTGTATATATATAAAAAACTTTGGCGCAAATGGCTGTGGGACAGATGATGAGTTTTGCGATATGGTTGTGGATGAAATAATAGCCTATCCGTGCACCTCTATAGCCTGCCTCCGTCCTGGAACCCCTGCCCCTCCTTTGCCACCCTGAGGAAAAAATTCTGGAGCAGCCACTGAAGACACCTCTGTGCTGGCCTCCTAGTGGACCCTCTCTCCAGGCCTGGACCCTGGCTCTCTCCCCTTGGACTTGGACTCCTTGGAAGTTATGGCCCTCAGCTCGCTCCCCCTCAAACACTCCTCCACACCTCCACCGACTCCTCATACATCACTACCCGTATACCAAGCACTCTCCTCCGGGGAGAACACCTCCACCAGCTCCGGGGGGGAGGGACACGCCCACTTCCTCGGCACCTCCAACTCAAGATGTTCCTCGGGCAACCCCCTCAAGTTTAGAATTTTTGCACAAAATTGTTGTTTAACCAAAGTCGGCCTCCAAAGACATTATTCTCGCTTATTATTCTTGCATTAGCCTATTCGCGCTTACAGTCTGAATGGCGGCTTCCGGTGCGAGAATATGAATAATGCTCGTTTTTGGTCCGTTTTTCCGTTCATGGTGACTTTGAATTTCATTTTGTAAAGTGTAGGCCTAATTAAGAAATGAGAATGAAAGAAAAATGTTGCGTAATTCAATTGTTAGTTTTGGGCTTCAAAACGAAAGTCAAATAATCCAGTCTTTTTTTGTTTTTTAATTCCTATTCATAAAGGGAAAATCCAATTACCAAAATATACACGGACCGTTTCGGTTCAGATAGCCTGAATGTTATCGTTTGAAAATGTGAACAGCAATAAAAACAACAGTAGACAACGTGATGGGTTCGTCTCTGTGAATGTTCACCGTTTCCCTATTTCGGATTATTTCGATTTTGACAGGTCAGAGGGGAAAAGTTAACCTAGCCAGCCTAAAGTTAACCTAGCAAGTTGCTAGATGCCTACAAAGCATACAAGCGAAATTGCATTCCTAGCAACTTTCTCAAAGTGTCAAGTAATTTTTCTGGATGGGGATGACATTGTATGCCTATGTGTTTATAAAGAAGTTGATGTTTTACACTGAATCTGCTGCATAGCCCACCGCATGTAGCCCATCTTTGAATGTAGGCTAATGTAAGCTAATGTAGGGAATACTCCTACTTAGCTTCGTGTAAACTTTCAAAACTATTTATCTGTGAGTGTAAAATGTGTAAAAGCCTTACGTTAACTCTCGATTCTTCTTGTGATGTTAGACCTAACGTTAGTTAGCGGCAAAGTCCTTCCTTTAAATGGTCTGATCAGACGTCACCTAACGTAACGTTACCAAACGCACTGCACACATCTTACTGTAGGCTCTCCTTGGGGGAGGCTGGTTGATAAGCTAATAATTGTCATGATTGAGGTTAAAACACGGTGTCAATATAAGCACAGGCTTTGGGAGAGAACATGCATTTGTGTTGAGGGTAAAAAAAAATATTAATAACATCGCCGTCACTATCACTGATGCTGTAACATTAAAGCAGATCATTGTCCGTCGTCTCCATCTCTCATGATAGCCTACGGGGCTGCAACTTTGCGTAAGCCTATTCGCCGTATTCATTGATTATTTGTTTGTTTTATTACAATTACATGAGCCATATCCATGCAAAGTTTGACCTTGCTTAGCAGGTTGAAGAGAGCCGAGGCTGGCTGAGGCTACTTCTTGGCATCAGGCATGACCTGAGCGAATTGGCGAGGGTAAAAAAAAAAAAAACCTTCCCTCACATCCATAGCAAGTAAGCTTTTGGTCTTAGAGGTCCCCAAACACATTATTCCACCGTTGTGATATGAGATTACACCTTATTTTCAAGACAAAGCTGCAAGTCTCATAGTCTACAGGGAAGGGAGAAGTTGTCCCATGGCATTGCATTTCACTCATACGCAGATGATACACAGCTTTATCTCTCTATGAAGCCTAGCGACTGTACTCCGACAACCAAACTTAATGCCTGTCTTGAAGACATTAAAGTTTGGATGTCAAAAAATTTCTTATGCTTGAACTCAGATAAAACTGAAGTTATGATGATTGCCTCTAAACAACTGAAGGACACCTCGCTTCACCATCATAGCTCACTTAGCAGTCCTACACTCTCATTTAGCTCACAAGTGAAAAATCTGGGGGTACTTATTGATCAAGACCTCTCCCTGAATAGCCATGTAAAGCACATTTCTAAAACATCATTTTTTCACCTTAGAAACATTGCTAAGGTTAGGAAGTTCCTGTCCTTTGAGGATGCTGAAAAACTTATACATGCATTTGTTACCTCCAGACTCGACTACTGCAATGCTCTGTTCTCAGGGTGCAGTAACACCTGCATTAAAAGTCTACAGCTAATCCAAAATGCAGCAGCTAGAACACTCACTAGAACTAAGAAATATGAACATATTTCTCCCATTCTAGCATCTCTACACTGGCTTCCTGTCAAAAGTCGAATTGACTTCAAAATCCTTCTCATGACGTATAAGGCACTTAATGGCTTAGCTCCTGCATATATTACAGATTTACTTGTTCCATACCATCCAGCAAGACCTCTGAGATCTCAAAATGCTGGCCTCCTTGGAAAAGTGACCATATCTAAAACTACAATTGGGGGAAGAGCTTTTGCCTATCGAGCACCTCTTCTATGGAATTCTATTCCTCCCTACATTCGCGAAGCGGACACTCTCAATACCTTTAAGTCTAGACTTAAAACCTTCCTTTTTGACATTTCCTATAATTAGGAGTGGGCCATGGCATATCACCACTCCTCTTGGGCTTTCTTGGGAGGGCTACCTCTGCTGTTTTTCCAAGGCGGCCACTGACCACCCCCTTCTGGGTTGGTGAGATGCCATGTACCATACCTTAGTTATGCTGCGATAGCCTAGTGCTGCCACCTTCTGCACACTTGCCATCCTGTACAACCCTCTTTCTCCTCTCTCTCTCTCTCTCTCTCTCTCTCCCTCTAGCTAGATTATATGACACATATCATGAAGTGATATCCTCCTAGATTGGCCTAATCCTCTTGTTTCTGTTTCTCTTTGTTTTTCTTGCCTCCTCTGCCCCGACGCACTGGCTGAGTGATGAACCTCCCGTACCTCCCTGCCACCAACCCTACCCCACTACGGATGCTGACCAACCTCCCCGGAGCCACACACCATGACCATCCCCCCTTTTCTCTGAGGCCCGTGATGGAACTGGCCTGATGGCCCCCTGATGACCACTACTTAGATGGCGACCAACACCCAATGAACTCTGATCCCACTCCAAATACTGACTAATCCCACACTCCAACTACTGACTCCATCCCTTGGCCCTGACTGTCGCACAAACTATGTGTATATCATCTCTGACTACATTCAGTACTCATACTGTTTTGTGTTAACCATGGTCAATCTATGCATCAGACTTTACGGATACTTTATTAGGCCCCAGGCAGGTAGGCTGAGTCCATGAGGCGTGGATCTGCCCAAGGTTTCTTCCTACATAACAAACTATTTACAAAGCGAGGGAGTTTTTCCTTGCCCCTGATTCTCATGGATGCTTCCCGTACTGTCTGTAAAGCGCCGTGAGACAATGTACTGTATTTGTGCGCTCTACATGTAGCAGGGGGAATCATTGCTGCTCACTATTTTAACTTTCTTTTTCTTATTCTGTCGGGTGTCTTTCTTTCCCGTTCCCTTCCGTCTCTGTCTTTCCCTACGTCATGTAGCGAAGCTGGGATTGGGGATCAATTAAGGTAGCCTAGGCAGGCATATGCATAAACACCTGGGGTCCTTAGACCGGTAGTGGTACACTGTCGTAAGTCCATGGGGTTGTAGCTGTGTTTGGGCGCTGGTTTGGCCGTAAGGGTGTAAGCAGGCCGCTGCTGGTAGCGCATATTGGAGGCATACCTATCTGTGCAAACAAAGTGTGCCGCCCGGAGTTACCGACGTAACTTTTCATTGAAGCTCCGTACAAATAAGTGGTTGTTTGCCGTGGCGACTACGACAAGAGTGTAAACTCCTGAACATAAGCGTGTAGCGTGGCCGTCTGGACTACGCGAGGATTAGACAGCTCTGCTCTTGGTCAGCTGCTGTTCTCTGGAGTGTTTGTTTGCGTGTGTGTGTGTGCAAGGTGCTGCTTTATTTCATTTGTTTGTTTATTCCTCTAGCCTGTGGCTAGTGGGTTAAGAATAAAACGTTGCATAAAGTAGTGTGAGCCACAGGTTAGAGGATTTATTTTTATTTTTTTGTTTTGTCTTTGTCTTTGTCTTTTGCCCTCCCCCTCCTTTCCCTGGATAGGAACCTGGCCTAGTAGGGCCTATGTCACACCAGTAGGGTTGTAGGCAACGGTCTTTTGTGCACGGTCCGTCATGACCAGTTTCTGGTTTGCTATAGTGCTGTGAAGTTATTACAAGCTCCCAAGTGGTATGATTGCAGTGTATTCTGAATCTTAGTGTGTATTCTGAATCTCAGTGTGTATTCTGAATCTCAGTGTGTATTCTGAACCTCAGTGTGTATCCTGAATCTTAGTGTGTATTCTAACTCACGCGTGATATTGAATCCTATGCCTACTATAGCCCATACATGGTGACGTGGCCACTTGCTAATGGTTTCCTTAGGTCTTATGTATTGATTATTTATTATAACCAAAGCGACACTTTTCAAAGCCTGTAATAAAATATATATTTTTGTATTTTTCTAAAAACCTGTGCATGTGTAGTCCTTGGGGCAGAGTTCCCCTTACTCTCCTCACATCATCATAGCTTAAGGGGTGGCGTAGTCAGTAGCCAGTAGAGGGGGTTACAACTTGGCGTAAGTCTGGCAGGATTATTAGGTATTGGAAGTGTCGTTAGGTTGAGTTAAGTTAAGCAGCACCTGTGCGTTGGTGTGTGTGTGTGTGTGTCTGTCTGTGTGTAGAGAACAGCAGCTGCCAACAAGATGAACACCGCTGAAGAGACAGAAGTCCCAGAGCTGCAACAGCTGCGACAACGTGTGGAACAGCTTCAGGCAGAAAATCAGAGACTTTCGGGCAGAGGTACTGGGGACAATGGTAGTGGCACTAGTGCCCAGCCTGTTAGACGGGAACAGGCTCTGTACCTGCCTAGAGAGCGCCGGTGCCCAAAGTTCTCTGGCCCTGCAGCAGCAGGGTCTCTGTCTGTCGAGGAATGGGTTGAAGAGGCGCAGAGCTGTATAAGGTCCAGGTTTATGTCTGAGCTTGAAAAATCTTTGTTTTTGTTTGATCACTTAGAGGGTGAAGCTCGAAACGAGATTAAATATCGCTCCACCGCTACTCGAGAGGACCCAGAGGCCATTATTAAAGTTTTGAAAGAAGTGTATGGATGTTCTAGATCATATGTATTTTGGCAACAACGTTTCTTTGATAGAAAACAGAGAGAGAATGAAAGTTTATTTGAATTTTCTCATGCCTTAATGGAACTTATGGATAAAGTAAAACTGTCAAAAGAAGATGCTATTAGCAACCCAGACACGGTCTTAAGAGACCAGTTTTGTGAGAATGTTTGCGACCCTATGCTACGTAGAGAACTGAAGAGACTGGTTCGGGCAGACAATGGGCTATCCCTCCTAGACTTAAGAAAGGAAGCTATTAGGTGGGTGGAAGAGGGACAAGCGAGTCGTGACCGGAGCCATCGAGCTCCAAGTCGTAGCAATGAAGTTCATGTGGTGTCTCAGTGTGCGGCTACTGCTGTTCAATCAGAATTTACAGAACTTAAAGATCTGGTTCTTAAGCAACAAGCCCAGTTGGACATGCTGGTCAGACAGTTGGGTAATGCTAATAGTAAATCTCAAGTCCCTCAGCCATACCGGGGTGGGCGTTTTAAACGGACCCCTGATGGTCAGCCCATTTGCCTTAGATGTGATAAACCTGGACATATAGCCCGTTATTGTCAGACTGCACGAAATAGTAGGACAGCCCCGCATTTGCCTTCCAATGATTTCCCCCCCAGCCCCTAGCTCCGGAGCATTCTGTTAGCCAGCCGGAAAACTATTAGCCCCCAGTGTGCAGAGCCACACACTGGGAGGGGATGGCCCTGGCTCTTTGCATTCTCGTTCCTTTGATAACTTAGTCCGGAATTGTCCAGTATTGTGTGTTTCCATGGGGGGCATAACTGTCCCCTGTCTTATTGACACTGGGTCAATGGTGACCACCATCACCGAGAGTTTTTTTCAAGAACATCTTCAACATCTGCACAAGAAAGATTGCAATTGGTTAGGGCTCACAGCTGCTAACGGGCTAGACATCCCATATCTTGGTTATATAGAATTGGATGTAGTAGTGCTGGGGCAGTGTATTCCAGGGCGGGGGGTATTGATTGTTAAGGACCCAGAGAATGTAGCTCTTAGAGAGCGTAAACTAGCCACACCGGGTATCTTGGGGATGAATATTCTTGGGGAATGTTACCAAGTCCTTTTCGAGCAGCATGGTTCCCAGCTTTTTCATTCCCCTCTGGTTAGGTCGGCGGCCCCAGCAGCATTACGGGCATTACGGCACTGCGAGAAGATTAAGGCTATCCTTAATGCACCCAAGCCTTTCAGGGTGAAGTCTCATGGCAAGTCCCCAGTCTACTTGGAAGCGGGGGCCCTCACTATGGTTCCAGTGACGTGCCCACAACTGGACTCCATAGAGTTCCTTCTTGAGCCATTGGGCTTTGAAGATGAACAGTTGCCAGAAGGGTTGTTAGTGTCCCCCACCCTAGTTTCAGCCCAGAAGGGCCTCTTGTACGCGCCTGTGGTCAATGTTGGGAACATAGGAGTATGGCTTCCTCCTCGTAGCACCGTTGGCACTGTCCAAGTTATTATGGCTTCATCAGCCAGAGCACCTACCTCTATCTCTGTGGACCAGTCAGGGGAAACATGCCAAGCTTACATCTCCACCCAGGAGGTGGGAATATGCTTTGATGCCTCCGAACACGTCGTCCCCGACCTGCCTGAATTGTCACAACAGCAGGCTGCCCAGGCTCAGGCCCTTTTTGCTCAGTACCGTAATATCTTCTCCAAAGGTGATGGAGACTTGGGCTGCACGTCTCTGATTACCCATGAAATCCCGCTGTTAGACAATGTTCCCGTCCGGCAGCCATACCGAAGAATTCCACCTTCCCAGTATGAAACCGTGAAGGCGCACATTCAGCAGCTTTTGGATAGTAAAGTAATCAGGGAGAGTAGCAGCCCTTATTCATCCCCGATCGTCTTGGTAACCAAGAAGGACGGGAGTCTACGTCTTTGCGTGGATTATAGACAGCTAAATGCTAAAACTCGTCGTGATGCATACCCCCTCCCCCGGATAGAAGAATCACTAGATGCATTGTCTGGGGCAAGGTGGTTTTCCACTTTAGACCTTGCTAGTGGATACAATCAGGTTCCAGTGGCCGAAGCAGATAAATCAAAGACCGCCTTCTGTACGCCATTTGGCTTGTTTGAGTTCAACAGAATGCCATTTGGACTTTGCAATGCTCCTGGAACGTTCCAGCGGTTAATGGAACGAATGTTTGGAGATTGCCGATATCAGTCCGTCTTACTGTACCTGGACGATTTGGTCGTATTTTCCTCTACAGTAGAGCAGCATCTTGAAAGGCTAGGAGAGGTGTTTGCTCGACTGCAACGGCAAGGTCTGAAAGTTAAACTATCCAAATGCAGCTTCTTTCAACATCAGGTCAGCTACCTTGGCCATGTGGTGTCAGCTGAGGGGGTGTCAACGGACCCTGCCAAAATCGATGTGGTGAAAGAATGGAAACGACCAGGACATCTGGCAGAGCTACGATCCTTTCTCGGCTTTGCAAGCTATTATCGACGGTTTGTGGAGGGGTTCTCAAAGCTTGCAGCCCCACTGCACCACCTTGTGGGGAGGCTTAGCGGACCTCGGAGAAAAGGAAAAACCCCCCTGTTCCGCTGGCATCGGCATGGGATGAAACATGTGAGCAGGCTTTTCTGTCTTTGAAGGAGAAGTTGACCTCTTCTCCGGTCCTTGCTTATGCTGACTTCAAGAAGCCGTTTATTTTAGAGGTGGACGCCAGTCACGGTGGGCTTGGTGCAATCCTTTCCCAAGAAGAAGGGGGAAAAGTGCGTCCAGTTGCATTTGCTAGCCGAGGGCTTAGACCAGCAGAGCGAAATATGGAGAACTATAGCTCCATGAAACTGGAATTACTTGCAGTAAAATGGGCAGTCACTGAAAAATTCCGTGAATACTTACTTGGAAACCACTTTACCATTCTTACAGACAACAACCCCCTGAGCCATTTGCAAACGGCTAAGCTAGGTGCTACGGAACAGCGGTGGGCCTCCCAGTTGGCGTCGTTCAACTTTACCATCAAGTACCGCCCAGGGAAGAGTAACCAAAATGCAGACGCCCTGTCCCGTCAGTACCTAGAACGTTTCGCCTTTGGGACTGAGGTCCCAGCACTTGGAGCATTGGATCAGAATGGTGCTGTCCGGTGGTCGGCAGTGAGTGGTCAGTGCACAGAAGTAGTTGCCCTGCCCGGGCACACGCCTGAGGATCTAAGACTATTGCAGCAGGCTGATCCAGTCATCGGGCCAGTCCTCAAGCATTTCCAAGAAGGGCACCGACCAGAGGCAGTGGAGTGTGCCATCCTCTCCAAACCAAGCAGAGTCTTGGTTCGTCAGTGGGACCGCCTTATCAAACAAGACGGGGTGTTATACCGCCAAATCCAGCCACCAGGGGGAGGTCCGGAGATCCTACAGCTGCTTCTTCCACAGAGCCTGCAGAATGATGTCTTGCGGAGCGTCCATGATGATCAGGGCCATCAAGGCACAGAGAGGACGTTACAGCTTCTGCGGAGCAGATGCTTTTGGCCAAGTATGACCCGGGACGCTGAACAGTGGTGTCGGCGGTGCCAGCGCTGTGTGCTGGGAAAAGCAGCCCAGCCCAAAGTCCGAGCTTACTGGGGCACAATACAAGCCACTCAACCAAACGAGATCCTGGCCATCGATTTTACGACGTTAGATCCGGCCAGTGACGGGAGGGAGAGTGTTTTGATTCTTACAGACATATTCACCAAGTATTCGCAGGCAGTCCCCACCAAAGACCAGCGGGCGCCCACCGTGGCCCAAGTTCTTGTACAGCAGTGGTTCTACAGGTTTGGGCCTCCAGCACGGATCCATTCAGACCAAGGGCGGAACTTCGAGAGCTTGCTAATCCAGCAGTTGTGTCATATGTACGGCATTCAGAAGAGCAGGACCACCCCGTATCATCCGCAAGGAAATGGACAATGCGAACGGTTCAACCGGACTCTCCATGATTTGCTGCGCACGTTACCATCATCTGAAAAGCGACGCTGGCCACAACATCTGCCTCAGCTGACATTCGCCTATAACACTACCCCCCACCAGACCACCGGGCATACTCCGTATTATTTGATGTTCGGCCACCACCCGAGGCTACCAGTTGACTTTCTGCTTGGGGCCGGAGAGGTGACACCCAGTGCAGAAACAATGGAGGAATGGGTCCAGAGGCACCAGGACAGCGTCAGAATGACACAAGAGCATGTCCGACAAAGATCAAGGGAAGTGGCCCAAAAGCGGAACCGGCACCATAATGATCAAGTAAATGATGCCGGCTTTAAAGAGGGCCAGCTAGTCTATCTACGAAATCATCCACAGGGTCGGAATAAAATTCAAGATTATTGGAACCCGTGTGCTTTTCGAGTCCTGCGGGGCCCGTCCGGATCAGCAGCAGTCTATACGGTTGCCCCAGCTGACGGTGGTGGAGCAGCGCGACAGGTGCATCGAACCGAGATGCGGGGCATCCCTGATGGATTATGGCAGGAAGTGGAAGAGGATAACCCACCAGCTGTCATACAAGAGCTACCTAGTGCACCCCCGGTGGCAGAGGGGGAGGACACAGAGGATGCAGTACTCTGGTATGCTGAAGAACCTCCAGCCATGTGTACACCACCTAGAACCCAAGTTCCTGTTGAAATGGACATTGTGCCTGTAGAGGAGCCCATGCGACGCTCTGCTAGATCCACAGCGGGCCAACATTCTAATCCCCACCGACTCCCTAGAACAGCAGTCCCCAGCGATATACCAGGCACAGTGGAGGGTGAAGACGACTGGGAATGAGATGCCATCGTCGGGCCGCCGATTCAGTTGGAGGGGGTGGATTGTAGCAGGGGGAATCATTGCTGCTCACTATTTTAACTTTCTTTTTCTTATTCTGTCGGGTGTCTTTCTTTCCCGTTCCCTTCCGTCTCTGTCTTTCCCTACGTCATGTAGCGAAGCTGGGATTGGGGATCAATTAAGGTAGCCTAGGCAGGCATATGCATAAACACCTGGGGTCCTTAGACCGGTAGTGGTACACTGTCGTAAGTCCATGGGGTTGTAGCTGTGTTTGGGCGCTGGTTTGGCCGTAAGGGTGTAAGCAGGCCGCTGCTGGTAGCGCATATTGGAGGCATACCTATCTGTGCAAACAAAGTGTGCCGCCCGGAGTTACCGACGTAACTTTTCATTGAAGCTCCGTACAAATAAGTGGTTGTTTGCCGTGGCGACTACGACAAGAGTGTAAACTCCTGAACATAAGCGTGTAGCGTGGCCGTCTGGACTACGCGAGGATTAGACAGCTCTGCTCTTGGTCAGCTGCTGTTCTCTGGAGTGTTTGTTTGCGTGTGTGTGTGTGCAAGGTGCTGCTTTATTTCATTTGTTTGTTTATTCCTCTAGCCTGTGGCTAGTGGGTTAAGAATAAAACGTTGCATAAAGTAGTGTGAGCCACAGGTTAGAGGATTTATTTTTATTTTTTTGTTTTGTCTTTGTCTTTGTCTTTTGCCCTCCCCTCCTTTCCCTGGATAGGAACCTGGCCTAGTAGGGCCTATGTCACACCAGTAGGGTTGTAGGCAACGGTCTTTTGTGCACGGTCCGTCATGACCAGTTTCTGGTTTGCTATAGTGCTGTGAAGTTATTACAAGCTCCCAAGTGGTATGATTGCAGTGTATTCTGAATCTTAGTGTGTATTCTGAATCTCAGTGTGTATTCTGAATCTCAGTGTGTATTCTGAACCTCAGTGTGTATCCTGAATCTTAGTGTGTATTCTAACTCACGCGTGATATTGAATCCTATGCCTACTATAGCCCATACATGGTGACGTGGCCACTTGCTAATGGTTTCCTTAGGTCTTATGTATTGATTATTTATTATAACCAAAGCGACACTTTTCAAAGCCTGTAATAAAATATATATTTTTGTATTTTTCTAAAAACCTGTGCATGTGTAGTCCTTGGGGCAGAGTTCCCCTTACTCTCCTCACATCATCATAGCTTAAGGGGTGGCGTAGTCAGTAGCCAGTAGAGGGGGTTACAACAAATAAAATTGAATTAAAAAAAAAATTGTCCGAACTTGTCCGAGGTTCGCTGCGGGCCCGATCGGTCAATTCAAATCTTTGCTTTTTTTTTAATTAATGGATTCAATACATTATTATATTATACATTTTTAGATACTTTTTTTTTTTGCTTTAGCTTTACATAAATTTCATAAAAAGGTGAACTATTCCTATAAGAATGATTTACCTGCCGACACTGAGGTTCTCCTCTGGAACTGGACCAGAACTGTAGTGATGATGCCCAACACCATCAGAGACCCGATAACACACACACGGATCAGGAGATCTACACACAAACACACACACACACACAGTACAGGCATGATGGGGTCAATCCTCTGGTTGCCAAACGGCACTTCTACCTCAGCCACCATCGTTTCTCCACCATTTGTGTAGGCCTACTGTTGTACTGTATGTTGCGATGTTAAAATGCTAAGACTTTAAATGTTAAAAGTGAAAAAAATACTCCATAAAGCCTTTGAATTGGTAAAGTATTCTGGATACTTTTAACTTTTTCTTTTCCTTTTGAAATTCCATCTCTCGCTGTTGAAATTGATCATTGCTACATAGCTAATATCACTTCTATAGCCTAAATCTGAATAATAAGAATTCCCTTTCAATAGTGTAATGAAGACTACAACTAAACCACTAACAATAATCATAAGCACATCAAGCTAAATCAAAATGATCACAAGTGTTTGAGTGATGTGTCATTGTGCCTAAAGTACTACCTTGAGTCTTCTTTGGGGTCGGTGCATCATTCCACACAGTGACAGTGATATTCTGGATTATAATCCAGCTTCTTTTCACCTTTGCTTCCTTCTTTATTGTGTGCTCTCTGTTCTGACCATCATGGTTGTTGTCTGGCATTTCTCCATCGTCGTCCCTCTCCTGGACTTCCTGTTGCCCCTTGCCCTGCTCAATGTAGTTTGTGTCCAGTTCAGCGGTCTGTACATTACTAACTGGTCGTCTCATTTTCACGTTCAGCACACACACATAAACCCCGCTGTCACTGGTCCGACTCTGACCAATGCTGATGTAATGAAAGTGATGCTGTGAGGAGCCACTAGAGGGGGCTGATGAGCTGTTGGTCATCCTGCTGTGCAGGTATGTGTCTATGGAGCAGTGCTGCTCATGGACCTCATTAAAATGGTCTCTTATACTACTGTAGGTGGAAATGCAGCTGGCGCTAGTATTCACACTGGTCATCTTCAGCCAGTACAGCATGAAGGGCTTATTAGAGTGGGCATCTCTAGAGAAGGAACAGTTTAGTGAGATAGGAGACCCCTCAGTTACATTCACTTGAGATGGACGCCAATGTTCATGCACCACTGTGGACAAAGAAAAATAGCATTTCAGTTCAGAAAGAAAATACACCCATTGTAGAGTAACAGAGTTAAAATTATATGATAGTGTTTTAATGTATGATTTTACAAAAACTACAAATCTGTCTCTTGTGCCCTGACTGTATGACCATTGTTACAACAGCATACTGGCTTGTTTATTCTTCATTGACCAATGATAGAAACAGCTTTTACGGTTACAATGTACAGTATACATTTCTTTACTCACATTCTTGATTCTCTTCAGCTACAATGTAGGTGTCTATGATGCCAGGGTGTGGTTTAAATGGGTAGATAACATCATCACTAAAATTATGAACACAGGCATAGAATCCTCTCTCTGCTTTTATTTGGGATGCTGATGCTCCATCTAGAGTTTCCACATCAAAGCTGCATGAGTTAGGAGTTTGGGCGGCTTCGATATGTTTCACACAGTCCACTTTGTTGTCAAAGTCTCTGTCAATCTGCCATCCAAATGCATTACAGGTCAGGATGATATCATCATCACCATGGTCACCACTACCTTCATCGATGTGATGCTGGTCATGGTCAGCCGTGCGATAATAGAAATAAGTATCCCCTGAGAACCAGCAGAAATATTCATTAGCTCAACAACACTCTTAAAATTAAAGAATACTTGAAGCACTTTGTCACTTCACCACTCTGGTGGAACCCACAAGGGAGCTTTCAGGAACCCTATTAAAAATAGGCCTACATTGGTTCTCCGAAGATCTTTAAAGGATACATGAAGCTTCCTTATGGGTTCCGCTGTAGTGTGGTGAAGTGAGGAACCTCAAAAAGTGCTTTGAGTATCCTTTCATTTTAAGAGTGAACAACAACAACCTGTCTCTCTCCCTTCCTGTCTCTCTCACAGTTGCCATTACTCTTTGCCGATTTAATATCTAAAGGGCCACCAGCCAAGTCTTTGCCAATGTTTGAGGTGTCTTTTTTGTCAGACTATTTGTTTTGGTACTATCTCCAAATTAATTTGGATGACATAGTGTCATAAGAAGGATGGACAAATGCAAGTTTTATTCCCACCAACCATCCAGGATATGCACCATATACAGGTCTGGGTGGGGGGTAGGAAACCACCTCAAAATAAAAGAAAATGTTATTACAGCCTGACATTCAAACGTTTTTGCCATCAGACAACATTGGCATGTTCTTGCAGTGGCAGTAAGACTTTTCAGGCCTTCAATGTGGAGTCAATGGTGTTTTTTGCCCCCAACGACACCTTCCAGGCAGCACAGCCTAAAAGGCACTACCCTTACCCTATTCCTAACCCTCACCCCCTCAACCCTCATCCTAACCCTAAATTGAGTGGAGTAGTGTCTTGAAGGCAGCACTGCCTGGAAGGCACCGTTGAGGGCAAAAAATACTTAAGACCTCAATGTGGCTAGCTTGCTAATTTTAGAGCAAAAAGTTGTGTGGTGTCCCTTTAAAGGAAAGGAATGAAATCATGTCCTGTACAAATCCATCTCTATGCTGTTAATGATGCAGTTTGAATGAAAATGTATCTTACCATAGCACCGCAGGAGAAGCTGCATGATCAGGAGACCAAAGCTGAAGAACCCCATTGCTGCTCACAGGAGACGAGACTCAGACAAGTGTGGACAGATCACAGGAGATAAGACTGAGGTAAGTCTTTAACTTCTCAGGATATGACTTCATATAGGCCTAGGTTATATGAGAATTACATGTAATTCTGCAGAAGAGGAAATTGTGTATTGTGAGGTTAAATGTGTGCTGTGCTTCTCACCAAATGTGCCACTTCCCTGTCTTGAAGTAAAGCAAAACAGACAGAGGGTTTAATGTAGGCTGCAGTTAACAGGTACCATTTTCAAAAGTAAAGGTGCTTGCTGCATGGGTGTTACTGTCATAAACAGTCTGGTCAACTTCACAAAACTATCATTCTAAGTGCATAATCTGACAGATGAAGTGCAAATGTATGTGCAGAACTATGGACAGTGGGTCAATGGTAATGGTAGTGGGTCAATCTGACAGGAGTGAGATTACCCAAAACCAAGACAGTGGAAAATCCATGTCCCTATTGCTGTAAAATACACCAAAAATACAGTCCCTTCTTCCCTAATTATAGCCACATGAGGGCGCTATGTTGCTACACATCAAGTGCTGCATTTACAACAACAGTTAGAGATGAAAGAATTTGTCGTGACGTTCAGAGGAAAATCTTTATGAGCTCATGACATTCTCTTCTTTCAGCAGGAGTCTGAACACACAAACAAACACACACAAAAACACACACAAGCTAGCAACCAACTAGCTTTGTTTATTGCAAACTTAATATACATATTCTCATAAAAACAATGATGACATGTTTACAAGGTGCATATAGGCTATGTCATACCCAAAAATCATTTATTGTATTGATTGATATTTTATTTTATTTTATTTTATTTTATTTTATTTATTTTATTTCATTTTATTTTTTTGTATTTATTTATTTATTTTGATTGTGCAGATTGAGCAGACACTTATTCCCAACATGGTCCTTGGTGTGAGGTCTGATTCGGACAGATTTATGCATCCAGCTCCTCAAAATGATAAATGTTAATGTTTGTTCTCCTGCCGCATACTTCTGCATTGGCCCCATTCCCACCCTCAGATATCCAGACCTCCATCAAGCACCCATTTCTCCCCTCCCATTCCCACCCTCAGATATCCAGACCTCCATCAAGCACCCATTTCTCCCTTCCCATTCCCACCCTCAGATATCCAGACCTCCATCAAGCACCCATTTCTCCCTTCCCATTCCCACCCTCAGATATCCAGAGATCCAGTCTCTCCTTTCTCCCCGCTCACACACACAAACCCTCAAGGAGTCCGCACACCGGCTCTGACACAGTGCTGAGCATTCTGAGCACTCCCTCTATTCTATTGTTTTCAGTGCAACCCCGCACACCAGCACAGAACTCATCCCACGTCGATCGAATGTGAATTATGATTGAGGTCTATTTTGTTAGAGCCGCTCAGAAGAACATTGTTGATTCCATAGGCTACTGTAATATGTTCAGTGCTAGTACCGATAGTGTGCTGCTCAGAACCGGTGTGCAGACAGAGGCATTCAGATACCCAGAGCTCCATCAAGCTCCAGTCTCTCTCTGCATCCATTTACATTTATGCATTTAGCAGATACTTTTATCCAAAGACATTAACATTTGTCTACTACCAAGTACAGGGCCAGTTTCCCCAAGAGCAACTTGGGTTAAGTGACTTGCTCAAGGGCACAAAACTGGCAGCCGGGATTCGAACCCACAACTTGCAGGCTACTGGCATGCTAGCCAGGCTCCTTATTTAACAGCTACCAACACCGCAGATATTACCAACATTCAATAAAATGAATCAGTATTGAAGTAGCATACTTTAATGTTATAATTACTTATTTTATAAGAGAGACTAAAACAGTTCCAAATGACGCTTTTGCACACCTCAGTAGTTTGGCAGGTGCGTAGGATATTATCACAGTGGGGTCGGAAGAAGGTCGGATGACCGAAACGTTGTATTAAAGTTTGTTTGGTGGAATGGACAGTGTGCGGGATTTTTTAACTCTTGAATAAGAGAGACTAAAACATTTATTTTACGAAAACACGCTTCTAGGTTTAACATTTCTATGAAGAAATTAAAGTCTTAGTCCAACCTTGTGATAAAATGTGTAATGAACTTTGCATCCCACAATGCACTATGCAGATGCGCAGTGTGGCACATATCAGTGATGCTTGATGGTGCTGCAGGTATAGCACAAGCTGTATGTTTTTTGCTTGTTTGTTTGTTTTTATTGGTGAAATAAAATTTGTGCAGACCTTTAAGACATTATTATATATGCATGGCATTCAACAGGGATTTTTAAGCTCTTTGGTCTGTTGTGCCAGCAGAAAGACATGGAAATTAAAATGCAAGCATTTGAAATACAGCAGTTCATGTAGCCTTCTACATGTAGCTTTCAACTTTTTTTATTATTTTTTATTGCTCCAGATGTTGCCATGTCACCATAGTGACGGAGGACTCTGCACCCTT
Source organism: Sardinella longiceps (assembly GCA_027497455.2). Taxonomy (NCBI): domain Eukaryota; kingdom Metazoa; phylum Chordata; class Actinopteri; order Clupeiformes; family Clupeidae; genus Sardinella; species Sardinella longiceps. Next base: position 325,659 of record JAODXP020000063.1, on the reverse strand, counting down.
AATGATCAATTCCACTCCCATATTAGACAGTGACGTCCCTCTTCTCCTCCTCTTCCTCCTCCTCTCTCAATCCATCACCTGGACATGTAGAAAAGACCTAACATTAAAAAGAGGTCCAAAGGAAAAAAACTATATTTATTTACCCTCTCAGTCACATTTTGCCATTACTTTAAATGACTCTAGTTAAACATAAACACAGTCACAATTTGTCATTATCATTGTAAAGTGAGTTAGTCTGGGTAAACATAATCTGTTTTAATTACGGTAAGGTGATAAAAGACTTTAGTCTGGGTAAAACACCTTTCAGAATTATTTTACCTGTTGGCACTGAGGTTTTCCGCTGGAACTGAACCAGTATTATAGCAGTGATGCCCAACACTATCAGAGCCCCGATAACACACACACGGATCAGGAGATCTATACACACACACACGCACACACACACATATGAGGAGATCCACATCACATTCACAGGGCACAAAACACACACTTCCATTCATGGATGATGTAATTATAGCTGTAAATGTGCCTAAGAAAAGTTAAAGTCTGACAAACACAGTAGAAAAGTGTATTGTGGGAATCCCATGTAGTACTACCTGTTTGTTTCCTGTTTAGGCCGGAGTCATCGTTCTTTGTCACGGCAACTGTGATGTTTCGGATTACAATCCAGTTCTTGGCGTAAATCAGATGGAGCGCACACAGATAAACGCCACTGTCACCTAGGCGACTGCTGCCAATGCTAACATTATGGGATAGAAAACCTGAACCCAGGGCACTTGATGAGTTACTGGTCACCCTGTGGTGTAGGTCTGGCTCTATGGGGCACATCCTCTCAGGGTCTCGATGATCCCATGGCCCATACCAACCACTGGAGGTAAAGGATATGCATCTGGTAACCCCATTCACAGTGTTCACTTTCAGCCAGTACAGTACATATGGATGATTAGAGAGTGTTGAGCGGGCAGTGCTGCTGACGGGGCAGTTCAAAAGGATAGGGGACTCCACAGTCACATTCTGATGATGACATTCTGATACATTCCCACATTCTGTTGGGCGTCCATGATCATGCACAACTGTGGACAAATCTAATTATAAATAAAAAAAGAAATGTGTACAAGTATATATTCTAGTCGATTCTGTTCTTTTATACCAATGTCTTAAAGATTCTATCCTGTTTTAGGAATAATGACTAAATATATCCAATTTATTACTATTATATTCTATACAGATTCTATTCCAGATTCTATTCCTAAAACATTGGAATAGAACAAAATACAATAGAAAACACAGAGAGGAATGGGAAATATATTCAACATGAATTCACTATGAAGATGTAGTTATACCAGTAACAGTTTTGCAAATGTTGCACTCAGTATGCTTATTTAGTTTATTAGGCTATTTTCCATAAGAATGAACAGTGTGTGTATTATGACTAGAGGTGTCAGAGTAAAATTAACTCACATTTGCTGTTCTCCACAGCTACAATGTAGGTGTCTACATCATCAGACTGGAACGGGTAGATCATAGAATCATTGCGATCATGAACACAAGCATACAATCCACTTTTTACTTCTACTACAAACATTCCTTTTTCCAGTTTTCCATTATATTTTTCTGAGCATGAAGGTTGTGAAATGTTAAGCTCCTCATGATGGAGACAAATGAAAACTTTCCAGTTATCAACTGGGTTGGTAGGCAGCGTTGACAGACTTGCCAAATAATCATAATCAAAGCTGTCTGATCGTAGGTACGGGTAGTCCATGTCTCTATTATCTCTTTTATCTATTACCAGTGCATCTTCTTGACACAGCACATCATCATAAAGGCCCTGCTTGCTATATTCCCAACCATCTGGAATAAAATCCAGCGGGGTTGTATGATGCAGGACTATCCAACAGTCCACAATGTTGTCAAAGTTGCTGTCAATCTGCCAGACAGACTGGTTGCAGGATAGTAGGGTGCTATTGCCCGCATCGTCCCCCTTGTGATAGTAGAAATAGGTGACCGCTGTGAAACATCAGAGATTCATTAACAAGTCTTCCTTATTAAAAACTGTCACTCCTATATGAAACATTAACTGGCATACTGTGTCACTTTTACACATTGATTTATGGATCTTAGGAGATGTAGAGGCATTTTCTTCAGGTACAAATCCATCCAGCATCAACATGGCCTTTTAGCAGAGGTGGGAAACTACAGTAAGGCCTGTAGAGCCTTCTCAAATTAGAATAATTTATCATTTAGCCGAGGTGAATTAGATTATAGGCCTGATTTGTCAAATTTGTTGTACAGTATTCATGAAATACAAATCCCCCCTTTTATGTCCTCTCAAGAAGGCGGGGCTACTAGTTTGAGACTTGCCAATTTACAAGATATCAACCCCCATCAACAAGCTGACTGATAACAGTTAATATCTAATGTGGCTTTTCATCCGAAGTATCTGCACTCCCCTGCCTTATAGCAATATGTATCAGCATTTGTAACTTTGTTCAGCACTTTGTAACTTTGTTGTTGAAAACAGCTTTATAAATTATTATTATTATTATTATTATCTTACCTTTGCATCTCAGGAGAAGAAGAGCCAGTAGAGACGATCTGAAGGGCCCCATTGCGGCTCACAGGAACTGAGATTGAGATTGAGGAAACTTTGAGCTGCTCACACAAAGTACTGTATCTGCTGAACACAAGACGATGTTGCAGTAGATTTTATGAGATTTTATACTGCACTCTGCAGAAGTGCAAAAGAGGAAGACTCTCTCCAGATTCACACTTACCACGGACCTATGGTAGGAATTAGCGCTGCTTTTCCCGGACAGCAGAGGATGTTCATATTAAGATAATCTATATGTGGCACTCTATACTATGTGGCACTCTATACTACTATATGTTAGCCTCATGTGCTCAAACCAAGAGCGAGTGAAGGTGTGAAGTCGAGTGGCAAAAGCGACAAGGTGACAAAAGTGACGAGCAACTAAACTTAGGCAACTAAAGTGACTAAATACTATTAACTATATATTATTTACTTATTACTAATGGTGGATGGTCTGTGATGATCAAATGCAAATGTAAATACATGTATTTGATATCAATGGGCATTTGTGACATTAGCAAGTGGTTTGAACATGTGGTTTGTGCATCACTGGTTCACTGGTTCACACCTCAGTCATAATTACAGTTTAGCAACATAATTAACTGCCACTGCAGTGATTGCTAGGAAACTATGGCCACACCAGCCCTTTACTATTGGATGGAACACAAGTGAGTAGGCTAGCAGGAAAACAACATAATATAGCACATAGCATGCTACAAACAAGGCTAATTACATAATTATAATTTAATTATCACATTCTTGATAAAAAAATGTATTACAAACTTTGAATACAACAGTTTTTGCTTATATTAGACTAGAAACCTCACTAATACCTTAAACAGATATGCACAAATTTGACAATATAATAAAAGCAAAATGATTCGGGGTTGGCATGTAGACTAGAAAAATCTGGAACTCCACCCCCTTGGTCGGGAACCAATCAACTTTGAGCAGCTACAACAGCTCTGAGTTCGGTTAGCTGTTACTCAAGCAGTTCCCTTCGCGTCACATACGCCAGAGGAAAGAATGTGATTGGTTTTGCTTCAGCACAGCATTTTTTAACATCGACCAGTAGCAAACCGAGGCATTTGTGGGAGGCGGGTCAACCAACCATGCACTTTAGGAAACGTTTGTTGTACAGGCACTTGGACCAAAGTCTCACAGAGCTTTGACAGTCGATGGCAATCAAGCTACCAGAGAGGGCTAAAGCAGATAGTACTGGTAAGATGGGTCTGATATCTGAATCCCCATCGTTTTCAAGTCTGGTAGGCTATGTGATTGGTTCAGGATGAGTTGTTGAGTGTGATGACTGAATAGGTATCAGACACATCTGAAGTCTGCCCAGCCGGAGTGGAAGCAGCACTGTCCCCTTGGGTCCTGAGTTCAACTACTGAATATGGTTCAGGCACATCTGAGGACAGTCCACTGGGTCCTACTGGTGTCCTAGCGTTGTCCATCTGATTACTGATGTTCACTACTGAATATGGTTCAGGCACATCTGAGGACAGTCCACTGGGTCCTACAGGAGTGGACATAGCACTGTCCATCTGTCCCCTGATGTTGACTACTGAATATGGTTCAGGCACATCTGAGGACAGTCCACTGGGTCCTACAGGACTGGACGTAGTGCTGTCCATCTGTCCTCTGATGTTCACTACTGAATATGGTTCATGCTGTCTGAAGCCCACTGCATATGGAGAGCCTGAAAAAGAACAGAGCAGAAAATGTGGTCTGGCTGAGTGTACCTGACAGGACAGCAACATACAATACTACAATACACTAATTAATAACACTATAGTCTGTTCACAACATATCATAACTGAGATGTTACACGTCAACTTTTTGGTGATACAATGAATAATTTGACTTTTCCGTCAATTTTCAACAATAAAGCTGATTCAGTTTGTGAAATACAACTGCTTCTTTGCCCACAACAATAGCAACAACAACAACAACAATCATGTTGTCATGGATACTCCTGGAACACAGTTATGTGTGTTGATGTGGGCAAATGAGCAGAAGTTTTAGACAAACTGGATCAATTTCAATGCGGCAAATGGATGGGAAAGGCAGCATCATGCATGCAACAATTAGATATTCTACAAGCATGCATTATGTTTCAGTATCATCTTGAATAAACCTATGGTGTAGAGTAGACTAATAAACTATGTTTCCTGTCCACTGGTCTCTCCTTGCTGTACTATGTCCTCTATGTGCAGCTCAACTGTGTTTTTTGCCCCCAACGGCACCTGCCAGGCAGCACAGCCTAAAAGGAACTATCTTAACTCTACTCCTAAACCTAACCCCCTCAACCCTCATCCTAACCCTAAACTGAGGGGAATAGTGCCAAAGAGGATTCCATGATCTTTGATAGTGCCTTGAAGGCAGTGCTGCCTGGAATGCTCTGTTGAGGGCAAAAAATACCAAAGACCGTGCATCAGCCCTATAATGAATGTATGAGAATAAGTCTAAGTAATGTAATGCCTAGGCAACCAACAAGAGAGCCGTTATGTTATCAACCGTTTCTGAGCTGTAGAGTATCTGAGATATGACATCTCTCAATCATGGCTGATTTATTTTTTTCTTTTTGTGAAAGCAGAGGGAAGTGATTGAATAGTGGTGTGTTGACTGTGTGTTCCCAGCAGGGGGAGCCAAACTCACAGTCAGGGGCGGCGTTGACTCCTCCTCCACTGGCACTGCTGAAATCATCAAGAGCAAAGGGGTGTCATATCAACACAATGGTTATCAGCCTGATGTCCGTTTCACTAAAGCATAATTACTAACCAGTTAGCAACTTAGTTAGTTGCCAATGGGAAATTCTATTGCAGTCAACAAAGTTGCTAACTTAGAAACTATGATAGTGTGTTTTTTCCAAAAGCATAGTGTCTAAGCAGTTAGCAACTTAGTTGGCCATGGGAAATTGCAGTGCAACACAAAGTTGCTTTCGGGAAATGGATGCCAGCACTAGGCTACATATAAACTCATGATATCACTGTTTGGAGTGTCTGTACTAAGAGGGAAATGTGTACCTTGGCATCACTTGAGTCTGGTGTGCTGTTGAGAAACAGAAACGCAGAATGAATGAAACAGGATGTTGCATGTGTAACCGGTGGCGGTCCGCACCGCACACGGGTCTCGAACCCGCCACCCCGCAAGCTACAAACTCCCGGCGTGGGAGTGGAACGCTCTAACCAACTGAGCTAAAAGCCCGAGCTTCTAACTCAGCGTGTTAGAAGCGCCCATGGAATTGGGTGATGAGGATTTACACACTACCACCGAGCTAGCCACGCTAGCTGGCCTCCGTTACACTCACCCTCCAAATCCTCACTCCCATCCGGGTCACGGCACCAATGTAACCGGTGGCGGTCCGCACCGCACACGGGTCTCGAACCCGCCACCCCGCAAGCTACAAACTCCCGGCGTGGGAGTGGAACGCTCTAACCAACTGAGCTAAAAGCCCGAGCTTCTAACTCAGCGTGTTAGAAGCGCCCATGGAATTGGGTGATGAGGATTTACACACTACCACCGAGCTAGCCACGCTAGCTGGCCTCCGTTACACATGTGTAAAGATAAGAGCAAAGCCTGTGCTATTACACCATGATTGAGAATGTGTCGGCTACTAAAACTGACAGAAAATGAAATGTGGTGATTCCCTCAACCAATATGACATTGAACTATATACTGTTCCTGCATAGATATCAAGAACATGCCTTGGACAACTTCCTTGGTCTGTGGCTTGGACTTGCAAAAAGCTCAATGGTGTTTTTTGCCCAGGCAGCACAGCCGAAAAGGCACTACCCTTACCCTTACCCTATTCCTAACCCTAACCCCCTCAACCCTCATCCTAACCCTAAACTGAGTGGAGTTGTGCCTTGAAGGCAGCGCTGCCTGGAAGGCACCGTTGAGGGCAAAAAATACCAAAGACCTTGCAGCTCAAAAAAAGGAATTTTCCAGAGTGAAACAATCTGTAGCCCAGTGCTCGGCATCTTGATCTGCATTGCACCAAATCCAGTCATTCACACAGCTACTGAGAGCATTGGGCTAGGTGAAACAGCAGAGCTACGTGTTGATTCACTCCAGATAATTCCTTTAACTCTAGGGCAAGTGGAAAATGAGGACAGGATAGCGCATGCACATAGCCAACCAATCATTCTAAAGTGAGTGACAATGAGCCAATAGCCAAGCATCACAATTTTGGTGTCAACAACTATATTGCATACACATATTATACATCCAGAAAAGGGGTTCAAAGTGGTAAATACAAGAATATTCCTTTAATTATACTTAATTGAATCCTATATGTTATGTGTTGTTACCTTGGTGACTCTTCATCTTCCTCCATGCTAGTAAGAGTGTGAAAGTGAGGAGGGTGATGAGGAAGACTACCACAGCCACATGCAGAGCCACTAGAGATGCTGCAGTTCACAAACAACACACACACACACACACACACACACACACACACACACACACACACACACACACACACACACACACACACACACAAATAGCCCATATTGTTAACTACTGTTCTTGACAATACAATCTAAACTAATTTACTGCTACCTACCACTACTAACCCCTGCAGCTCCCCATGTGGCTGCTGTGCTTAACTTACAGTAAGTATAATAACAGTAAATATGATAACAGTGATGGTGTCAAGAGTAGCGGTTAGAGTCAGTGTGCTCCTACTTGGAGGTTTCTTGAGTTCATCTCTCCTCATGACTGTGACGTTGATGATGCGCATGGCAATCCACTGTGTCCTTCCTCTCTGTCTCCCCTCCCCTCTGAACGGCTCATTCAGGTGTCCATATTCATCACCTGTGTCCGTCTCACTCAGGTGTTCATCTTCATCACTTGTGTCCGAATCACTCAGGTCTCCATCTTCATCACCTGTTTAAAGTAGTGTCAGAAAATGAAGTTCTTGAATTTCTATTGGGGATCAATAAACTATCTATCTATCTATCTATCTATCTATCTATCTATCTATCTATCAATCTATCTCTCATTTGAATATTTGAACCAATAACTAAACATTTCAGGGACATAAGACATAAGACAACATAAGGCACTTGTACAATCGGCTACACAGAAAGTGGAATGCCAGTGAAGCGGTAAGAAAACGTACTGATCACATCTCATCACCTGTGTCCAGCTCACTCTGGTCCTGTGTGCTTTGTGCTGCCTTGTTGCCCCTCATCCTCAGTCCTCGGCCATTGCCCCTTCTTATCTTCTGCACGACACACACATACTCCCCGCTGTCACTCAGCCGGCTGCTGCCAATGCTGAGGTCATGAGATGATGGAGGATGGAGGATTTTCGGAGGATGTTCAGCAGGCCTTGTGGAGGTGAAGTGTGTGTCTGTGGGACAGTGCTGGACATTGTGGTGTGTCTCACTGCTGTAGGAGGAGATGCATCTGGCAGTCCCGTTCTCACTGGTCATCTTCAGCCAATACAGCACATAGGGGGCATGTCTATTGAAGGGACAGCTCAGTAGGATTGGAGACCCCTCATTCACAGGAGTATTCTCAAGAGCATGCCATCTATTATCTTTCAATTTGGACATGGAAAACATGGCATCAGCATAAAACTTGCTCATGTAAAAAATACATTATATTTTATATATATATATACTGTATGTGCTATATTGTATATACTAGGATATGAACTCACATTGTTTAGGTCGTTTAGCAACAATATATGAATCTAGAATGTTCTGCTGGGGTCTAAAAGGCTGGACGGAATGATCACAATCAAGAGAGCATGCATAGAACCCACTCTCTGCTTCTCTGTGGCATAGTGGCTCTGCCATCTCACCACCACATCTTGAGCAAGGAGAGTCACCACATCCTCCTGCGTGGGGAACAGTAAGCTTAGCCGGCTTTGCTTCACAATCTGGATTGTAAAGGTCTGCGTCAATCCGCCATAGAGACTTCTTACAGGTGGGGCTGAAGGAATTAGGAGCATGTCCATCTTTAATATAGAGATAGGTATGCCCTAGAAACAACACAGATATTTATTTATAATTTATTCAGCAACAAACATGTCTGTCCATGTTTGTCCAGGCTTTCATCGCCATGCTGCTACTTGCACCATGCACTTTTGCCTCATTGCACCTTGTTGCAACTCAGTAATATTGCACTCCAGCAACATACCTACCTCAAGGACATCTGAAACACTGACGTACAGTATGCTCACAATGTCTGTTATGTTGCCTGTTATTATGTTACTGATATCTATTATCATGCCTGATATCTTGATATCAATTGCACTTTATGTCCTAGTGAGTTGTGATCTTAAATACAATTATATATCTTATTTGTATGTTTAAATTTTAACTTTGTTGCACATTTGGAGTTTTGAGAAACGCAATTTCAGTCTGCTTGCAATTGCTAAGTTTGATTGACAGTAAAGTTTGCTTTGACTTTTTTTTATTGTTATTGATTAGTCTGTGGCTTTCTCATTACTTTTACCATCTTTTATCCCATTAAAGAAATCTGAAATTAGTACTTTAAAAGTCATAAATAATAAATATAAATGAGTGCTGTCAAACTATTTAAAAATGAATCTGATAAATCACAAAATTTTGCAATGATTAATCGTGATTAATCACTTTTAATCGCAACTCATTTCCTCCAGTAAGAATTTGGAGGGTATGTTGGATCCTTATTTTGCCCTAGCCTGGGAATTCCCATGCTCCTTTGCACGCTTATTTCATTTCACTCTGCAGAGGAGCATGGAGACCATGGCCGTTTTTCTCGCCTGCTTTCGGTATCCAATCGCAGAACAAAAAGGGATTTGTACGTCCCTCAATCGCATTTTACGTCACGTGGTGGCTCTGGTATTGGCTCCGAGGTATGTACAGACGCTATGATAGACATTCCTAGCGCCCAATAAACGGCTATGGACAATAGTAAACGATGCTTCCGCTACGAGAAATGCAATAGGTAGGTCCCCAGACTAAATATCACTTGTGATTTTAGTTTGGCATTCGCCAGGCTAATTTTGCCCCATAAAGGCCCTGATAGTGCTTTGTTCTTCTCAAATGGGGCAATGAACACCTGTCCCCTACCCCCAAAGATTCCCCAAACATGTTGTTGGACATTCAGGAGCTAGGCCATAATTTTTGTCTAGTTTGACTAGTTTGTCTAGAATTTTTCTATGTGAAATTGAACATAATAAAAGTGGAACCATATCCATCAAGATTAATCTGAATTAATTTTTTAAAATTGTTTGGATTAATTAATCACTTGATTGATCAGTTAATTTTGCCAATACTAATATAAATATAAACAGTAAAATAAATAATAAAAACATGATATAAAAAATAATATATTAAAATAAATAATTCAATTATGCTTTATAAAAAAAAAATTATCTTACCGTAGCACTGCAAAAGAAGCTGCATCATCAGAATGCCAAAACTGAAGAACCCCATTGCTTCTCACGGGAGATGAGAGAGGACGGTCCTGCTCACGAGACATGAAACTAAGCAAGTGTGACAGTTCACAGACAGCAACCACTCTCAGACAGGAAATGTCTTATTTCTTCCGCAAGACATGAGGATGAGGGTATGAGGAAATATAGTAAGCAGGGACATGCTCTAACCGGCAAATTGTGAAATAAATGGTTATTTTTGCTTCATTGCTTTTGAAATGGAAAAAACACTGACGTACACAAGACACTTTGTACATTAAGGTTTAACACAGGCAGTGATGCCAGTGAATTATGCAAATCTACTACTGTTCATTCTATCTCCTGGCACAATTATTTGCAGTTGATTAACAGTAACTCAATTCTATGCCTAAATACTAAGGCCACATGTCGTTGCGCTTACTGAAGGAGTGGGAAAAAACTCTTTTCTCAAGGGGGCCACGTAAGACATTTGTACAATAGGCGACACAGCAATCAGAATGCTGGGGGAGCAGTAAGCATTTACATATTTTTTAGTGATGGGCAATTTATTACCAATATAGTCTAATGCACAAAAACAGGCCTAGAGTCAGAAAAAAAAACCTTGCATGATGAACTAGTTATGGAAAGAGTTCTGCCACTGCATGCCAAGTGTTACCAAAAAAGAAAAGCAACAAAATAAATAAATAAATTAATTAAAAAAAACCTTGCATGATGAACTAGAATCCTCTTTTTTGAGGTTATGGAAAGAGTTGTGCCACTGCACTCCAAGTGTTCCTGAAAAAGAAATGCAGAAGTAATCCAGCTGTCACGTGATGCAAATATTGATAAATGCTTCCACCAAAGATGGTGTGCTGCGTGCATGTCCAAGCATCTTAAAATCACTGAATGCACATTTAAGGGAGATGCATCACCAAATAATGCACACAAAACTGCGTTTTGAAACAGAGAGAATGCATTCATTTTAATGTGCAAAGACTGATGCAAGCCTAGTCTACTAAATGACTAAATGTTCCCAAAAATAGAAAAGAAGAAGCAATCCAGCTGTCTCATGATGCACATTTAGATGGTGTGTCTTGTGCATGAGATGCACGCATGTAGCCCAGGTCTAATCGAAACTAATTAAATTTAAAAAGAGCGCGCATCCTCTCATACGTTGGGAGCGCGGGAATCTAGAGGGCCCCAAGCGCAGTTTCGGTCTTTGGTCGCACCTTTACTGCCAAGCCTATCCTACCAACGCTCATGGGAATAGCTGAGATGTGCTGGATGGTGAGAATGAAAGTTGACAAAGATAGAAGAGAAAGAAGAAGAAGAAGAAGAAGAAGAAGAAGAAGAAGAAGAAGAAGACAAATGTACAAAACTAATTCGCCATCTGGAGAAAAGGTAGGCCATTGTAATTAGGCATAAATGAAAGCTGTCTTTTAGCCACGAGGCCTTGAAGCCTAGCCTACACGTTAAATTCCGTTAGGCCATTGCTTTATAAAACCGAAACTATTTTCAGTGGTTCAATTAAACAGTTCAAAGCCAAATTAATGTAGACTATGACAATTCATTCGATAAGCTATAACGTTGACGTTTTACCTTTTTAGTGTTTGTTGCCAGATATTGTGCAATCGACTTTTCATTGAATGTCAATATTCAGTCATAGAGAACAATAGGCGATGGACAGAATTGCAATTAAAATGTTTGAAAGGCTTGGCCATTTCTGAGCGGTTTTGGCTGACAGAGGCTAAACTGTCAGGGTGATACCCATTATGGCAAATTAAGCAGACATTTCATTGATAGTCTTTTCCGATATAATAGAGCTAGAATGAGAGAAGCGGACTGTAACTACAGTGAGGCCTGTCTATTAACAGATAGCCCAATGCATAGGCCGACAGAAAAAAATGACACACGCACACTGGTTGTGAAGCTGCATGATTTATGCCACATGGCATGCCACACTAGCAGTGGCGAGACCACATAGGCCAGATTGTGTGTTAGTAGGCATAATAAGGTGTTTGAATTTCGACCTCAGTTTACTTTTTCGTGTCAAGGATCAGTGTTAGGTGTAATATTCGTTCAAAATTGACAGTCTGGCTATGCATTATACTCACGGAAAGGCAAGTTCGAAACCCATTTTTTTGTCTGTGTAGGTTATGGTTTAACCATTCACTCTCCCCTAAACTACAAATACAGCCATTCTCTGCTTGACGCAATCGGTTGTCTGTTTTACGCATGCATCATTTATTTGTCTACTTGCACGTCAGTCAATTTTGTCTCATCTCGTTATGTTTTCGGTGTAGCCTATAGTTTAATCATTTGCTCTCCCGAGGAAAAAACAGTTATTCTCTGCAGTGTGCCCGAAAAACACGGGATGTTACTTTAGCATAGGCTTTCATTTTAGTGTGTGCCACAGGTGGTCCGAAACAGCCACTGCGCTCCATGACTGTTATCCAGACTAGTATGGAGGGGATGACCAGAGTCCTCCATACACACCAGCGTTTTTACTATTGAATTACCAGCCTCATAGTCACTTTGATTATTAAATTGCTCATTGTGGGGTTCTCTAGACTTGCAATAGGCTATCTGTGTTGGGTCCATAAAAATGAAACTGAAAGTAGATGTAACAGAAATAGCATTTATTACCGGCTTGTCAGACAACGTAACGCACGAAAATGATCATCCCTAGTTCATAGGCTACCCTTTGGTTTGCAAATAAATTTACATTGATTGGTGAGATTGTAAATTGTAGCTCTATTTTTTTCTTCTAATATTCGGCGCCTGTAGGTGGAGCTCTGGAGATAGAAAACTGCACTTCTGCCTGATGTCCGTTAAATGTTTTTTTTATTATTTATTTATTTTACACCATCCGATTTTCAACCATGCCATTAATGATATAATGTAACTGATTGGTTTTGAATGTCCAGGGCCGCCATGGGAGAGAGGGCTGACATCCAATTTGTGTGTGTGTGTGTGTGTGTGTGTGTGTGTGTGTGTGTGTGTGTGTGCTCCACAGGGTCCAGTTCACCTCTCCTGAATCCATCATATGATCAGTGATCTGATGTAATCGGTTTCTCTTCCTGGCAACCCAACCCAAAGGAGGGCTGAACGATGGGTGGCGGGCCCAATGAAACCAGTGGACAGCTGCCATCTCCCTCTCATCAGGACCCGTTCAGACCTGTCTGACCATCGTGGACAAGATAGCCTGATGGGCTTATGTAACTGGATGGATAGATGGTAATTTGTGATCTCCACAGGCCAATCATCATATGATTTTTATTATGATTTATCTTTAGTTTGAGTTTCTTCTCTCTCTGGAACAGTCCCCTCTGATCTCCTTATCCCTGGTATCCCTAGATTGTTTATAGTTTGTCCAAGTCCAAGCAGAACTACCCTGGCAAGTGGAGGGCCATCTTAATTTAATTTTAATTTTGTTTTATTTCTTTATCCCTTCATTGTTATTCTTTAGGTTGAGGGCCGCCAAGATTTTGTTCCCTGCAGGGCCTGTTAAGCCTCACCTGTCATGGAGTATGAGTATGATCACCTCAGGTTTTTGATTATAGTTTGTCCAAGTCCAAGCATCTGGACAAGTAGACGGCCATCGTGGACTAGATCGCCCGATGGTCTTTATCTGATTGTGTGGATAAATGCTAATAACAGCAAACAACAACTATGCACAGAGAGGATTAACTGTCTTGTAGAGATTTTTCGTTTGTTCATCGGAAAGGTCTCCCCTCTGATCTCTAAAGATCACCTTTTATCTACAGTCAGACAACAGCAGTGCTTAACTAGGCATGTAACAGTGACTGTACCAGCTAGTCAATAGGCCTACATTTAATCAGTGTTTTTTTTTTATTTAGGCTGTATTACTGCATGGGTATGACTCAGACATTTGTGCTTCTGTATTCATCATATGATTATTATTATTTTGAGTTGTCTTTAGTTTGAGAGTCTACTCTCTGTCTGGATCAGATGTGGATTGATTATAGTTTGTCCAAGTCCAAGCAGGATTACCCTGGCAAGTAGACGGCCATTGTGGACAAGATAGCCTCATGGGCTTTATGTGACTGAAATGAAATGCTTAGATGGTAATTTGTGAATTCTACGGGCCAGTTAACCATCTGCATTCATCATATGATTTTTATTTTGAGTTATCCTTAGTTCTGAGTATCCTCTGTCTGGAGCAGATCTAGATTGTGTTTTCTACAGGACAGTTAACCATTTACAAGTACATTAATCATATGATTATTATTTATAGTTATATTTACTTTGAGTCTCCTCTTGAGTCTGGATTAGTCCCCTCTTGATTTTCAAAAATCACCTTTTACCTTCAGTCGGATAACTGCAGTGAAGTGATTGTGCACTTTGCAGTTGGTGAATGCAGTGTCCAGTTAACCACCTGCAGCCATCATATGATTTAAGTTATTTCATTTCTTTATCCCTTCATTTTTATTCATTAGAGGACAGAAGTTTTGTTTGTTTGTTTGTTTGTTTATGACCAACTGAGATGCTAAGTGCGGGCCAGTTATTTAAGTGCATCCATATGATTTGTTTTATTTCTTTATCCCTTCATTGTTATTCTTTTGGTTGAGGGCAGCTATGATTGTGTTCCCTGCAGCGCCTGTTCATCCCTATCTGTCATGCAGTATGATCAACTGAGAAACAGTACAGTGTCTGTACTAACAAGTCAACAACTTTCATTGGCTGATCATATACTGAAGATAGATTTGATCGCATCAAAGACGAGGAAAAGACTGTACTAATCACCATCATCAGATAGATACTTTATTGATCCCCAAGGTTGAAATTCAAAAAACTTTCATTCCCTGACCAGGAATCTAACCTGGGCAGTGGTGGTGAGGGCACCGAATCCTAACTACTTGACCATCGGGGATCAGATTGGATGGACAGGCAGAGATCCCCTCAGGATCATTCCATAGGTTGGGGAGAGCAGAGATTTGGTTCTCTAATTGCCCACCCACCCACCCCCATTCACAGATCATTTTCACCCCCTGGGGGCAACAGTGCCTCCAGAATCAGCCTCCATAGTGACGTGATGTGGCACCAACAGAGAAAAGTGTTCACTTACCCCCAGCCATTCCACAGGGTCCAATTCACCTGGGTCCACCAACTGAAGCGGAATGACCCTGGCAAGTGGACACAGCCATTGTGGATATAGGACCACCCTCCACCTTCAATCAGACAACAGCAGTGCTTCGATAGGCACTTGCTTGTTCTCTAACAGGTAGTGAGGAAGTACCATCTTACCACCTGCATCTACCAACTCCAAGCAAGTGGACGGCAATCATGGACAAGACGTTGTGATGGGTTGTATCAGTTTCTCTGGGGGCCCCCTGCCAGTGCACAACCCACCCCCCCTGTACCCACGACCAGCGACACCCCTGACCAGAGTGGCAAGAACTGCGAGGGAATGTCACATGAAGAAGCACCCATGGAAAGGCGTCAATCCCCCTCCATCACCACCACCAGAACCAAGAGCCCCCATCCCCCTGCCCCCCCACCACCAGAACCAAGACACCCCCCCCCCCTCGCCTCGTTCAACTTTCAGCTGATCTCTTCCACCAGTCCACCAGCTCAAGCAGCACTACTGAACCCTGGCGTCATGGACAGGATCACCCTCCACCTGCGGTCAGACAACAGCAATGCTTGGATAAGCACCTGATCTGTCTCTGCCAGGTAGTGAGGAACAACCTGCATCTAACAAGACCAAGCAGCAAAACCCAGGGAAGTGGATGGCCATCGTGGACAAGATGGACTTTTGACAACCTCTCCTCTACTTCCCAGAACAGGCATCATCAGGGGACAGACAGAGACTGCCTGCAAAGGAAGAACTGCGGGTGAGTGAGTGTGTGTTACCCTGGCAAATAGAGACTGTTTATTTATTTATTTATTATCTTAGGATTTTTATTATTACACCATTATTTTAAATAACTGGTTTCTATTTTCATTCCAAGTTCAAAGTCTCATCAGATTAATGTTAAATGGCAAGTGGACACAGCCATTGTGGATATAGGACCACCCTCCACCTCCAGTCAGACAACAGCAGGGCTTTGATAGGCACCTGTTTGGTCTCCACCAGGTTGTGAAGAACTACCATCCCACCACCTACATCCACCAAGTCCAAGCAAGTGGACGGCCATCATGGACAAGACGTCCTGATGGGTTTTATCACCCAGCCATCACTGCAGACGGTGTCATCATGGGACGCTCATGGGACGAATGATAGGGGACCTCAGAGAAAATGTGAATACCAATATCAATGTTTTGGGGCCCCAAAATTCTTTTCTATCATAGAGCCCAAAATTCCAGCGGCACCCCTGACACTGATAGAGTCAGAGCTACTCTGTCTGTACAGAACATAAACACAGCCAATCAGATGGGGCTTTTGATTGAGGTTCTCCTGTCTGTCTGTCTGGCTGGCTGTGTCTCTGTTCTGTACAGATAGAGTAGCTCTTTCTCTACCAGTGTCGGGGGTGTCGCTAGACATTTATGAAAGAAAAGAATTTTGGGGCCCCCAAATATTGATTTTATTATTAAAATGCTCTCTGGGGGCCCCCATCAGTGCCAGGCCTTCAGAACTAGAATTCTTCACTGGAATGTTTGAGTCCCATGACAGAAAAAAATTTGGGGCCCCCAAACATTGATTTTGGTATTCAAACTTTCCCCTATTAGTGCCCGGACCTTAGAGGAATCACTCTAACTCCCCCTCTAAGTCACTCTCCACCTGCGGTCAGACAACAGCAGTACTTGGCAAAGCACCTGATCTGTCTCCACCTGGTAGTGAAGACCCACCATTAAGTGCTGCCACCTGCACCTACCAAGACCAAGCAGGACTACCCTGGGAAGTGGATGGCCATCGTGGACAAGATTGCCTAATGGGCTTTACCAACAATCCCCCCACCACCACTGCAAGTCAACACCAACAATCCCCCCACCCACCACCAGCAGTCAACACCCTCCTCCCAACCCCTCCACTACTCCCCAGAACAGGTCTCATCAGAGGACAGCTAAGACTGTGTGCTCTGCAGACATTACCAGCGGAGGAAAAACTGCAGGTGAGTGGGTGTGTGCTACCCTGGCAAGTACACACCTGTTGAGCTTTCATATCTTAGGATTTAATATTATTACATCATTATTTTCAATAACTGTTTTTCATTTTTGTTCCAAGTTCAAAGTCTTTTTAACAATACATAAATATTAGATTTTGAACTTTTTTCTTCCAAAAGGTTCAGGTTGTGTGCAGATTGTCCTGTTGACCACCTGTGCCCATATGATTGCTTATCCCCTCACTATTATTCTTTAGGTTGAGAGTCTCCT
Source organism: Sardinella longiceps (assembly GCA_027497455.2). Classification (NCBI taxonomy): domain Eukaryota; kingdom Metazoa; phylum Chordata; class Actinopteri; order Clupeiformes; family Clupeidae; genus Sardinella; species Sardinella longiceps. The sequence continues at coordinate 308,336 of JAODXP020000063.1, read as the reverse complement.
ATCTGTCTGCTTCAGGCCCCTCTGATCGCCAAAGATCGCCCTCTACCTGAATGGAATGTGAGTGATTGTTTAAAACATTTCAACATTTATTTTTATTTAACTTTTTAACACATTTCAGCTTTGGTAAATGAGAATGAAACATTAACTGATCTGAACATGGAAGTCCTCTCTTATCTCCTGCGTTCTCAATAAGGCTACTTGTTGCAACCAGTTCATTTGCAGTACAAAAGTTACTTCAAAATGGTAGGAATAAGTAGTATCATTGGTACACAAATGGATAATTAGCATAATTAATGACTATTAATGTTATCTCTCTCTCTCTCTCTCTCTCTCTCTCTCTCTCTCGGTTTACGGTCCAGACTGGCCTGCAGTTCTCAGTTCTATCCAGAATACAGAACAGGAACAACACCCACCACACTTTAGATCTCCACTGGTCTGAGTATTCTAGTGTCTGCGGCCACACTTCAGATCTCCACTGGTAAGAGTATTCTCTTCATCTCTCTCTCTCACTCCTCCTCACTCTCTGTCGTTCTTTTTGCCTTTCTCTCTCTTCTGTCTAATTTTACAGAGAAAGAGGGAGAGAGAGAGAGAGAAAGAGGGAGGGAGAGAAAGAGAGAGAAACGTTATGCCTTCCATCATATAATTGATCTTATTTGCTTATCCCCTCATTATTATTCATTAGGTTGAGAGTCTCCTGTCTGTCTGCTTCAGTCCCCTCTGCTCTCCAGAGATCGCCCTCTACCTGCATGGAATGTGAGTGATTGTTTTAAAACTTTTTCAGCTTTCACATTTCAGCTTTGGTGAATGAGAGGATTAATTGATCAGAAAGAACCACATCTAAATCTCACTGATTGAACTCCTTTTGTCCGTTCAAATAATTTGATTTAGCAATTCATGAACTTGATAATCAATCATGAATGTAATGTGTAATCTTTCATTCATTATGAATACCCAGGACAAACGTTGACTACATGGAAGTCCTTCATGATGCCCAAGGATGGCAGAGAAACATGGAAGTCCTTCATGATGGAGTATGAAGAAGGTAATTAATAAATCTTTAAATCTAAACATAATCAACATCCAGTTTCATGTGTAATGATTGTTCATATTCAGTGCATTTTGGGTCAGATTTTCTTCTTTTCTCTTTTTCTTACAAACAGCAGAGGGTGACTTACAGCACCTACCGTGGGTAAGCCCTTAGGCCTTCTACCTGCAGTCAGACAACAGCAGTGCTTGGCCAGGCACCTGTGACACCACCAGCGAGTCAAGAACTACATGTGAGTGAGTGTGTACTAACCCTGGCAAGCAGCTGTCTGTTGGCTTTATTATTTTGAGGTTAATTTTTGCACTGTTCTTTTGAATAATTTTCTTGTTCTGTAATATTATTGTCTCCTATTAAAAATAAGGTTTCTGGTTCTGTTTTATTGTCGTTCAATGTCTTGTTAACATCACAGTTTTAATAAATGTTTAATTTTGCACCTTATTCCTGTGAAAGGCTTATATTTTTTGTATTTGTGGATGAGCTTTAACTTTTACTCCACTTTGAGTAGGGATTCAGGCTTGAAACTTAAGAGTTGGTGATTTGATTGCTGGCCAGTAGACTATGGTTGAAGTGTCCTTGAGCAAGACACCTAACCCATCAATGCCTCCCCCCCCCACCCCCCAATAAGATAAGTAGTACTAACGCTAAACAATACAGCAATTAGACGATTCACACACGTTATGTTTTGCCAACATCTTCGAATGCATTGATGGTCTGTTTTGATAATTATGATTAACCTATCAATCCAGCACACATGGTCAACCTATCAATTCAGCTAGATGAGTACTGCTAAAATCTAAAGTAGATTCATCATTCAGTGAACACAAACAATGCGTTTTGGGGCAGTCTGTATTGATGGTGATGGCTGTATTACTAACGGTAAACAAGATCCCCAGTCAACCAATCAGAGAGCTTGTATCAGTGGCAACTGGGCTGCAGCATATTCTGATAAAAAAAGGCTTGAATTGAAATATGACTTCCCTACATAGCTAAAGTATAACTCTTTTATGGCCAAGGTCTGATTAGTGTTTTGAAACCAGAGGGAAGTGGTTGTGTTGTGGTTGATAGTGTGTGACTGACTTCCCCTACATTACAGCGCCTGGAGATATCGGTGGGATACAGACAATAAGTCAACAAAGTAGCCTACACCATACAGCAGCAGAGTTGACTACTGTAGCATTGCTGTGTGTGTGTGTGTGTGTGTGTGTGTGTGTGTGTGTGTGTGTGTGTGTGGTAAGAGGGAAATGTGCACCTTTGTATCACTTGAGCCATTCAAAGAGGAACACAGAATGAAACAGGATGTCTAGTACCTTTATTTCAAGATAAGAGCAAAGCCTGTTTGATTATGCCATGATTGAGACTGAGGCACAAATTGATAGATCATGCACAGAGCATATTCACAAAGAACCAAAATCCACGTTATGCATTAATTATGGTTTCTGCATAATCATAATATACACTGGTTAATATGTTTAAGGCTGTTTTTTTATAGTCCTTTTCTTCTTCATCAGCTTTTTTGTTCTGTATGATCTGAACATGAGTCTGTAAAATGAACTGAATTGAATCGAATTAAAATAAAATAGCCTATGCATTGCTCATCATCAATGGCTATCTGGACAAAAGGCCGCATACAATAGGCCTAATCATATTTGACTTTAGAATAGATCAATATGCTTGTTTCTTTTGCTATTTCTGGGTAATTTTTCAATGTCAAACCTACAAGACTCCTTTAGTACAACAATAACTTCTATTCTTATGCTAGAAATGTGAAGTGTGTATTTTTGAGACTGAGAATGGATTTGGACCCCCCCACAAATACGCTGATACATCTGACAGCTGATAAATGCATCGACTGACTGACTGACTCTATGTTCTTTTGACCCAGGAAGGAATGTACATCATGTTCACTTACAGAGCAGACACACACACACACACACACACACACACACACACACACACACACACACACACACACACATACACAGATTGATCGATTGAGATGTGATAAGGGGTCTGGGGCTTGCTGTGCCAGGTTTGATTGGTTGTTCAACTTCTCAGCAGAGTCAAAGTCTCCCCTGTCCCATTAGATCGCCATTACTTCTCTACAGAGACCATGAGTGCTGAGAAGGGCTGGGGGATCCATCTCTGGCCTGTAGCAGAGGAAAATCTTGACAAGGACATAATGCTAGACATGGCTGAGCAAATCTGCCACTAGGGTGCCTCTTGATTTTTAGGCAGATTTTGGACAAGTAGGACCTCAGAATGGCAATTCTGGTCAAAAGCTGAAGGGGGCGATAAAGACTCAATTATTGTCCCATCTCCCAGGGAGCCAGTGTAGTATTCCCCTTTTAGTTGCAAGTTTTATCTATCTATCTATCTATCTATCTATCTATCTATCTGTGTGCGTGTGTGTGTGTGTGTGTGTGTGTGTGAGAGCGAGAGAGAGAGAGAGAGAAAGAGAGAGAGAGACTTGACCAGCTTCATGTCCATCACAGGTCAAGGTTCTGTTTAGTCCAGTTTTTTCCTCCATATAATCAAAGTCCTGTTGGCTATCAGATCAGTTATCATCTTATCTGCTATGATAAATCAGTGTATGAAGTTTATTAGTAATACACACTAATCCATCACTCTTTAGTGCACTGTATTTATTGATATTGGTTATAGGTCAGGGAGAATACCCCTAGAAGATGCACATTGATATCTCAGCTTTGACATAACCTCAAGCAGAAATACAGTAGGCCAATGCTAGCTATTTTTAAGAGGCCACTTGAATGTACTGTAACAAGCTATCTCCATCATCTCCACGTCTGACTCATTGCAACATTTGACTGAGAACATTTTTTTCCCTTTCCTTCTAAAAAAGTTCCTCTGTTCCCCATGTTTTCATAGGCTAGTATCTCCATTTGATATCTTGATAGTACACAGTATGGTTACATGACGCCGAACTCCAAATCCAACCCCAAAATCATCTGGTGGGATTCCCTCCGGGAGTGACGCGGCGATGGGGCGCTCCTATTGGCTGGAGGCAAAAGGCAAATTCTCCATTTATGGATTGCTCGCGCCGTCCATTCCGTCAGCCAGCAGCCTCGAAGTTTAACTTTCCAGTTCGGCTGGGACGCCACGGTAGTCTGAGAGACCGAAAGCTCGGACGCAGAGCCACAGTATGGACAGGCTGGAATACGGGTCCTGAGGACATACGATCCGACATTGTTTTAGGGACAACATCTGGCTTATTATTTGTGCGCAAGACTTTGTCGACTCTTAGAATCCAAGGAAAGGTTTTTGGAAAGGGACTCATTTTCAGAAAATATACACCTGTTTGTCTGTCACATCGATCGTTATTCCATACGATTCGCAGAGGAGAAGGACTACTTGTTTACCAAAGCCAAAATGGTAAGTCATAACCTAACTGTGCAAAGTTATTGACATTGTTTTGAGATGAAACTGTACCATGGTACCTGGCATCAAGACTAGGAGACCGCGAAGCATCTTCAGAGATTTGGAGTAGCCTAAATATTCTGCTCATAAATTCAAATCGCTTGATAGTTATCCAGTCTCGAATAGCTAAGTAAACATTGGAACTTTCGGTTCGTCCCGGGCAAAAATTTAGCCTCAGACGACTGCAGATAGTTTGTTACAGTTTGACAAATATCTGTTACAAAGTGTTCTGTTTATATGTTTAGGCTATAAACATTTCAGTGCGCTGACAAAAAGGAAGTGAACTGTAGTTACAGGCTTCATGTAGTCTAACAGTAGAGGTTAATTATTTTGAAACATTTTAATTTAACTGTGTAAGTTACATTACGCAGCCATTTGGCACATATTTTGTGATGGCCTAAATATATTATTTGGACGTAGCCTACTCGGGAAAGCGCTCTGGACTTCATCATCGGCTCTAACGTTATATTTGCTGTCAAGGTGTGAACACCGACACCTTTCTGTTAGCCGTGGGGGTGTTGCCTATCATGCATTGAAATGGCTTATCATCCTCCAGCCGAAACCGCCTGTGTCATTTGCCCCGATCGCTATTGTGCATCTCTCTGGTATTTCAGCCCCTGAAACTGACGGTCGTGCCTGGTATTTACGCTCTATATGACGGCTCAATAGCCCGACTCGCCAGGCAGGCTGTAGGCCTCCGTACTGTGAGCTTACGGTGGAAATAACATAGCTCTGTGTCAGTGAGCCCGTTCTATAGGCCTATATAGCAGCACAAACACAGAAGGCTGTGACAGGATGTGCGGTCTCTCCAGGAGGCTAATATTAAGGTCATTTTGAACTATTTTGATGTCAGAGTGATTGTGAGGGAAAAAAAGTAGGAGAATATGGTATGGAATAAAGACTCAAAATAAGTCTCAAAAGTTGCAGGAGGGTGCATAACACCAGTTCCACCTGTTCAGGTGACACAGATATTTTTAGGTTCTTCTTGCTGATGGAAGAGATTGTTGTCCACCTTCACTGTCACTGAGACTCCTGAGGTAAACATTAGTGGAGACGGAACAGCAGAGGCTCTGTAGCTATGGTTACACGCCATGGCAACACACTTACCTGGCCGTCACATGACTCTCTGACCTGACTTCCTGAATATGCAGACAGGGGCACCGCCCTTGGTGCATTTAAATAGACCTGTGTTACAGAGAGATGGGTGGAGTGCAGGTGTGTGTGTGTGTGTGTGTGTGTGTGTGTGTGTGTGTGTGTGTGTGTGTGTGTGTGTGTGTGTGTGTGTGTGTGTGTGTGTATAACAGGGAGAGTGAGACTGGTTTCTCTAGGCTGTTGAATGCCCCGGTGACAGGTTCCAGTGACAGTGACATGTATGAGGGTTTCACTTGCGTCCATGTGCCGAGGGTTGGACTTCGGCCTTTTGTGTGTGTCCAGCGACTCCTCTTTCCCCCATTGTGTGGAGATCAGGAGTGCTGCTATCAGACACCACACATCCTGGCCTGGCCTGCAGGGTTTGGGGATCATACTGATGGAGGTCTGAATGATGGATCTAATGATGGATCTGACCCCAGATCAGTGCTGTTCCATGGACATGAATAATCTGATTCTAGAGATTCCAAGGTGCATTCTATAGAACAGTATCCAAGGAGATGCATTGATAAACTCCAATTTAATATGGAATATTGGGTTTAATAATCCGATTATTCATGTCCATGTAACTGCACAGTGGCCTGTGGCCTCCCTGTGGTTTTATTGTCATTCTCAAGCGCAGAAACAGGCCTATGGGAGAGTGAGCTAAAACTAGTGATTAGTTTGTGTTTAGCACAGCAAAGCATCAATGAGTGTAATACCATCACCCACATACCCAGCCAGACCCCCACACCTCGGCTGCTATGCTAAGGGAAAATCCCAGTATGTCAGGACTGTCTGTGTGTGTGTGTGTGTGTGTGTGTGTGTGTGTGTGTGTGTGTGTGTGTCGTGTCTGTCTGTCTGTGTCTGTCTGTCTGTGTTTGCTTGTGTGTATGTCTGCCTGGTGTGTGTGTGTGTGTGTGTGTGTGTGTGTGTGTGTGTGTGTGTGTCTTTGC
>JAODXP020000063.1:289272-294272 GCA_027497455.2 Sardinella longiceps | reverse complement strand
AGTATGATCTCACAGAATCCCGCGGGTACTGTTACAGTTACAAAACCCCCCAAAAAAACAGAGGGAGGATTTTTGTTTCCCAATTTCAGTCTTAATTTTCAGAGTTTTAAAAATGTTATTAGATCATTAATAGGTCTATATTAGTGGGTCGTTTGGCATTGTTAATAGCCAACCCATTTAATGGAGAGATTTCAACGTCATTTCCGTACGTCTGTATATACCCTCTAGTGTTGGCCCTCACTGAGGACTGCCTCTTTGTTTTGGTTTGCTTTGTGTGTTTGGGGGAAAAGCAGCGTTAGGTCATGCCCTTGGACCGCCTGTCTGTCTGTCGGACATCTTGTTTAAGAGTCCTAGAAAGATGGCAGTAGACAGGGTTCTTTTAGGTTCCCATACACACACACATACACACACTTTGGCCAACGAAGCACTCTGAGGGAGGTGGCAGCAGACAAGGTTCCCTTTGGTCCCAGACACACACACACACACACACACGCACACTTTGGCCCCTGAAGTCTTCTGCTCTGAGACTTTAATGGTCTCCTTTCAGCTCAGCTGGACTGAATGTGAAAACCAATCAGAATGAGAATTGGGTCCACTTGCCAGACTATTGAGGTTTAGAGGCACACACACACACACACACACACACACACACACACAAAGCGAAGCAAACATACACACACACACACACTGTCAAGTGCACTCTCTTTCTCTCTCTCTCTCTCTCTCTCTCACGCACACACGCACACACACGCACGCACACACACACACACACACACACACACACACACACACACACACACACACACACACACACCTGGCAAGTATTGCTGGAATACTCAGAGGCTGTTGTGATGGCGGCCAGGCTCATTTGATCCTGGTGTTCTATTGGAACATTGGAACATCTATTCAGTCGGACAGGAAGTGCTTACTTGCCAGTGTCTGGGGCTGGGTAGCACTGCTGTTCCACAGGCGTGTGTGTGTGTGTGTGTGTGTGTGTGTGTGTGTGTGTGTGTGTGTGTGTGTGTGTGCGTGCGCGTGTAACACCCGCAAACGTAATAACTTCCCACAAACGTAATAAACCACAAACGTAATAAAAATATGCACTTTTAAAATGTAATAATCCTGCAAACGTAATAATTTCCCATAAACGTAATAACAGTCGCCTACTGTTAACGTAATAAAAAATTTCCCACAAACGTAGTAATTGTTACGTTTGCAGGAAATTATTACGTTGGTGGGAACATGAAAAAACTTATTACATTACCGTCCCATAAACGTAATAAATCACAGATTTGGTGAAATTGTTACTGTTTTATCAGATATAGGACCTTACTTGTCCATGAACTCGTATCTCCAACCATGTAGCCAGCTGTCTGTGCTTAAAGCCTGATACAGTGCCATGCTGCATAATGTTTTATTGCTTCCCTCAATTGTTTTTATTTATAAAATTTGATTTGTGCATGCATATTTTCAAACTAACATTTATTCATCCTTACCACAACTGACAATGTGGATGAATAGCATATGCTAAGTTTAGCACTAAAAGGGGTTGTGTCAAAAATAGATGCCTTACAATGCAAATACTTTATGCCAATAAAATTAATGAAACACTAGGTAGAGGAATAGTCCATGGTCTAGGTGAATCAGTATGTCTGCAATATGCACAATGGTTAAATGTCAAATAAACTAACTAAAAAAGATATTGTTTTCAAAAGATGTGGGCCTTGAACCACACAAAGGCATAGCATTGAATGAAGTAGGCTGAGACTTGAAAAAAAAAAAAAATCTTAACTAAACTTATTTATTCCCACAAGATAACTGAAAGGAAAATAAAATTCCGCAACACTGTTTGATGCTCCCAAGAATTCATTAACACAATGTGCTAGTCTAGTCGTTGTGCTAGTAAATTCTTGGGAGCATCAAACAGTGTTTCGGACCTTTATTTTCCTTTCAGTTATCATATGATTGGTTCAGCACCTGTGCCACTGATGTGCGCGCATTCTCTGACTTTTTTTATATTCCCACAAGATGTCAGGTTCGTCATACACATTAAATTTGGTGCAGTTCATAACATCTGATCTAAAGATAGGGGCAATTAAAGTAGTATAATATTGATAATATTTTAATTTTTTTACCAATCACAAATGACTGGTTTAAGCTAAGTTGATGTGGGCTCTTGAGACCAACATTCCATAAACATTTCATCATCCTCAATGCCAAGGGTCAGGTAGTTCTTTAGGAAAAACTGCATTTAAAAAAACAATTGAGGGAATAAACATATGCAGCATGCCACTGTATCAGGTTTTAAGCTCTGACAGCTGGCTGCATGGTTAGAGATATAAGTTAACTGACAAATATAAGTCCTACATCTGATAAAACTGTAACAATTTAACCAAATCTGTGTTTTATTACGTTTATGGAAGGGTAATGTAATAAGTTTTTTCATGTTCCCACCAATGTAATAATTTCCTGCAAACGTAATAATTATTACGTTTGTGGAAATTTTTTATTACGTTAACAGTAGGCGACTGTTATTACGTTTATGGGAATTTATTACGTTTGCAGGATTATTACATTTTAAAAGTGCATATTTTTATTACGTTTGTGGTTTATTACGTTTGTGGGAAGTTATTACGTTTGTGGGTGTTACATGCGCGCATATGCATACTTGCTAGTGAGTGTCTGGGGCTGGGTAGCAATGCTGCCCAGTTCATAATTGTCTCTTTGTGTGTGTGTGTGTGTGTGTGTGTGTGTGTGTGTGTGTGTGTGTGTGTGTGTGTGCATACCTGCTAGTTTCCCATACCCAGCTGTCTTCCATAAAAAGGACTTCAGCCAGGCCAGGAGTTGATGCTGTGCTCAAGCCCACAGGCCACTTAAGCCATCTCTGCCTTCCTCTCTCCTTTCCTCCCTCCCTCTCTCTCTCTCCCTTTCTGACTCTCTCTCTCTCTCTCTCTCTCCCCCTCCTTCCTTCCCCTTCCCTCTCTCTCTCTCTCTCTCTCTCCTTCTCTCTCTCTCTTCCTCTCTCCTTTCCTCCCTCCCTCTTTCTGTCTCTCTTGCAATCTTTCCTTCTTTTCCTCACTCTCTCACTTGCATGTCTGCTCTTTCTAAAAGGTTGGGCAGAAAATCCTAGATAAACTTTTTTTATTAACAACCTAGGCATTTGAAAATACACAATTCAGATGTCCAATCCCCTTTCCTCAGACTTCCCCTGAAGCCACACCCCCACAGTCCAGTAGCCAATGAGGAGGAAAGCATCACTTGCCCCACTTGTAAAGCTGTAAGAGGACATTTTGAGAGAACAGAAATTGGTATCTGATAAAAGTGAGGTTTGTCTTCTCATTGGCACCAATGACCCTCACAAACACCTAAACTAGACCTAGTGCTTGAAAAGACTCAGATTCACACTGAGGACCTGCTCATCCCTTAAAGTCTATGGATTGGGTAGAACAACAGGGTATTTGTCGGATTCCTTAAAGCCCCTTGGGAGCTCTCTCTCTCTCTCTCTCTCTCTCTCTCTCTCTCTCTCTCTCTCTCTCTCTCTCTCTCTCTCTCTCTCTCTCTCTGTGTGTGTGTGTGTGTGTGTGTGTGTGTGTGTGTGTGTGTGTGTGTGTGTGTGTGTGTGTGTGTGTGTGTGTGTGTGTGTGTGTGTGTGTGTGTGTGTGTGCACCATGCAGCTGTACCCAGAGCTGCTGTGCGGACAAACATACCCACAATCCTCTGGGGCTGGCCTGCATTCCATCTCGGCCTGAACGTCCCAAATCCCCCCCTCCAGGGAGTCTTGATAACCCTGGCAGAAACTGGGCCTCAGAAGAGTTAGACAGACAGTTAGACACAGTCCCCACGTATCTCAACTACTGGGCAGAAATAGTGTTTAAATGTGTTTAACTCTTAAATATGTTTCACTCTCAACTTTGCAGGGGGATGGGTCTCTCTCTCTCTCTCTCTCTCTCTCTCTCTCTCTCTCTCTCTCTCTCTCTCTCTCTCTCCCTCTCCCTCTCCCTCTCTCTCTCTCTCTCTCTCTCTCTCTCTCTCTCTCCGTCTCTCTCTCCCCATGCCTGCAGTTTGTCAGTGTGGGCTGTACATGGTAAATCCTCACACCCTTAGCTTTATGAACGCTTCTAACCTCTGAGTTGAAAGCCATGCTTTTCGGGTCAGTGGTCAGAGTGTTTGACTCCTATACCGGGGGTTTGTTGTTGTTGACGGTTGTAGGTAACGAGTTTGAGACCTGTGAGTGGTCAAACTGACATTTTTAGCCTGTGATTGATCCTTCTGATTGATCCTTCTGATTGATAATAATCTAATATCAATCACTGGCTAAAAACAGCTCTGATAATTGATCTCCAATCACAGTAATCAAACACTGGCTAAAAATAGCTCTGATAGCATAGATTATCTTACAGGGTTGTTATCGTCTAAGGGCTGGTCTGGTCTCAGTGGTTAAGCACACTTGGGACTGTTGGCCTGGAGGGGATTTTGTGTGTGTGTGTGTGTGTGTGTGTGTGTGTGTGTGTGTGTGTGTGTGTGTGTGTGTGTGTGTGTGTGATTTTGGGTTTATTTTGGTTGGTCTGACTCAGCTGCACATAGTTAATGTGTCTGATCTGCCTCCCAGTGACGTCATAGCAGTCAGAGTTCCTCTGTAGTCGACCCAACACATGACTGATAGCCTTGTCCGTTTTTTAGCCATTTCTTTTTTTCCCTCTCCACTATGTGTGATAGTGAGACATGGGTTATTTATGTTGTGTGTGTGTGTGTGTGTGTGTGTGTGTGTGTGTGTGTGTGTGTGTGTGTATGATGACCCAGTGCGTTTCCAAGTGTTAGTCAGTCCTCTGCTGCTTCCAGACACTATTGGCTTGTCACTTCCTCTACGGCTCGTGGAAAAGCTTTCCAACTCTGGTTCAACATCTTCATCACACATCACAGACACACACACACACACACACACACACACACACACACACACACACACAGGCATATCTATACATGTACACAGACATGTACTG
>JAODXP020000063.1:239272-241772 GCA_027497455.2 Sardinella longiceps | reverse complement strand
AGTCAATCCAGTTCCCCGGCCAATTAGATCATAAATCACACACACACACACACACACACACACACACACACACACACACACACACACACACACACACACACACACCTCCTGTGTACTATAGGTTAGAGTTAATCCATTTCCCTGGCCAATTAGATCATAAATGAAGATTGTGTTTGGGCTTGCTAAATACTCTGTTTATTACCTTGATCAGTACATCCCCCTAAAGCTCTTAATGTAATTAACTCTTTAATTAAGTAATTATGCATGAGTGCATTCTACAGGCATTTAAAGAAATTAAAAGAGACTTTTTAAGTGATTAGCCAAGGTCTTAGTTTGAATGTCTACAGAACCTGATCACAGAGAAGATGTTTATCTTAGCATGGACACACACTTAACATGGACACACACACACTTGTGCTTCATGAACATATATGAAAATGTTTTTTTTTGTGTGTGTGTGTGTGTGTGTGTGTGTGTGTGTGTGTGTGTGTGTGTGTGTGTGTGTGTGTGTGTGTGTGTGTGTCTCTCAGTCTATCAACAAAGCCATGGTGAAGGATCATGAGGAGCTCAACGTCGGGGTGCTGGACATCTACGGCTTTGAGATCTTCCAGGTGAGCTAACAAAAACACACACACACACACACACACACACACACACACACACACACACACACACACACACATATACACAGTGATCTAAACATGTCACACACACACATGCACGCTCACACACACACCACACACACACACACACACACACACACACACACACACACACACACACACACACACACACACACACACACACTTACAGTGGTCTAAACATCTCCAGTCTGTCTGATAGTCTCTTAAGCCCCTTTGTCTAAACAAACCCATGCTGAAGGGGAGGCATAGGGGTTGTCCAGCACGCACACACACACACACACACACACACACACACACACACACACACACACACACACACACACACACACACACACACACACACACACACACACACACACACACACACACACACACACACACACACACACGGTCTAACAGGCAGAGGTTAACCAGATTAGCCCCTGACCCCTCCTAAATCTCTCCATCCAATCAGATGAGGGGCAGGGCAGACCATGATCTCCTAATCGCATTGTTTTTGGACTCCCAAACACACTCCTGCTATTTTTGTGTGTGTGTGTGTGTGTGTGTGTGTCTGTCTGTCTGTCTGTCTGTCTGTTGTTGTTGTTGTTGTGTGTGTGTGTGTGTGTGTGTGTCTGTTGTTGTTGTTGTGTGTGTGTGTGTGTGTGTGTGTGTGTCTGTGTGTTTGTGAACTCCTAAACACACTCCTACTGTATCTCTCTCTGTGTTGTGTGTGTGTGTGTGTGTGTGTGTGTGTGTGTGTGTGTGTGTGTGTGTGTGTGTTATGGTCTTAAAAAGTCATAGACTCCTTCTCAACAATATGCAATGCAAGTTGGAACATTCTGCCATATTCATGATGGGATCTAAGGATTTGACTTACGTAACTTAATAATGGATAGAATTAGCCAATGACCGATCAAGGAGGTCATAGCGGTCTTTGTTGGTATCATACGGGCGGAATTGAAACCATTAACCAGCTTACAGGAGGCCTAGTGAAGTAGGCGGATGTCTATAGGCTACTCAAGACACAGATGAAGTTGATTGTGAATAATAATAATAATAATAATAATAATAATAACTAGATTTGTAATTCCAGAGAAATTACATAGTGCATGCAAAATGTTTAAAAAAAGTTTTGTCAAAGTGAAATTTGCACAAATATCTGACAATAGAACTAAAACATGATATGGTTGCTAGGCCATCAATGTTGAAGTTGTTTCTAAGAAGTTGCAAGGTTGCTTAAGGTTGTTGCTAGGGCGTTGCTAAGGCAGACATGGCGGTTGCTTCGCTGATCATGTTGGTTGCAATGTTGATTACCACGTCATCAATGTTGAAGTTGTTTCTAGGAAGTTGCAAGGTTGCTTAAGTTAGTTGCTAGTAGCGTTGCTAAGGCGGACATGGCGGTTGCTATGCCGGTTGCTACATTGGTCATGTTGGTTGCAATGTTGATTGCCACGTCATCAATGCTGAAGTTGTTTCTAAGAAGTTGCAAGGTTGCTTAAGGTAGTTGCTAGGGCGTTGCTAAGGCGGACATGGCGGTTGCTATGCCGGTTGCTACATTGGTCATGTTGGTGGCAATGTTGATTGCCACGTCATCAATGCTGAAGTTGTTTCTAAGAAGTTTCAAGGTTGCTTAAGGTTGTTGCTAGGACGTTGCTAAGGCGGACATATAGGTTGCTATGCCGGTTGCTACGTTGATCATGTTGGTTGCTGTGTTCATTGCCAGATCATCATTGTTGGAGTTGTTCCTAAGAAGTTGCAAGGTTGCTTAAGGTTGTTGCTAGGGCGTTGCTAAGGCGGACTTATCGGTTGCTACGCTGGTTGCCATGTTGATCATGTTGGGTGCTAAGTTGAGTCGTTGGTCATCATTGTGGGGG
>JAODXP020000063.1:129756-229250 GCA_027497455.2 Sardinella longiceps | reverse complement strand
CCATACCTGCAAACTCATAAGGGTTGAAAAAGGTGACAAACTACCGTTGCGCGCGGGCGGGGGCGGGTAAACTAATATATTAATAAATTAATTGTACATTAATTGCGGTACATTGCATGGAGTAGTGTTGGCTATATATTTTATATAAATATATTCATGTAATATACATATAAATGTATTTATATAATATATTTATAAATATTTTTCAATGTTTTTCCATATGAATGAAATAGCAATAGGCCTAACATTATTTTCTACAATAGCATTTTGTCTATACAACAATTAAAGGCCTCACAGTAGCCTATTTGACCCAGATTTTTTTTTTTAAGTGGCGGAAATGGGCTTCCATATTGAGCTCCTCCTCCGTCTAAAATAATAGCCTGACAGGCCAGACTATCACATAAAATGTACAGAGTAGCCTACATCTAGGTTTCTATGCTAATAAAATAATTCCATTTAGGCTAAGCGACCAAGCCAGCCAGGGAAGGTACACGTGAACAATTTGAAGAATGAAAACTCTGTGAGGCTGGCGCACAGGTTTTAGAAAAACGTTTTCTACCCTCTGTATCGGAGTCCACTAGAAACGCAGCTGTAGGGGTTAAAGCAATTAGGAGAAAACAATTTCGAAAACCTGCGCGGCAAGCCCAAAGAAATTGCTTGCTTTACTAACAAGTTTCTTATGTATATGACATTTTCGACCATTTAGATTGAAGTTAATATGCCTGCCGTTTGCTTTAAACTGCGCTTTTCTTCCATTACCAGTCGTTGCCTATACAAACGTAGCCGAACGATACCGATGACATAGCTCATATTTGGCTGATTAAAGCGGCAATTTAACTGTACAGCGACGTCCGCAAAGCCACCGTCTATCATAATAGCATCAAAACTATGTGTTTCCATCTTTGTTTCTCTCTTAAAATAGCGCTAAATTGTGTCATTTTGCTACGTTTTCATGGCAGCACTGAGAATGGAAATAGGCTATGTTAGATGATTCCATGGCTGCTCTGTTACCGGTGCGCCTCCAGACTGGACCAATGCGGTGGGGAAAAAAAAAACGCTCTCTGTCATTGATTATGATGGTGTCCGTGCTCCTCGCTCATTCTACAACTATAATAACAGTCCATGGTTGGTTGATTGTCAGCTTGGTTGGTCGGCCGTCACCCCCCCCCCCCCCCCCTCCCTTAAAAAAAAACTCTTCGGATTTACACGATTCACGTAAATGACCTATTTTGATTTCAAAACGGCGAATTTCGCCGAAAGGTGACAAGTTTGCAGGTATGCATTACAAAGACATCGGCAACAAAAATAATGTCAACGTGTAATTTCTGGTAACGTCACATTGATTTATGTCATGGTGTCATAATCAAGACAACTCAAACAATGTCAACTTGTCATGATGAATACATAGTGACACTTAATGACAGAAGTCACAAACATTTATGACAAATTTATAAAGTTTATGACGATTCATGACAACGTCATGTCATAGTCTTATGACCGGTACCTTCAAATAAAGTGTTACCCAAATTCGTTAAGAGCCATGAAAGCCTCATTCCCTCAACAATTTGCCATTTGACCATAAAAAGGGAGAAATGCCCAGCCCTATGTGCACCACTATACACTAAATACACCAATGGTAAATACACCAAGGTTAATAGCTACACCATTGTTGCACAAGTATGCTAATTTGATTTGTGAAAAATGTGACCGGCCTCATTGCCATCATTAAATAAGCATTATACACATTACACATTCAGATTCATTTTAAACAGCTATTTCATTCTCTGCTTTCGTCTCACCGCCTTATACTGGAAAAGCTGGGCCAGTTCATCACGTGTTTCACTCTTGTTGGCATTTCCTTTCCAGTAGTCTGGCATATAGTGGATATGTGCTAAGACACACTGCAGCAACTGCTCTGGACACCACACCATGTGCTCATCAGGAATGAATGATCTGTGGAACACAAAATATCAAAATAGAATGTTGACCTTTTGGCTACCTGCTGTCAATGCGTATATGCTCTTTCAAACAGTCTTTCAACCTCATCAACTAAAATTCCTACCTGGATACAGTGATGACCACACCAAGCACAGTAATTGCAGTTAGAATGTGCTGCACTGTCAACACATCCTCATCATAGACTGTGAGTGCAATCAGTACAGCCAAAACTGAGCCAGAAAAGAAGGCTACATTACGGGCCAGCACAGCAAATAGTGGAGAGGCAAAGGAGTTCATGTATTTGGCAGCTGGTTTATAGCCACGTCCCAGCCGTCCTTGCAGTTCATGGTCTAGTTCGTTGAAATGGCGGAGGTAGAGACGGCCATAAAGAGACCAGCGGCGTGCTCCCAGGCTGCCTGGTTCTCGTTTAATCACTTCAGCATAGCTAAAGAACGCATATAATACCTGCCAGACCAGCACTAGAGGACAAAGCAACAGGTTTGCCACGCCTGCTAACAGGATTACCCGGCTTAATTGTCGAGCTAAATCTAATCGATTGCTGGCACGCTTGTAGTTAGGATGAAGATTCCATTTGTTCTGAAAGAGTGAACCAGGACCCCAAAAAAGAATAAGTTCAAAGTTGTATTTCAGTCCTTGTGTGAGAAAAATAACTTCACCCAAAATGGGAAGATTTAAACGCACAGGAAGCACCGACTTGTTGACCATGGCAACAGTGTAGTTTTTGAATCGAAGGATTCTGTGGTAGATATCAAGCTCTGTGAGCTCCCTTTTGTGGATGCACATCTGCTGTTCACGTTGCAAGCTGATGAGACGATCTTGCACTTCCTGCCAACTGAAGTTACAGAGCTCATCCTGAGGACATGAAATACAAAATTTTTTACAGCAAACATGACATTTTACATTCAACTTTTATGAGCCAAATCTTTACTTTATTGAATATATGTGAACCTCCACGGCAGAATCAGTCGCATTGACATTTTTTTTTTTTTTTTCAAATTTATGTTTTACATTTACATTCAACGATACCAATATTGACAATATTGACCAACAAATGGTGGAGATATGGGCGTTCAAAGTGTTACAATGAAAAAAAAAATAATGCTCTCTATGAAGCCTATCGACTGCACTCCGACAACCACACACAATGCCTGTCTTGAAGACATAAAATTCTGATGTAAAAAAATGTCTTATGCTTCAATTCAGATAAAACTGAAGTTATGATGATTGCCTCTAAACAACTGAAGGACACCTCACTTCACCATCATAGCTCACTTAGCAGTCTTACACTCTCATTTAGCTTACAAGTGAAAAATCTGGGGGTAATTATTGATCAAGATCTCTCTCTGAATAGCCATGTAAAGCACATCTCTAAAACATCCTTTTTTCACCATTGAAACATTGCTAAGGTTAGAAAGTTCCTGTCCTTTGAGGATGCTAAAAAGCTAATACATGCATTTGTTACCTCCAGACTCGACTACTGCAATGCTATGTTCTCTGGGTGCAGTAACACCTGCATTAAAAGTCTACAGCTAATCCAAAATGTTTGTTGTGTTTGTTGGACTATTTTCAGGGGCTGCTTGATGTGAGTGTGCTGCTGCGCCACACGCATTGATCTTTACGCAGAAATGAGATAGTAGTTCCAAACCAATTCGTCCAAAGAAATCGCCATGTTTCATTTTCTGCAAGTATTATTACATTTTCCAACTAGAGATGAGAAGACATTTAAATGGGAAAATTACCGGAAATATGTATTACTTTTAAGCGTGATGCTAGCGGGCGTGATGCTACCTGGTCGAATTCGGTTCAAGGATCTATGCTAGGCTGGAGCTGCAAGTCGTATTGGCAGGCTCGGAGAACGGCTTGATGAAAAGAAAAAAGGTAAAACTCAATTGCTTAACTCGAGGGGAGGTGCAAAATGAACTTATTTCCACAAATGGTGGCCTGTCACTTTAAGCTATGAATTTCGACACAAATTAATTACAGTCTGAAAGTGCAGACTTTATACTGTCAAATGATGTCGAAATGTGAAATTCGACTTTTTTGGTGCAAGCATTCCATTTTTAGAATCTTCTCAGAAACAAAGTTTGCGACAAGCCACTGGTTTTGCCGTGAAGCGCCTCATATAAAATATTGTTTTACTAAAATAAAGTAAATAAATGATTATTATTTTTACAACACACATTCACCCTGTCTCCGTTTTATTGAAAACGGTCTATCATATCATCATCAACTAGAGAATGCAATTCCAGGGAAATTGTGAGTGCATGAATTCCAGGGAAATTGTGAGTGCATGAAAATGCATATTTTAGTTGCTTGAGGTGCAATTTGTGGCAAACAACTGTATTTTAATATTGAAAACCAAGTAGTAGGATAACAATGAGGGTAACTTAGGTAACTTGACTGCCTGCTACAGTATATATGTTTCTTAGGTTGCTAGTGGGGCGGTGTAGGAAGGCAGGGTGGACGGGTCCAAACATTTGCTGACCGCCTCACAAGATTGCAGGCCATTCATAGATGTAGTAATAAATGGCTAATAATGCATGATTTCATTCTGAAGAAATACTAGCTTTTTTTATTTTTTCCAATTTGGAAGATAGCCTTGCAGACAATATTTGTTTCTCCAAACTGTAATAACTGCAAGCCAAGTGCAGGCCAAGAGCCAAGTGTGGTAGGCCAAGCACGACTGAAGGGAAAATGTACATTCACGATAAAAGCACATCAACCACCAATCACAGGACGCATTTCCCTCGGAAATTTGAAATTAATGGAGCTTGCGTTACGCACTCGTGTCAAGGGCTTATTTGACAAGTTGTAGAGCTACATTACACATGCGATAATGTAATCATTTTTTTAATCGCATTACAATTACGTGTGTGTTAAAGTGGAAGTTCACATTTTAGCATGTTTATCCCCTTTTGTGGAGTGTCTAGGACGAAATAGAATCATTGACACCAACAGTTTGACGATTGCTCCTGTCTCTGATATGTGGCTCATTTAGACGCCCCCTTTTCTGCTTCAGAATGGCTTGCTTATAAGATTTTACTATTTCTTTTCTGTATGGGAAATTCTGACTGTACTTTGCGATGGCAGAACTTTGATGTGTTGCGTAACCGAAATTGATCGTCTGTGAATAAATATTTCGAGCCAAATGTAATAGTCTACGTGGCTTGGGAGTAATTATGAGAAACAATAACATACGGTGGTTAAAAGGACAAACTGAGAGTAATGTAGACATCTAAAAGGGTGTGGACTTTGTTTATAGATGAAAGAGAAATTCACCATCAAAATTCAAAATGTTTCGCGGCACCCCTGGACTAGCCTCGCGGCACCCACTTTGAGAACCCCTGTTCAATTTTATGTAGCCTAATTCCAAGATTCCACACTTAAATAATGCCATTAGTGCAACACAGGCTTCAAATACATTCCTGTCACTGCTGTGTTATTTCTATTTTGTTAAGTTGTGTCTTTTAATAAACATCTTATGTGTACATTCCAAACATAAAAGAAACAGTTTGTGTTTCCATTGTGACCTCTCGTGTTCACCATATCCAGATTTGGCAATCTGGCTTGGCAACTTGGGTTTGACAAACCAAGGCTACGTTCACACAGCAGCCTGAAGTGACCCAATTCCGATTTTTTTCACACCTATGTGACCTGTATCTGATCTTTTAATGACAGTCTGAACCAGGGGTCCCCAAACTTTTTTGCACCACGGACCGGTTTGCTTCCCAATTTTTTTTCAAGGGGTGGTATACATATATGTAGCCTAATGTTAAATTCACATATGTTGTTGTTCACATATGCATACATTAGGCCTACTTGAAAATAGCTCCAGTTATTCATGAACAATGAACAGTAGGCCTACTTATCAGTAAGCTTGAAGTAGTTGAACAACTAAACATGAATGTATTGAACTATTGAACTGAATGTTTTGAAGCTATATATCAAGGACACCTTAAAGGTAGGGTATGTAGGAAATGTTAGTTAACCAATCCAAAAATGACCACTATGTATCGGAATTTTTCGTTCATGTTTTGAACAATTTAATTCCATAACGGCGCATTAACAATGGCCCTCCGTTCTCCTGAGTGGGGTTGCCAGATTAGCATCTGCCAACAGCTGTTGCAGTCATAGAATGTGTAGTCTATACTTTGATCAACCGTCTCTGGTTGCAGCATGGATGAGTAGGCTTACGAGAGGGAAAGGTGGCGTTATCTTTTTCAAAAAAACAAAAGACGCATTTCCAAGATAATGATTGAAAAGCAAGACAGCGCAGTGGAAGGTATGGGCAATTTTGGAAGGCACTAACTTGTAGGCTCAGTTGCGTGATGATGGACCATGCTTATAATTTACAACTGACAATTTCAACAAAACTTTGAAGCAGCCTAGACCTGCCTACAGTGTCGTTAGGCTACTCAAAGCTCTGCTGCTTGTATTAAATTAGGCGCTAGATTGGACTATTTAGGCTACTTCTAATTCATTGCGTCTTGCATGTCCGTTGCAAAATTCATCACGTCCTTGTGAATGTTCAACGATTGTAGGAGCGCATTGTACAGGCTATAGCAGGCCTGGGCAAACTAAGGCCCGGGGGCCACATGCGGCCCGCTGAGCTATTTAATCCAGCCCGCGGACCCTTCCCAAAGTAGAATAATTGATCTTTTAGCAAAGGAGACTTGGATTATATGCCTAAATTATCAAATTTGTTGTAGTCATAAAATCCAAACCCCACATTTTAACCCTGCATGATAACATGTCCCTGACTTGCCAATTTACCGGCATCAACCGGTTGACGGTTAACACCCGGCCCTTTAGTCAAAATCTACACGCCAATGTGGCCCTTCGACCAAAATAATTGCCCACCCCTGGGCTATAGCATCGATAAATTATTTTCCCAGCTTTCTGTTCTGAAATATTTTGCGCTACGTTACATGAACGTGAAAGTGCTTTGATTTCTGGGACCCGTCGCCGTCGGGAAAATCCATGCATGCTTAAAGTCCCTTTTATTTCTGTAGAACAAGTCACTTTGAAGGCTGTTATCCCGCTCATCTCCCGTTTGTATTTATCTCCCGTGTATTTAAAGAAATGTATAAAACATAAAACCTGTTCGGTTTGGGCACTATTTTCAGTTGAAAGTAGGTCTACAAGGCTGCTTTTTGTTGTTATAGTTACCATTCTTAAAGGAATTGATATGGAACAGTGGTGAAACTTTTTAGCCAGTTACAAAAAAAAAAAAAAAACATCAGCCAATAAGAGAAGAGAATCGCATTCTGAATATATCTGAAATTTAGAAGTGTCTGCATACATAAACATAAACATTTTTCTGTATGTGGAAAATGCTGAAAGGTTTCTCACCATCCTTATTTTCAGAGCCTTAATGTAAAACTGACGAATCTCCCAGTAGCTGAGAATATTGAAGATGACCTTTATAAGGCGATAGATCCAGAAGACAGCTGCCATTATCAGTAGAAAAATAATCCAACTGCTCTCATGAATTCTGAGGGGAGAAAGGCAAATAAATTAAAAGGGAAGTTTACCTTTGAGCATGTTTAGCCCCTTTTCTGGAATGTCTAGGATGAAATAGAATATCATCAACACCAAAATCTTGACGATTGGTCCTGTCTTGGTTATTTGTCTCATTTCGAATCCCCCATTTTCTGCTTAAGAATTTGTTTTGTGCATGTCCGATAATGTCCTTAAAACGACCTTAAACCTTTATTTTAAAACATGTGCAGCTCACCAAGTGGTGGTGTCTGTTGATGTTCCAAAACAAAGCGAAATACAATTCCTTTCCAGCTTTATTTGCCTTTTTGTTGTGCTAGTTAGTATTACTACGCCGAAAAGATAGTTCAATGTTCAAAATACCACGTAAAATCTGACAGAAATCTTCATCTGATGTCTGCATGGGTGGTACAACATTTATTCTTCAATCCTGACAGACATGAAAAATGTGGACTAAATATTTGGAGGAATAAAATATCTGTAAAGTCAGGAGGCTGTGTAAACTGTGTAAAAGAGTTTTTACACATGGTCTTTTTTTTTTTTTTTTTTTTTTTTTGGCCTCAACGATGCCTTCCATGCATTGCTGCCCTCAAGGGGGTTAGGTTTAGGGTAAGGGTTAAGGTAGTCCCTTTTAGGCTGTGCTGCCTAGAAGATGTCGTTGGGGGCAAAAAAACACTACTGAGCATGAGTATGACATTTCAAATTTTTCATTTATAAAGTTTTCATATTCTTTTTTTTTTTTCTGAAGTGTAATTAACACATCTGATGTTGATGTCTGAATTGTCTATCTGTAAAGTCAACAGTTCAATATACCTTTTTAGGGTGTATTCTTTTCTGTTTTCATGCTTTATGGCATGACTTCTGAGGAAGCATTTAGAAACATCCCAAACTATTAGTGGGTTAGCTGTATTGATATTGTGTAGAAAGAAATCTATGATCATTTTTTGTTCTTTCCAAAAAGTTCTGGTCTGTAAAGGCCGATAATGTAATAATGGCCAATACTGTAATACCTGCCAATAATGTAATCATTTTTTTGTAATGAAGCCAATAATGCAATAACTCGCCAATACTTCACCAATGGGTCATTCCGTGTGAAATCAACCAGTGATGGACCGGTCACCCTCTCTGAAAAATCTGAAAAAAATTACAGTTGTTTGTATACTCAACCTATGCTTGAATCTGAAATAGTAAGTCTGTATCACTAATGGTTGCAAAAGTACAGCCATTTGAAAGTTCAAGTAATTTTAAGCATTTTGGTGAACAAGCCTTTTGTCCAACTTCTAACATAACTGGCTCTTTTAGTATTTCACACACAATGATGAAACCATGTGCATAGAAACACATTTTCCTGTAGAGTTCAAAAATCTACTCAGATCAGATGTATCTTGTGTAGTTTCCCCTCTCCAGAGCTCTGAAGATGGCTGTAAATTCTATGTGTGATTTCACACCACCACCTTTCAGGGCTTCTTGTTCAAAAAGGAAGTGAGACAAATTTATCCGAGTTTTTCCCCACTCAAATATGGATTTTGCGGTCCTGTTTATGCATTAACTTTTGTTGATAATGTTATCATACTGTCAGAGCATTTCTTCAAAGATGGTTCCAATTTTGGAAAATGCTGTTTTCATCCTCTTATTTTCCCATGTGGACAGTTTGCAAGATTTTTTAAAATTTTACCATGACTCATTCAGTATCTGAGGAACATCTGTCCAAAATTTTGTGTTGTTGCTGAGTCTCGTTATTGTGATATGATTTTTTGAAAATATTGTCAGTAACTCCACTGATTTACATTGACTTCCATTGTATTGAAAGTGCACCACATATGGCGCAATGTGGTACTGCAGATAAGCAAGGAGAAATCCAGCATAAAGCCAATAGGCCCATTGTTCCAGTTACCTGAATGCTGTCTTTCAGAAAAAGAACATAAAAATTGATTATAGACCAAATAACAAACAAACTAATGCTGAGTGAATGGGGCAGAATTAAATAGAAATGAAAGTAAGTTGTTGGGTAGGATTTCTTCTTTAATTCAGTGGATTTACTGACAATATTTTCAAAAAATCATATCTAAATAACGAGACTCAGCAACAACACCAAATTTTGGATAGGTGTTCCTCAGATACTGAATGACTCATAGTAAAATTTAAAAAAAATCTTGCTAACTGTCCACGTGGTGAAATGAGAGGATGAATATGGCCTTTGTAAAAATCATACCTGTTTTTAAAAAAATGCTCTGACAGTATGATAACAATATCAACAAAAGTTAATGCACAAACAGGACTGCAAAATCCATATGTGAATAGGAAAAATACTCCGATAAATTTGTCTCACTTAGTTTTTGCACAAGAAGCCCTGAAAGGTGGAGGTGTCCAAACAAGTATAGAATTTATTGCCATTTTCAAAGCTTTGGAGGGGAAAAATAAAACCAGATACATCTGATCTGAGCTGATTTTTGAATTCTACAGGAAAATGTGTTTCTATTCACATGGTTTCACAATTGTGTGTGAAATACTGAAAGAGCCAGCAATGTTGGAAGTTGAACAAAAGGCTTGTTCACCAAAATGCTTAAAAATACTTGAAATTTCAAATGGCTGTACTTTTGCAACCATTAGTGATACAGACTTACTATTTCAGATTCAAGCATAGGTTGAGCATACAAACAACTGTAATTTTTTTCAGATTTTTCAGAGAGGGTGACCGGTCCATCACTGGTTGATTTCACACGGAATGACCCCAATAACTCGCCATACTTCTCTTCTTCATATTTCTCTGAACTCATACTATGCTTGACTTTTCACACATTTACTCCTCGACACTCATGAACACTCCTCGATACTCATGAACACAACACTGACTGACTCACACTGTACTGACTTTGAACATATTCACTTCTAAGCATTCTTGACACATCCTACCTCTGGACTCACAACTGACTTCGCACTCATTCAATTCTCAGCACTCAGAAACACACTGCACCACACACATAACACACCCCCTCATGCACAGTACACTGCTTGCCATTTCAAGGCCCCTCAACATACAGCACACCGCTCCTCCCCCTCAATGTACACGCAATACACCTACACTACTACTCCTGTCATTGTCATCTCTTCTGCTGCCTTCATAGGCCCACACACAAAACTCTATTGTTAATGTGCTAACACTCTATTGTTAATGTGGTAAATGACTATTCTAGCTGCAAACGTCTGGTGTTTAATGCAATATCTACATAGGTGTATAGAGGCCCATTTCCAGCAACCATCACTCCAGTGTTCTAATGGTACATTGTGTTTGCTAATTGCGTTAGAAGGCTAATGGATGATTAGAAAACCCTTGAAAACCCTTGTTCAATTATGTTAGCACGGCTGAAAACAGTTTTGCTGGTTAGAGAAGCTATAAAACTGACCTTCCTGTGAGCTATTTGAAAATCTGGAGCATCACATTTGTTCGATTAAACTCCCAAAATGGCCAGGAAAAGAGAACTTTCATGTGAAACTCGACAGTCTATTCTTGTTCTTAGAAATGAAGGCTATTCCATGCGAGAATGTAGATAGAGAAGTGGGAGGCCCCGCTGCACAACTGAGCACAAAGACAAATACATTAGAGTCTCTAGTTGGAGAAATAGATGCCTCACAGGTCCTCAACTGGCAGCTTCATTAAATAGTACCATCAAAAGGCCAGTGTCAACATCTACGGTGAAGAGGCGACTCCGGGATGCTGGCCTTCAGGGCAGAGTGGCAAAGAAAAAGCCATAACTGAGACTGGCCAATAAAAGGAAAAGATTAATATGGGCAAAAGAACACAGACATTGGACAGAGGAAGATTGGGGAAAAAAGTGCTATGGACAGACGAATTGAAGTTTGAGGTTTTTGGATCACACAGAAGAACATTTGTGAGACGCAGAACAACTGAAAAGATGCTGGAAGAGTGCCTGATGCCATCTGTCAAGCATGGTGGAGGTAACATGATGGTCTGGGGTTGCTAGAATGCCAAAGGTCTGCAATGCTGTAATTGCTGCAAATGGAGCATTATCTCAAAGAATTCTCAAAGAATGTTAAGGCTAAAAGTAGCTCCTTATAGCCAAATTGAGGAGAAACTCCTAAAAAAAAAATGGGCGTGCCTGTCGTAAATTTTTTATTATTTTTTTTTATTTTGCTAAGAGCAATTCACAAAGAAATGTAGTACTAAAAGTAGCACCTAAGCTAGGACAGTTTAGGGTTAGGGGACTTCTAGCCTAAGTCACTAAGACCAACTCCTAACACATCGTGATTGTATGCAAAATGTCCTTAATCTTTGGAAATGCCCATGCAATGCCATTTATTTGCATATCTGTCATCACTTAATATGCAGCAGCTTTATAAGGAATGCAATCATGCCACCAAAACCTGTTTTAAAGTATATATGAAATTTATTCACGATCAAGTTTAATTTGTGTACTTCCTCTCTGTCTAAATGTGCTCTCAAAATTGCAGTAAAAACGGTGAAAAGATACTTTTTACTTCATCATCATTCCACCGTGAATCTCGTTTACCGTTTCATTTGTGGCTTGTAATCTCCGCTCACATTCTCTACTGGAGCAGTGCAGCATACAGTGGAGATGACACCCACCTGTCACTCATCAACCAAACTCCGATGTAAATGCAAGCAGGCTCATGCATGACAACTGACGTCAGCCATAGTGCATAACTAAAGTAGGTCTCAGAGGCATTGTGAATTACTTAAGAAAAAATAACTCCTACATAAAAACTTTTAATGCAGTTTAAGAGTATTCCTAAAGTTAAGATAACATTCTTTGAGAGTACGGCCCCTGGTCTATAAGCAACTATTTAAAAGACACAATATTAATAGCAAATAGCAAAGAATATACACCAATAAATAAATCTCTGATTAAGTGAAATTCACAAGTGAATTGAGATTATTTCATTTTTCAGCAATAATGTAATAACCAGCCTATTGATAACAGATTATTACATAATCTGTACATATGTACATATTACATATTGTTTCAAACATTGTCTTACATTATTGGCAAGTTACTACATTATTGGCTTTATTATATTAAAAACGGTCAAAATTATTATGATATTAGCAGTTATTACATTATTGGCAATTATTACATTATCGACCTTTACATGGTCATTCAGTAACTTTTAAACTTTAAAATTTCCAATAACTAGAATCCCTTGGATATTCAATCAGTTGTTTATGTATAGATACAAGCTGGTGGTCAGATCTTACTCAGTCCTCTATTGCCACCTGTTTTACTTTAGATATTAATTAAAAAGTTATGAGGAAATAATCTAGTCGACTGGCTTGATTTTGCCTGTGCAATGTAAATGTTTGCTGTTTAGGGTGCTTCAGTCTAGCCCGGCGAGGCCATCGTACATACTTCCGCCCAAAGAATTTGGCTCGTACAGTAGTCTGGTCCAAGCCGCGTAGCTTGAGTATGGTTTAGCCAATCAGCACAGTTTAGAGCGATGTCTCAGAACTTGCCTGCCGTGTCATTTACAGTTCAGTAGTTGCGTTTGTTAGTCTCCCCCCTACTTTTTTTAATTACTTTTACAAAATTGGTGCATGACATCAAAGGAATATACCGGAGTAAGTTTAAGTATAGCCCTGCTGCACGAGCCTTCTGACAGCAATATATTTTGCATAAAAATGAAAGAATTTCGAACAGCATAGACCTAACGCGAACGCGAAACACTTAACATTGAGTCAATGTAACCTCAGATCTTACTTTCGGTTTCCAAAGTGCCTGTTCGCTTCTGCGTTCGCGTTCGGTCTGTGCTGTACCAAATTATTTTGTTCCACTCATTAACTAGCGCATTTAGCAAGCTCTTTCATCAGGGCTATGCTTGAATTCACTCCGGTATATTCCTTTAACATCCATGATCTTGAGGACTTATTGCCATTACAATGTCAAAATAGATCGGAACTAGCCAGCGATCTGTTACTACTGAACGTGGAAGTTGGAGGCGTGAAACCCAGGTGAGAGCAATACGTCATATCCAAACGGACAGTATTGTGCAAGATGCTATAAAAAAGTAATTAGTTACAGTTACTAGGTACTTCCCCGAAAAACTAACTCCGTTAGTAACTGAGTTACTCTATTGTAAAAGTAACTAGTTACTAGGGAAAGTAACTTAAGCAATTACTGCACAATATATAAAATACGTTCAAATTCTAGGCTATGTCAAGAATTTGCCTGCTCCCCTTATCATAGGACTTCAAATTACAGTAACTGGAGGCTATTTTCAGGTATTTATAGTAAACCAGTTAATATGCCAGATATCAGCTTTAATACTAAGAAAATACATAGGCATCCATTTTAGCACACAATAGGAAGCATTCTATTATGCTAGAAATATCTTTTCATATAGGCTAAGCTGAAATTGTGTAGCTTAGTAATTATCTGTAATATTGATACAAATCATTTCTTCATGTTGATAGGTTATTTTTGTGCATTGTTTATTGTACAGAGGTGAATGGGTGTGAAATGGTCTCAGACTTTCAGCACATTGTTGTCTGGGTTGGATGTGTAGTGCTCAAATGCAAAAGGTACAAGTTTGACATAGTTTCATATAGACACCAATGGCCTGTGAACACCTTGGGGAAGCTTGGAGACAACAATAGAAGTTTTGAGATTTCACTTTTAGAAATGGTAGGATCTCAGTTTTAAATAGTTTGATTAGAGATTAGATTAGCACACCTGAGCGCAAGTATCAGCGGTGCAAACCTCTGATCTTGGACGATTGATTTGCACAATAGGGCGCCTATGTGTATGGCGAGAACTCAGCGAGTTAAAGAAAAGAATGTGCACGGCACTCATGCGCTTAGGTCAGACGCGTGCACTGGCCTAAAAAAGGCTATAGTAACATGAAGCATTCCATTGATGGGAACGACGTTATGACTAAGGGAAACAGTAATTCATTTGATTACTCGTTACTGCAAAAAATAACGGCCTTGGTAATGCCGTTATTACCAACACTGCAAACGGAAACATATTTCAATTACATTGTACCTGGCTGTATGACGGAGTCAACAGTCGGCTTGAAGGCCAGGCTAGCTTCAGTCTCCATATCAACAAGTTCCTTCTCATCCATTATCTGTTTTATCACTTTAAGTGGTTGTTGATGATAGTTTGCATGGTTGCCTTTGCTGTCACTGTCACTGAGCAACATTGAAGTCTCATGTAATGATCACTAACAAACGTTCTGTTAATTACCTCATTCATATTTTCCACAAATACTGGATCATCATTTTTGGTCCATATAAGTTGATCAGACAGATTTTTTTGTCTTCAACAGTTAACTTTAAAATGATCCATCTACCTTTGGAATGTGTCTTAACATTTTGTAAGTTTAGGTCTAGGTTCCTTTTTAGTAATATCATAACACCTCTACTGTTTTTAAACCATGTGCAAAGACAATTGAGCCCCCCATTCTTCCTTCTATAAAGTTTCGTCTGCCGGGACTGAATGTAAACAAAATGTTTTTTTTTCTTTTGACCCTGTAAATATTTGATCTCTTTTTCTTTTCTGCTAATCCATTACAATTATTGCTTGCAATTTGTATGTCGTTGAAACCCAAGTTAATTCAAGGCTAATATTTTGTATCATGGCTAATTTTGTAGACTATTTGCACTGGGACTATAATACAGAATATCTCTTGCTGGACCATTTTGCATTGGAGTTTCCACCTTTTCTCCCATGTGCAACGCCATCCCCCCACCCCCTCGCAATTTCAGATTAAAGACATTATCAGCCATTGTCACGGTGATGTAAACGAAGACCTAATCACCATATCTCATTGTTTGTTTCAATCTCACTGTACTTAACAAGGCATACCAACTGGATCTTGCTTCTGTTTACTTTCTGTTCCCTACACACATCTAATCGGAGCAAAGTAAAATTCTGCTGCTGCTGAGAATCCAGTTCCAAATTGTAACATAATCAAAGCTATGAAAGGATAGTTTTATTCTTAGCATTATTCTATCAACACATACATTTACAGCAATAGTCTGGCATAGTAATTAATTTGCTTTGGGTGTGCTATTTGGAGTGCTTAAGACTGTGTTTATTGGCTGGCTAACAAAATCCGTTAACTTGCGTTAGCCTAGCACCAGCACGCTTGGCAGAGACTGGATGAAATGTGTTGAAAACGGTCTCCACTGATAGATATCATTCAGGCTTACTTGGAAATGAGGTCCTATGTCCAAAATTCTGAACCATCCCCCTTTAAGTTTATTTCTCTTTGAAGTTTTGTTTAAGTTGTGGGTCTTGAACAGAGGTGTCAAAAGTATTCACTTTCATTTAAAAAGACTTCAGTAGAAGTTGAAGTATCAACTCAAGGTTGTTACTCAAGTAAACGTATAAAAGAACTAGTTTTAAAGCTACTTAAAGTTTAAAAGTAAAAGTAATTTTAGAGAAAAGATGCCATAAAAGACTAAAAGGCTTTGGCCGTGCCGCATGGGCCTAGAGCGCATTGGCAGGCCTTCATTTCTAGATACATAGCCTAGAGATATAGGCCATGCATCCTTTGGTGGTATGGGATAATGCTACATGTTCTATGGCAGGGGTTCCCAACCTTTTGCTCATCCTAGTAGTTTGGAGAGGAAAGATAGAAAAGCATTGCGGGCGATTCTGCTCAAGGTTACGCTGCATTGCACACGACACACACCCAGTACATGCACAGTGCATAGCCAGCAATTGAAAATCCCAAAAGAAAAGATTGAACGATGGCCAAATAAATAGCAGTAACAAGGTGATTTTTAAAATGTAAGGAGTAGAAAGTAACGATAATTGCGTGAAAATGTAATGAGTAGAAGTGAAAGGTAGGCAGAAAAATAAGTAATGGAGTAAATTATAGATACCTAAAAAGTGTAGGCTACTTAAGTACAGTAAAGAAGTATTTGTACTTCGTTACTTGACACCTCTGGTCTTGAAACAACATTAGCATCTCTCCTGACAAACAGTTAGTTAAAAGCTAGTTAGTCCTGAAAACAGCTTTCAATATGGAAAATAATTTATCTATTTTGATATGAGAGGGTTAGTTATTAACAGCAAGTTCTGTGTTAATAATGGTCTCACCATGGTTTACTGCAGTCCCAAATCTTTTTAGGCTAAATGCTTTTGTCTTTATTTAATGTCTTGGTAACCTTTTCCAGGCTGAGACATAGGTCCCTATCTGTTTTTTTTTTTTTTTTCCTCATCGGTTCTTGATTTTTCCTACGGACCAACGGATGTGATACTAATTCACCAACTATATAGCGAAATACAGTTTCTGTCACATTTTATGTGGTATTTTGAACATTCTGGAACTATTTTTTGTAATACCAACTAGCACAACAAAAAGACAAATAAATTTGGATAGGAACTGTATTTCGCTATGATAATTGTTTTGGAACATCAATGGACACCACTAACCACTTGGTGAGCTGCACATGTTTTAAAACAAAGGTTTAAGGTTCTTTTAAGGCCATTATCTGACATGTACAAAGGGAGCCATTCTGAAGCAGAAAAGTAGGGATTCTAAATTAACCAAATATCAGAGACAGGAGCAGTCGTTAAGTCGTCATAATTTTGGTGTTGATGATTCTATTTCATCCTAGACACTCCAGAAAAGGGGCGGAAATGAAAACTTGTGCAAGTTCTACCAGGAAGTCTCTAATGTCACGCATGCGCTCATTACCGTTGTCCAATCATCGTCCAGCACCTGCGTTATTATGTCTTATCTAAAACACCTATCTTGCTGCCTCAGGTGCCGCCACGTTGAAGTCACCACCTCCTGTCTCCACCAGTTTGGTCCCATCTATCTGTCCGGGGTTAGACATGATCCCTGCCAGCTGACTCAGGCAGGATCTGCCGGATCTACAGACGTTTCAAGGCCCGGACCGATGATGGGGCCTTCGCCAAAGACTTTCTCTTGATTAAGATGTTATATTCATTTCGGTCATCCGAGCGTCCAATAAATTGTTAAAGGGCAACTTCAGTCATTTTCAACAAGAGCTCTATTGCTCAAGCTACTTGAGATTAGCCAATACTGAAGACGCAAGACATTTTGGTCCAACCATATAGGTTTCCTTGAACAGAGAAGAATCACTTACAACTAGCCCAATGGGGCAGACATTTAAACTGTGTTTTCAGCATCTAAACATGCTCCAAATATCACCCCAAAAGCTATGTAACATCATCAGACACATTACAACACACCAATGTAGTGTTTATGACTACAAATGTCTGACAAAGTGGTTAAAATAGTGTTTTTGCAGTGTTTACAAAACCGTTTTGTAAACAAACAATGTTTGGCTGCTTGCATAAACACACAGTTTTAACACTTTTTCAGCCATTTGTAGTCATACACAATACAGTTATGTGTTGTAAGGTGTCTGTTGATACTTCATAGTCTTTGTGGTGACATTTGGAGTATGTTAAGATGTTAAAAATACAGTTCAAAAGTCTGCCCCATTGGGCTAGTTGTAAGTGATTCTTCTCTGTTCAAGGAAACCTATATGGTTGGACCAAAATGTCTTGCGTCTTCAGTATTGGCTAATCTCAAGTAGCTTGAGCAATAGAGCTCTTGTTGAAAATGACTGAAGTTGCCCTTTAAAATCTTAATCCTTCTCTGAGGCTTTCTGGTAGAATATTAATTCACTCTCAGCAAAGAAAACAAAAGTAAAAGTGATTCTCAATTCAAGATGTTCCCTTCTGTTACCCTTGTTTGTTTTATTTTCTGTTATAGAGTAATAAATTGTGTTTAAGAATATCTTCCTGGACAACAAAAAGATTTTCCGATTACAATCATTAATGTTGTGGCCTTATTCTAGAACGATGAATTGGAACAGAACTTCTGCTGTGTTTTATGACGTTTCACAAGTCCATGAGAACGCAAGTACATTTAAGTATGGATATTGAGAAACGGCTTGGCTTTTGGAGGAGAGCTGATTAAAATTGACACATCTTGCACTCTAAAGAATTATAGTTTTTCAGGACAACATATAACATATAAACAACAAACAAACATATAAATCCCGTTCACTAGCGTCGTCGTAACAGTAACAGTAACAGTAACAGTAACAGTAGCCCAAAGACCGAGAGCAAGCTTACACTTTAGTTTGTGACTACACTTTTATATACACTTCTCACACACTGCATCTATGAGTCACACTATTGCAGATAAAAAATAAATTGCCTAATAATTGGAAATATGTAGGAGTCGTAATGGAACTTAAATTGAACCAACCTGTCAAAGCACTGTTGACAAGGCAAAATGGCATCTGGCAGAGTAACCTTATTCCTGTCCAGGGGGTTCACTGAGGTATTGTTGTGGTTTACTGCCCGATTAGCAAAAAGGATATCATACTCAATGCAGTTGAAGAGAAAGGTTGTGAACGTGACCACAAACAGGAACTGCCTGCATGGGAAGAAAAAGTGATATCAAAGATACTGGATGATCAACTCTCTCTGGTGATTAAGTACCAAGCAGAGATTGCAAAGGCACTTATGTTGAAATTCAGATACCTGTGTTGAAGCATTTACTTCCTATGTTCTTTTTATGACAAGTTGAAGTACAGATACCTGATTCAGTGGGCTATCATAAAATTTTTTTTAGACCTTTGTTCTACACTTCTATTTCATACAGAGGGTCTGAACACACGGGTATTGAGAAAGGATTGCTTGCTGAAGGCGTTTAGATTCATTAAGATTATATCAATCATTGACTAGGGTAAACATACCCATTAAGCCCACCAAAATCTACTTTTAGCTGTTTTTCACTGATATCGACATGTTTTGCAGGGGAAATAACTTGTCAAGCTGCAACATTAATCTCTCATTTAAAAATATATGTATTTATTTGTATAGGTTTATGCACTTAGTTGTTGCTAATTTTCTGAATTAGACATAAGGGCGCAAGCTTCCTTTGGTCTTTTACATAATGGAGGCCTGTTTTTATATCTGTCAATAAGTTTAAAGGGTGAAAGAACTAAAATAAGGATTACCATCAACATTTCCAGACAAGAATTTAGGAAAAATGGTTACAGGGAGGAAATCCCCATCGAAATACATTGATGTGGCCTTAAATGGCGCATAGTGGGCTTAATAGGCGTCCTACTGATTAGTGGTCAAAAATGACAATATATTCCCGTCAAAAATGACAGCTATGTTTACAAAATCTTGCAAGAAACTACGATATAGTCTAAACTAAATATGAAAGCTAATATTACTTTGAATACATTTATGAAAATGTAATTATTGTTAGTCAAAGGTGGTATACACTAGCTGCAATTTGTGACATTTAACTTAACTTGTACCATTTAAGCCCACCTTTCAAGTCTTTCTTGAATTTCGTTTTTTTTATGTAAAGCACATTGAGTTACCACCATGTATGAAATGCGCTATATAAATAAACTGCCTTTTGCCTTTGCCTTTAAAAACAGCAAACATGTGAAAATACTGAATTCTCCAAAGGGATAAGAAATGTGTCGATGTGTAGATTAATGTCATTTCAATTGCAAAACATTCATTATACATACCTGCTATGTTTATTTCTTTGCCAATGTACCACTCAACAAGGCGTGCGGATTGTCTGATACGTTAGCACTAGCGCTAACGTCTGATACGTTAGCACTAGCGCTAAAAAGTCATCTTTTGAAATGGACAATAATAGCTTAGAATGACATCATATTAAGTCTTTATATACATACTAATCATTTACCTCTAATTTTTCATAAAATAAATGATATTATAGCAGATGTGCTAAAAACAGTAAAATACTTATGCAAATTTGAGGGGTCCCAAAACGCCAAAGTTTTGGGATGCCTTTCTGTGAGTTACCTTGGCACTCTGCAAAGACATGCAAGCTTAACTTCAAATTGGCTTAAGTGATTGATTTGAAATTAAATACACATGAAGTTAACAGGTATTAAAGGTAAGGTATTAAAATGATGAGAGGAAGAAAATATTTTTTTCTTTTTTTGTAAAACTTGACTTCAAAGTTGAAAGTGGGCTTAAATGGTACGTGGGCTTAATGGGTACGTTTACCCATTGCCTGTGGTATTCACAACATCACTGATTGGCTAGGTGTAAATGCCTCTTGAGAAAGTGCAGTGAATGGCACAAACACCAGACGAAAGATGATGATAATAGAGTGGAGTAGAGTGAAGTTGCCCTTTAAGTTGCCTACGTGTTATACAAGTGCTTTAATTAATGTACTTTTGCTTAATGAACAGGACACAACCTCAGTTCATATTCCAAGACCTGTCCTGACACAAATCCAAACAAATAACCATGTGGAAATCTTACATCAAGGACACAGTGTAATGTTAGAGATTTACTTAGGCCTACAGCCAATATTACAACATACAAAAAGTGTATTCCTAAAACTTTTTCTGTGCATCTTTGTTGATGATGGTGCGAATCACTATGTATAGAGAAGAAAGAATAGTAATGTTGAATTTGCAACCTGCATCTGCACATAGGCTATAGGATCTCATCTGATTTTCTAGCGGTGAACATGTTGCATTTGTGGACGTTGGTAGCCTTATGCAACCACAAAGTCTCCTTTGCCGTGCTATTTTCATCACTAACCTATTATGTTTTTTTGTGTTTTGTTCTGTTGACCTGATGGCCCAGAGAGGCTGGCTTTGAGCAGAACTTGCACAGGCTTTAAACTGTAGCCTTTATGTGGTATACGTGGTAACTCCCAACTGCCACCTGGTGGTTGTGTGGTACATTGCAGTTTTTTTTTTTAAGTGAAATCATCCATTTCTAACAAGGACCCGAACCAGACACAAACCAGATTGTGAAATGAGTAAGTGGAGCATTATTATCATTGTCAGTTTCCATACTTGCTTCATACAAGGCAATCAGTTCACAAAATAACATTGTAGTGTAGCCAACCGACCCACATTTCCACATATTACGGCACCAAATGGAATGTTTCGGTATGTTACTATGGTTACAATTGTGATGTTCACGAGCAGCATTTATCTCACAAAAAATAATGGCGGGTAGAAAGTTACAACCGGTACCAAAGATCACAGAATAACGACAACCAACACCCAATGAACTCTAATCCCACTCCAACTACTGACTCCATCCCTTGGCCCTGACTGTCACACAAACTATTATTATATGTGTATATCATCATAGTGTATATCATGACTACATTCAGTACTCATGATGTTCTGTGTAAACCATGGTCAATATATGCATCAGACTTTACGGATACTTTATTAGGCCCCAGGCAGGTAGGCTGAGTCCATGAGGCATGGATCTGCCCAAGGTTTCTTCCTACAAAACAAATTATTTACAAAGCGAAGGGAGTTTTTCTCATCAAAAATATAATATGATACGATGCACCGATACCACTTTTTTTAAAAACCGATACGAGTACGAGTACTTTTGCATGTGTACATGCCGATACCGAGTACCGATACTTCTGAGATTGGGTTTCCATGAAAGTGTGAAGCAAAAATTGGGTCTAATGTGCAAATGTGTGTAGATATTATGCACCTTGTAGAATTGTAAATTGAGTGGAAATTAATTTATGTTATAAATGTATTCATTTGTTTAAATCTGAAAACAATCTTAAAAATCTGTAACGGAAAACTTTCATCAAATTATAATGTGGAGCATACAGTAGTCCTAGTTGACAAAAGCAAAGACAGAATGTAGTACAAGAAAACAGATTGTATGTCATCATGGCTGAAATCATTGAATTTTATTAAGCAGCTCAAAATATTTACAGCAAGTTTTTTTTTTCCTTTCTTTTTTTCAACATTATGAAATGTCATGTAGCCTAAATAATTGTATGTGGGTGTTTAAACAAAAATAGACTACCAATTGCAATATTCACATGAAACAGTGGTAATAGTGTCTGCTGTAATAACATGGTACTGTCCACCCCTCTGGCTCAAACAGTAATGGCGCAACCTGCCAAGCTTTTATCGTGACTAAGAGCTGCATGTGCTCAGAACGGCATCGTAAAATTTACGCACACAGAGAAAACTACAGTGTGACTTTTTTGTAATATACAATTGGTTTATTAATATGATACAATTGGATTTGGCTCATTTGTGCTCGGGAGACATTGAGATGTTGTTTTTAATTTGCAAGGAAAGTTTATGTTTGGCTAACCACTGCTGATCAAGGCATCTCAGTAGCCTGCAATGATATGCAACAAAGCTGTTGATTGTAATATTAGCTACCTTATTTAATCACCAGCCCGTAGCAGTACAGATTTTACAATGTGCCTTACTCCTGTCGTCGTCATTTATCTTAAAGAATTCCTAAATTGCTGATTGGTCTCATTGGAAAATGTGCTCCATCGTCTATTGCTTTCAGTTTCTCACTCGCTACTAGCCAGAGACGCTAACAGATCACAGAAGCCAAATTTTCAGGTCGTTAGTCTCCCCCTAGGTGCTGAAGTCGTTTAGGACAATTTCACACACCTACTGTGTTCATTTTTGATGCTGTGAAAAGTCTATTCATTCTAGTCTAAGTCTATTCATTGTTGAGTGGTATCGGTGCATGGTATCGGCACGAGTACGAGTATTTTAACGAAGTATCGGCCTGATATCCGATACTGGTTTCAGGCCGATACAATCAAAAATGATCGGAAATTGATCGGTCTTGGGCTCAATTTTTTGGGCCCGATCTAAGCTGTAATACAAGATGAGGAGACAGGCAGGGAGAGAGCGTGTGTGTCTGTGTGCGCAATTGAAGGGAGAGAGGAAGAGAGCGAAGTGGATGGCCCACTTGCGTGTGCTTTCCAAATTTAATTTAATATTATTGCAAATACCGTAAGTAGCACTTGTGTTTACATCAGTTATATAGATCGTAAATCAGCTAGCATTGACAGCTAACTTGGAGGCTTTAGTGACTTTAGTGAACTGCTATTAACATGCAGATTTTTTTTCTGTAAAGATGGGCATTGACAATTATAGTAAGCCTCGTTCATAGGATAGACATTCTCTTGATGAAACATTAATACACACCTCCAGGTGTCCTACCCACGATCATGGCATGTATTCCAGTTGTCGGTTAATTAGCCTTTTCCCTTAAACTAATAATGTTGGTGTAGCAAAAGGTAATAATGCCGATGGAGCTAGGGTTAGATTTCCTGTACGGGTACTTCATTGGACCCATGGCAATTGAGTTGAGCCCATGGAATTGAATTGAATTTTGACCCGAGGTAAAACAAAGCACAACAATGTTTTTTTTTATTATTATTGATGGATATTCTCCTCCAGTTAACTGACTGCAGACTATTTATTTAATCTCTGAATGTAGTCTGTACAGAAACTAGCATGAACCAATGATGATGAAAGTTGGGAAAGCAACAATGTTAGGCCTAATTACAAAACCAGTGTTTATTCAACTATTTGCTAAGATATGTATAATAGCTTGGAATTGTGTACTGAAAGTCAGATAACATCACCAGCGATCACCAACCTCCTACCTACCCCACCCAATATGAAAGATTCTACGTACTAAAATTCTGCCATACAAACCCCTTTAAGACAAAGAAAGTTTCATACTCACACTAGTTCAAAGAATTCAGAGAGCATCATACAGGCAAACCCATTTTTCTGGTGAAAGTGATATATGTGAGATCATGTTAAGGAAAACAAAACAAACAAAAAAAACTTCCATGCAGAATGCATCTGCTACTAGTTAGCCTAGCTACTGTTGGGGCATTATGACTTCTGAATGGCGATGCATTTAGTTAGGCATTTAGCCTCTACAGTTGAAACCATCTTTACATACACCTTAGAGAGAAACACAAAAACTTTTGTTCTTTACTCTAGAACACTGAATCAGAGTAAGCTTTGACTGTTTAAGTGTATTCACTATTGTCACATTTTTTTTACATTTGCTATATTTGGTGAATGTAAGAATAAGTATGTAGGGCAGGGCGGTATGGCAAAAAAAGTTATCACAATTCATTTTTTCATATTGAACGATATGCACACACACACACACACATTATGTTCAATTATTCCATCCCATTAAATTAAATTTCTCACATAGGCGAACTATTACTCTGTAGCCTACTTGACCTACTGGTGTCATCATTACTTTGGTCCATATGCAAAATGCATTGCAATGCAGATGCAATTACGCCACTTTAAATAGGTAGCCTATTGCTGTAAGCCTATTATATTTTATTGTTGTTCAATAAATGGCGCAAGCCAAATAAGAACACATGTGGTTAGTAGCCTACTCAGCTGCAGAGATATCACACCTAGCCTATCTAAAATGTTAAATTCTCATAAAGCTGTCTTTAAAACAAGCACAGTGAAAACATTATGTAAGAGTGCACAATACATGCTTACTATCGGGTGAACAAGTGCTAATAAAACCGTGGACTGTTATTTGTTTAACACTTGAAGGAAAGTGGAGGACTTTTGGGGTGAGGAAGAGCATTTGTCTGTCTGTCTGTCAGTAATGGATGTTTGTGATGTATGTTTGCTTCGAGGTCCTCTTAATAAATTCTACAAATACTCTTCGAATTATGCCAACATCGCAAAACTTACATGGTAGTCTAGCTAATCGCCCATCTCTGGCCCTGTTTAAAAAGCGTCTTAAAACACATCTCATCCCTGTGGCCTTTGGCCTCTAGACCCTCCCTCCCCTACACAACACAAACAAACATGCACCTACATGTTTACATGAAATGTTAAGCGACCTTGGGTATCATGAAAGGCGCTATATAAAAGAAGTTATTATTATTATTATTATTATTATTATTATTATAGGCTAATCGGTACGACCGCAGAACTCTCTGGTTTCCTCTATTCTTTTACCGTCATTCACTTGTGCTTAATTTTGAGCGCAAGATTTTAATCGTGGGTGTCCGTGAGCCACCGTCTTACCGTCCGTTGACGGGCGACGGGGGAGGGGTCTGACGGAGGGGGAGCCAATTCTCTCAATCCCGATTGGTTTGACGGATCCGTCGCCAGCTAAAAAGTTGAACATGTTTTAACTTTTTGACGGACGCAACGGAGCTGTTTTGACGGACGGACCCACAATGCATTTCGCGAAAGCTCCATTCAAAGTCAATGGGATCCGTCAACTGACGGATGCAGTGTGAACGCCCTGTTACCGGAAAGCCGCTAGAATTTTCAATAGATTGAGATGATTATCTAGATACTCGAAACGAAGGCAACTTTCTCTAGTAACGCAGATACTCTTGCAGTGGTGCAGGGAAGGTGAATTTTAATTAGCAGCAGCTGTCGCACACCTTTCCAACGTCATGTAATGCACTTGATTGAGGAAATATGCCCACAGCCGATAACCGTGATCGAACTGAATTAAATTACGCCCTATAAGGATGTATTATTTTGGGTGGCATGTGTTGTTCCTAATAGCATGAAACTAACTCTGAAACGCGGATGCTATGGGAATCAGTCAAATGGCTAAAATGTATGCAATGGCACTCTGCACTTTAAGTCCCTCAACCTGATGTCATAAAATGTAACATTGCACCTTTCTACTTTATGCTATTATCTATTTATCAAGACAAACATCCTACATAGCACTCTGCACTTTAAGTCTCTAAACTTGTGGCCATAAATGCAACATTACACTTTCATTTTCTACTCCATTGTGTATCATGTGTAAAGGGGTTACGTCTTTTTTTTGTGTGTGAGGGTGGGGAGTGGTGGTGCTTGTTTATAATAAGTGTCTTTTGTCTTTGTCATGTCAAGTTGCAGTAATTGTATCAGATGCTATGTATGGCGCAAATTTCCGTAAGGACAAATAAATATCTATCTATTTATCTATCTATCTATACACAAGTAACTGATAACAGCAGTTTTAGCATGTCAGTGAATCAAGGATAAACTGGGCTGAAAACTGCAATCTGGCAGAACGGGCCTTCTCCAGTAACCCACTTGTGATTGCATTGTCTTTTAGGCCTACTATTAAACCCTCTATTATTAACACTCTGGGGTAGATTTATCATCCGTTTTGTGATGGCGCTATCTGTTTTCAGCCGCTATTTCCACGCAAAGACTGTGTTGGCCAAGGCAATCTTATTTACAGAGTGGACACACCTGCTTGAAATCGACTAGATACATTTTAAAAAGTTGCTGGTTGTCATACCTCTTCCGTTATGTTAGCTGCGCTTTGAGGGAGGGGAGTGGGATGCATCTAATTACAACGTATTCCGTGGTATTTACAAAGACTGCCTGTAAGAGCACGCTTGTATTTTGCATGGGGCAAATACCGTCTCTTCAAAGCAGGTCTAAACCAAGCGCAAATCGTTTTGGGTTAAAGTTTACTTTTATTAATGACAGCAATGATCCGGACAAGATGAAGACAGATAGCCTACATGTTTGGTAGCAGATACATGTTTGCCTTAAGAATTACTCTCTTTTCTAATTAAGCTAAGAAGAAATCATCTGATGATACAAATTAAACAGCAATACCACAGGCATTATTCAATTACTGAATGTAATCAAAAGATGACGTTTACATTCCATCCCAACACATGTTGAACTAGAAAAAAATCGCTAAAATAATAATAATAAAGAAGCCATGTTCCAGTCTGCTTTGAATTTATTTTCCCCATTGTTATTTTTTTTTATCAATTCCAGTCTAACACATTAATTTAAGTATCTGCCAGTTATTTCTTGTAATGTCAGACAAAATATCATACTGCTTTTTTTCGGGTGGTGAGGACTTTTTGGCCTGTAATATAATTGTCCATTACCTCATAAAATAATAACTCCATAGCTAAACTAATTCTTCGTTGCAAAACTTCTGCTTGCATCCGGTGTTCCACGCAGGATCCAGGATAGAGATCACATGCGCATGTTTGCGCTTTCAGAGGCACGCTAATTTTGCTCTAGAGGGCTGGGTAAGCGCTGTTTGCCTTATCTGTTTGAGGATTGCTAAATACATCACAAAATGAGGAGGCATGTGCGCTATTACCGTTGTCGCATAAACAGACGCAGTGCAAATAGCCTAGTCTTAGGCCCAGTCCCATTACTATCACTTCACTATCACTTCCCCTCGATTTTGGCCCTAACACTCGGTTTGCGCGTTCATGTGTAAGTGTAGGGTGTCCCAATACTTTCGGGACCGAGGGATAGTGGCTTTCAGCCCTTCAAATCGCCCCTTCAAACGGAGGGAGATCTGGTGCAGACTTCGAACGAAGTGAAGTTGAAGTGAAGATGAAATTACCCACGGTTCTTTGCGAACTGATCAGCTAAACAAAATGATTGAGTGTCGGTACCCGATCTCTGTCCTCAGCTCTGGATAAGAGCTTCAAAAATATAGCTACTATTGCAATTAAGCATGTATATATATATATTTTAATGTCGGGATATCTTAGTTTGATGTAAATTCAGTTGAATTCCGCACAGGTGTGTCAAAACATGACTATTAAAAAGATCGATATTTTTCAAAGGGCACGTCGGTACCCGATCTGTGTCCGAATGCATGAGCTGTGTTCCGTTGTCTCAGCTCTGGATAAGAACTTCAAAAAGATAGCTACTGTTGCAATTAAGCATGTATACATATTTTTTAATGTCGGGATATCTTAGTTTGATGTAAATACAGTTGAATTCAGTTAGTCTATCAAAACATGACTATTAAAAAGATCGATATTTTTCAAAGTGCGCAAATCTTTCAACAGAATTACCAGATCCTCTCATGTGGGTGATTTTCTCAATGATAATTTGTGGATGACGGCTTTTGAACAGTTTATGTTGGTTTAGAGCCTTATATCCGTTCAGACGCGTAAAACAGGTGAAGACGTTTTTACGCAAGTGTTGTCCCATTTATTAGGGGAAGATTTGCACTTCTCACTACACAATCGAGGGGTGTCTCATCTTGGAGGGAACTCGAAAACGAGTGCTAGTGTTAGGAACGAGAAATGGGACTGGGCCTTAGTAAATGAGGGCCTCCGTATCAGTCTTTCTTCCTTAAACCAACAGAAGGAAGAAACTTCTCTTCTTCCAACAAATGTCAGAATAAAAAGTCGAACTATTTTTGTGACCAGTCCAAAAGTTTACATAATTCCTTAGTTTCCTTAGTAATTCCTTAGCTTTAATTGGGTTGAAAGTTTCGAGTATCCTTCAACAGGCTTCTCACAATAGTATGCCTAGAAATTTTGTCTCATTCCTTTTGATAGAACTGGTGTAACGATCAGGTGTTTTCAGGCTTAATTGCATACCTTCTCAGTGCTTCAATATATCAATATAAATTTCTTGTGTCAGGATGCCATCTGTTTTGCTAAAGTAACACCAAAGAATTTCTGCCCTAGAGCCACCTTGGACCGGTCTAATGATCATGGAATGATGCAACAAGCCGTCTGGTTTCATAGCTTGTCCCGATCTCAGCAGCATTTGTCATTGACATATTTGCTACTTTTCAAAATGCTATCCGGTGAACCGTTAATCACAGACACTATCACTGTTGGAAAGGTCAGTTTATGCAGATTCCAATGATGCTCTTATAATTTCTGTACAATTAAAACACAGCGAGTGGCATGACAGAGAAGAATGAGTGCACCAGTAGGGATGGATGGTGTGCACCTCTTTACAGCATTACAATGTTGGCAACAACTTGCGAGCCTGACTCGCTACACTCTATTAGGCTATTAGCAGATGACATGTCCCTTATGAAGACTTTCACGTATGGGAGCGTACTGGACAAGTAGGACTTGTAAATTACCTAATTGTAACCATCATCTTATGACAGGGCACCCAGTGATTTATGAAATGTTCAGATCATTCCAATTCTAGTATACTAATAAATCTTTATAAATAAAAAACTAATAAACCCCATCATGCCCCAATATATTGTAATTTTGTTTGTTTTCATATTTTTGTAATGTGCATATTAGTCATTTCATAAATATGTTCTGCTACAAGAAGCCTAAATTTCCTACGGGATAAATAAAAATGAAAATAAAGATGAAATCAATCAATCAGTGCATGAATCCATCCATCAGCCAAAAGGATATTCGTGTGAAAAAAATGTCCAGATTCTCAATGTGATGCCATGAATCTGTGAAAAAAGGAATATGTTATTTAGTAAAAACAGAAGTATACCACCATATACCAGGTAGAGTTGATCACCTAATATTGCAAGAAGAGTATTTTTCCTGTAAAATGTATGAAGGTGACAAAACTGCCCGAAAAAAGCCATTCACTTTTTCAAAATATTCCAGTGATTATTATTTATGAGACTAAAATGTAGTGGAAGTGCTTTCAAATAAAAAAAAAATATCTAAAATCACAAATATAGCATTTTGTGGAGGTCGCACCACATGATGTTTGGTCGCACCACAGACTGCCAGAGAACAGGCAACCTATACCGAACAATATTGGTCCCTCTCACCACTTACTTTAAAATTAAAAAAAAAACTAATTTAAAAATATATGTATTCCTAGTATTTTTGAGGTCATACCATATGATGGTCCAAAACATTTTTTTTGGAGATGGGAAATATGGTAAATGGGAAATATTTTAAAAAAACTTTCATTGGTTCCAAATATAAGGCTGGTACCATATTTGATGGAATTTTCTTGCTTTGGAAAAAAAATAAATAAATAACGAAGATAGACACAAAATGTGCATCATGTCATTGACCCTCCAACAGTGTACCTCTCAAGCCTTCAGGAACATGTACAAGTAAATCCTCCTCTCCTGGTGGGGAGTCTTCAAAGTCCTCTATTCTTTGATACTCCTGATAGGCCTCAAAGTTGGCCATTCTTCCTTACATATTCCCTGAAAGGAAAGACATGTCACAAACATACAAAACAAAATAAACAAAACAACAAGACTTACAAGACAAGGTTACTAAAAATAATAAGTATGGCTATACT
Organism: Sardinella longiceps; assembly: GCA_027497455.2. Classification (NCBI taxonomy): domain Eukaryota; kingdom Metazoa; phylum Chordata; class Actinopteri; order Clupeiformes; family Clupeidae; genus Sardinella; species Sardinella longiceps. Next base: position 198,952 of record JAODXP020000063.1, on the reverse strand, counting down.
ATTAATGTTAAGTTAGATCATGCCTATTGCTAAAGGAAAAATTCGCAGTCTGTTCCAATTTGCACACTTCAGCACTTTGTGTGCTTCGTTTGAGTGTGTAGTGCTGTTCCAATTCAAAAGTAGTTCCCGGATGGTGCACTCCTAAGTAACAAGTGTCAGATGTTGCCAACATGATGGGAGAATATTTGAATAGTATCTTTCAGCTGTAGTAGGCAAGTGCTTTTGTAAGTGACTTTTAAGTACACATTGCCAATGTTTCTGCAGCAGATATTGAGATGTAACTAAAATTGTAATCCTGAATAATTCGTGAAGTAACTGTAATTCAATTACACCTTTTACACAAAGTAATGTAGGCCTAACTAATTACTGATACTTTTATTTTGTAATTAAATTACGTAATTTCGTTACATGTAACTCGTTACTCCCCAACACTGCCAATCACAAAACAAAAACAAGGGTGGAGCACTGCCCTCGATTGCATTTAACGTCACGTGGTGGCTCTGAGCTATGTAGGCTACTATGATAGACATTCGTAGCGCCCAATAAACGGCTTTGGACAATCGTAATTGACGCTACCTCTACGAGAAAAGCAATTATGGGTACAACTCCAGACTAAATATCACTAAATATCATTATTTAGTTTGCGTGACAGGCTACCTGCCAAATAAAATTAAATTTTCACATGGCATTCCAATTCATGGCTATTTCTGGATGACATTCCCCGACAAGCAGGCTATCGATACGTAGCGTTAGTCCTAATTTGACACATTAATTTGGTCAGCAAATATGTGACGTTTACGAGTTGATTACGAGTGAGAGAGAAAAAAAAAGAAAAAAGTTTAGGCTAGGTTTAGGTTACAACTTTAGGTTAAATAAGCCGGTTATTACTTTAGACAACAAGAGAAGCATCTTCAATCAATACAATTTCTGTTTACATAATGTTATGTTATCAATTAAAGTTTGGTCTATGTCAAGACATAATTATATCGATAATACACTTGTTGCTTCACTTAACGTTAACGTTACTCTTAAACGATTCCTTTGTAACGTTAACGCTAACTTATTTACAACTCACTATGATACTTCAGTTAAATTGTGTTTCACTCTCCACTTCTTTGTCCATTATCTAGCCAACGATTATCTTGTGTGACGTTTTAAACAACAGCTTACCGTTAGGTAGATATCAAATAACGTTAACGTTAACACTAACGTGAAGCATGGGCAGTTCAAAACTCTTCCCCTTCTTCTCAAGGCACCGTAACGCCGTCCTTGCTAATGTAAGCAATGTAAAGGTTATTGAAAACTTCTCCTTATCAATTACAATTTGGATTACAATGGCAACTTTGTTTAACGGTCAAGTGAAGACGTCTGGGAAACCAGCTACTACTGACTTGCAAAATCATGTAAACACAGTATGTCAACATACTCTCTGCGTCACCTGTTACCTTGCCTTCTTCTTCTTCTTTTTTGTCGGTTAGGGAGATTTTAGATACATTACCGCCACCCTCTGAGTAGGAGCGTGGGTCGGATTCGGATACCTCCGCCAAAGGAGGTTATGTTTTCGACGGCGTCTGTCTGTCTGTGTACAACAAAATAACTCGAAAGTTATGCACAGATTTTGGAAATTGGATTGTTATGACCGCCGCAGCGTTGCAAGCGTAGCGGTCATATAATGATTGTCAAAGTTGTTTTTTTTTTTTCTCCCGTCATCTACTTCCTGAATTTTTGGTCAACGATTCCCGGAACACCGTAACACCGGGGCACATGAAACTTGGTGGGCATGTAGCCCCAGTAGACTTTTACCTACTCGTTAGGTCCCCGGGGGCCACTCCACCCCCCCCACTACCTGACCCGTGACATATTGAGGATGATGAAATTTTTATGGAATGTTGGTCTCAAGAGCCCACATCAACCTAGCTTACCGGTATTCATCTAGTTTGAATAATTTCGTACAAGTAGGCCTACGACTGATTTAATTTTGGTGATGATCGGTGGTGATGATCCAGAACACCATCTGGAATGTTGTGGCGTGGCCACTGCCTTATTGGCGGAGCTGCGCTGCTTTTCTAGTTTAATTAAAGTTTGTTTTTTTTGTTTTTGATTTGAGGTAGCAATCTAAGATTTAGTCCAGAAGGGTGACTTTATTGAAACCCATTTTTTTTTACTCTTAAATAGGCCTATGTCTAGTTAGTAAGTAAGTAAGTAAATTTAATTTATAAAGCACATTTACAACAGTTTGCACTGACCAAAGTGCTGTACATAGTAGCTAAAAGTTCAGAGGTAAAAATGCAAGACATACATGAGGACAGTAGAGAAGCATGCAAACATGATCAACATAGATAAAGAAAGCAAAGCAAAGGCATGCAGAGCATATAAAAAGACCCATATGAGGTCAGATGGGGAAAGATATGCAAAGTTTCAGGGGGCAGCAGACATAAAAAGCAAGCAGATAACAGAGAGGCCAGCTCAGAAAAGAAAAGAAAAGAAAAGAAAAGAAAAAAGGGGACAGGTAGCTAAGCACCTGAAAAGGCCAGAGAGTAAAGGTGGGTTTTTAACTTGGATTTGAAGGAGTGAATGGAATGGGCGAGTCTAATGTCGGGGGGTAGGCAGTTCCACAAGCGTGGGGCCGCAACCGCGAAGGCTCGATCACCTTTTTGTTTCAGGCGGGTCCGACCTACGTGCAAAAGTCCTTTGTCGGCAGACCTAAGGGACCTAGCTGTAGTGTGGGGTACTAACAGGTCAGAGATATAGGAAGGGGCCTTACCATGCAGAGCTTTATAGACCAATAGAAGGACTTTAAACTGGATCCTGGAAGTAATAGGAAGCCAGTGAAGGGAGGCCAGGACAGGGGTAATGTGATGGAACTTTTTAGTTCCTGTCAGTAGTCTAGCAGCAGCATTTTGTACTAGCTGCAGACGTGAAAGTTGTGATTGTGGGAGCCCAAGATATAGAGAGTTGCAGTAATCTAGCCGGGATGTAATGAAAGCATGGATGACTGTTTCTAGGTCTTTGAATGACAGAGAGGGTTTGAGGCGGGAAATCATTCTTAACTGATAGAAGCTGTTTTTAATAACGGAGCTGATCTGTCTTTTGAAACAGAGCTCTGAGTCAAGAATGACACCTAGGTTTTTAGCATGAGTCTTAACATAGGCAGAGAGGTGGGCCAGTTTCTCAGTAGCTGCTGATCTGTTTTTTTGTGGGACCAAAAATGATGACTTCGGTTTTATCATTATTAAGCTGGAGAAAATTATTGGTCATCCAACATTTGATGTCTTCAAGACAGTCCAGTAAAGGCTGTATAGAATCCCTTGATTTGAGTGGGAGGTACAATTGAGTGTCATCTGCATGAAAGTGGAATGAAATGTCATGCTTACGAATGATGTCACCTAGGGGGAGCATTTAGAGACAGAGGAGCAAAATAGAACCCTGGGGAACCCCACAAGAGACAGGAGCTGAGGAGGAAGAAAAGTGACCAACAGATACAGAAAATGATCTAAATTTCAAATAGGAGTAGAACCACTGCAATGCTGTTCCCTTAATGCCAACCCACTTCTCTAGCCGAGTGAGGAGGGTGTCGTGGTCGACGGTGTCAAAGGCCGCACTAAGGTCAAGCAAAACTAAGATTGCACTCTCTCCTGAGTCTAGGGTGAGAAGCAGGTCGTTTGTCACCTTAAGTAGGGCGGTTTCAGTACTATGAAGTGTTTTAAAGCCTGATTGAAAGGGTTCTAAAATGTTATGGTCATTCAGGAAGGGCAGCAGCTGAGAGTACAACTTTTTCAAGCACCTTAGAAATCAAAGGAAGCTTCGAAATGGGCCGATAGTTACTCAAGCATTTAGCATCCAAGTTATGCTTTTTAAGCAAGGGTTGGACAACCGCATGCTTATATGAAGCTGGAACAACACCAGATGACAAACTGGAGTTAATAATGCGCTGTAGTGAAGGCCCAACTATATCAAAAGCTTCCTTTATAATATAAGTGGGGACAGCATCACCAGGGGCATTTGTGGATTTCATATGCAGGACTAGGTCTTTTAAATCTAGAAGGGAAATGTCATTGAAGTAGCTAAAATTAGATAGAAGCCTTGAGGGAATAGACAGGGGACTTTGCAGAGAGGGAGGGAACAAGGATCTAATATTATCAATTTTGTCAATGAAAAATTTCAAAAATTTCTCACAGACCTCAGTGCTGGACGATGGGGTTGGGGAGAGTGATGGATTGATTATTGAGTTAATAGTGTTGAATAGAATTTTGGGTCTGTTGGCATGTTGATTAATAATGTCAGAGAAATGCTTAGCTCTGGCTACTTTGGCAGCTGCCTGGAAGGATGTTAAAAGAGATTTAAAAATTTCAAAGATTTAAAAATTTCAGAGATTTAAAAATTTCAAAGTGTTACCCAACTTAGTTAATAATAAGACATGTTAACATTATTGCAAAATGTGCCATGGGTGTTTTTCAGAGATTATCATAGAACCTGTGTGGAGTAGAAAATTGTAGCCAACTATGGCAATTGGCATAACTTGAACCAGACAGGGTAGGCTATAAAGTCAAATATGAGACCACTTTTCCATACAATGCAATTCTAACATGTGAAGTTGATTGGAAGGGTTTATTTGCTGATGAAAACTCATCCCGACCACCTTTTGGGACAAAACTGACAATCATTTATACAAAAAAGTACAAATTTTAAATAAAAACAGAATGCAATGATGTGGACGTTTCAATTTTCAATATTTTATTAAGAATACAACCTAGATAACATATCACATGTTTAAACTGGGGAATCATGTTAAGAATAGTCCACCTCTTTATGAAAATTGGTTATTCACCCCCTTACCTGGAGTTACATATGAGGGTAAGAGCATTTTGGTCTCAGTGCTTGTGTTGTCCTGGTCTGGCAACCCCAATTTTACCTTTAGCTTAGCATAGGCGCTGGAAAGTTAAGTTGCCAAACAGTTGCTATACGGCAACATTACATTCCAGCACTATGCTAAGCTAAAGCTAAAAAATGGGGAAAATTGGGGATGCCATACGAGGAAAACGCAAGCTCTAAGACCAAAATGCTTTTACCCACATATGTAACTCCAGGTAAGGGGGTGAATAACCAGTTGTCATAAAGAGGTGGACTATTCCTTTAAGGAAATAAGTTGGGTAACACTTTATTTTAAGGATCACATGTTAATAATACCCAATTAATGGCTTTATTAGTGACTTGTAAGGCATGTGTTAAGCAGCATCAATCATTTATTAGGCATGTATTCACAAATTTCTTATTTATGATGAATAACGCCTTTATTCTTGAAATGACCTTAATAAGGACCTAGTGGGCCTTGATTTCAAGTTACTAATAAGTAGTATGTGCCAGAAGAGAACATGTAGCCTAGTATAGGCCTACTGTCTGAAAAACTCCCTAACAGTGGGTGAACAGTTGTAGAATAAGCAAGCATATGCAACGTGGGCAGTGAAATATAACATTGAGGTGTAGCTGCATGCTCGCATATTCAACAACTGTTCTCCCACTATACGGGATTTATTGAGATACTTGGAGTTTATACATCTTCTGGCATTTAGAACTCATTAGCAAATAGAGATCAAGGCTTATTAAGATGATAAAGAATACAGGCCTACTTTTCAGAATATGCATAGCCTATTTTAAGTGCAAAATATGGTGTATTACCTCTACGTCTTCATTGTCACAGCTGTACAATGCAGATTCTCAGATTGTGTATTACTCGTAGGCTGCAACAGATCCTCTGATTGTGTAAACTGCAAGAGGGAATATTAATCTGTCGCAACAAAGTTAGTTAAGTTGGTAACTAAGTGGAAATTGTGATGGATTTCTTTCTAGATCTTGACATGAAATGTATAACAGCTTAATCAGATAACAGTAGCCTAATTGGAAAAAAAAAAAAAAAAAAAAAAAAAAAAAATTGCGCTCAGCATGGGGCCCCCTAGAGGACGGGGCCCTCGGTTGCTCGCGCCGCAATTGGAAATTCAGGATCTCTACTGAGCTAAAGAAGTCTTTCTATACTGCCACTATAGAATAAATTATGGGAACATCTCTACATGGTATGGAAACTTGTCACGGGGTGACTAGTTCCAGTGGGGGAGGGAACATTTAGTATGGGTTTTTGCCTATGGGAAATTGGTTGGAGGTAGCTCTCCAAAATGGCAGCCTCCATAGCCAATTGCAAACAGGTGAAGGCATTCATTATTGAGCCAATTAGTCACAGGTGTATACCATGAACAGGTGCTGTGAATGATTGGTGCACAGGGTGTGGGTGAGTGCTTTTATTCTCAGGTGCCCAGTTGAAGGGGGAGGAGCACAGAGAAGCAGAGAGGAGTTGAAGCCAGGCGAGTTGGGAAGCGGAGTTGAGGAGAGGACCCCGTCCCCCTATGGGGGAGAAGCCCTGGCCCTTGGGGCTGAAGTCCAGGTGGTTCCCGGAGGGATGGAACTGAGATGGACGTGATGGGCGTTAGGGAATGGATATCGGCTGCCGGTGCGAGCACCCGACGAATGGGAATGAGACGGAAGATGGATCCGCATGTTGCGGCGTGTACACTGAAGTCTGTGGAAGGGACCTATGGTTCTTTGGCTTCGTTGGATACTAGGGGGGTGAGAACGCTCACCCCTCGCTAAGCTAAGTGCCTCTCATTGCCCCTGTGTATGTTGGCCTGGGTCCTCTCCCTCTCCATATGCTGCCCACTCAGCCTTGGCCCCTGTTAAGACTGTCTCCATGTTTTTAGCTGACCACCTTCGATGTTACTGACTGTCATTGAATTAGACCATGTTTGGGAGAAACTGCTCCGTATGTGTGCCGTGACCTATTTCACTGAGCCCTGTTTGTAGTGATCATATGCAGAGCGAACTGCCGCTTGAAGTGCTCCCTGTGAGATATTCTGACTGTCTTTTCCTTCACGAGTGACTCTTGACCTGAGTAGTTTCTCCCCAAACACGCACATGCACAAGCTACGTGGCAGTAGCAACTGAACAGTGAACATTGACTAGTAACCCTAGCAGGGGCCCTGCTGTCCTACATCTCCCTGTGTTTGTGGACGGACCCACGTTGTCTGCGGGGGCGCCAGCGAGTAACTTTCACCTTGTTCTTTCCAGTGATGCTGAAGAGGGAGCAGCGGCCTGCTGGCCATCCAGACCCCACCCAAAGGCATTGATGGACCTGCCCTGTGAACTGGGGACCATTGGACCCTTCTTTGTTGCTTGGTGGCAGATTGGATTAACGAACTGTTGAACTGACACTCTTTACTCTCTTTTTTTTTTTTTTTGTAATAAATAATAATTGTTTTAATATATCTGTGTGTCTGAGCCTAATTGGAAAGCATGGTCTGCTCCTCATGGTAGTCGGATTCAACGGGGGGCCATTGCGCCCCCTACCTGTGACAAACTGCTTACCTCACTCACGTCAGATGTAGCGCTACGCGCGTTCATCTGATATTCAGCGATAGACGAGATATTTCAGGAGCCAGAAATCCTTGAATCTAACTGGGCAAACGGCTTGTCCATCAATTTAATTGACGTACACTGCAGCCAACCACATCGAAACCAACCGATGACGCTGGTTACGTTTGTTGGATTGGTTGGATTCAAAACAGTTGCTTATTCGCTACGTCACACCCTCTACAGCAGCTAGCGGCCCTGATTGGTCCGGTTAGAGAATAATGGCTTGAAATCTCTCTGATGGGCTTCAACATCAGATCGTTGCGCGGAAGTGCCTTACGAAGGTTACGTAGCGCATGATCTGACGTGAGTGAGGTAAGGAAACTGCACCTCTCTGATAAATAATCATAATATATTCCAGGCGATGTCAGACCAGGGCAAACAGGATTATCAAAGACATTCACCACCCCAGTCATACTGTTTTTGTAAGACTGCCTTCTGGACAACGGTTTCATTCCATGTTTTAGTGGTTTAAATGATTATTTCAATCACTCATTAACACTGCATCCATATGACTACCTATGGATTGTGTTGTGTACGTGTTGTAGTGAGGCCAATATTGAACACAGACTTGTATCAAACAGGTGTCCTAAATGTAGCCTAGGGTTGTTAACAGAAGACAAACAATGATGTGAGCATTGACGTGAACAATGTTTTCATTGCTTCTTCATTGCACCAAAGAGCATGGCTCGTTGATATCGACGTAGGATGCAGAGGCTTCCCAGTTACATCAGTGCGCTACCTCTTGCAGAACCTTTGCCTTGGCTTGAACCAAAGCACCTGAAGAAGGCCATTAGGGAAATAGGACAGCTAGCTGAGACTAGTTCAAAATGGCTGTGGTTAAGGAGATCCCACAGTTGGAACCCTTCTGCAGGCGAAGGCTAACTACCCTTTGCTGACCCACTCAGGTGAAGCGTACAGGTTGAGGGTCGAAACGCTAGTGAACCTGAGAAACCTGCTGATGATGCAGATCGAGATATGCCCGAGGAAAATAACAATTAAAAGCTATTGTTTTTGATGATCAAACCAGAGCTGCTAACAAATTTTGTTCTGATGGTATTTACAAAACAACACGAAAAACATGCTCTGCCCACCGTCTATTACAGTTTACAGCAGGGGTCGGGAACCTTTTTGGCTGAGAGAGCCATGAATGGCACATATTTTAAAATTAATTTCCATGAGAGCCATACAATATACAGACATGTCTTTTATTCATTAATTTATCTTATCTTCATTGGAAAAGAGATCAAAAGTACACAAGAAGAGTGTTTGGCATACTCTCATCTGTGAATGGCTTTCCATTTCTCACAATTGCTATTCAAGTGCTATTCAAGACTGAAATAGATATATGAATGGATTGAAATAGGCCTACATGAGAATGTATATTTTAAAAGTTATCATTCCTTTTATTAAGATTTGTCTGCGAGCCAGACCCAACCATCAAAAGAGCCACATCTGGCTCCCGAGCCATAGGTTCCCTACCCCTGGTTTACAGGGACATTGAGATTCAGCCATTAAACAATTAAGTACTTTAGTAGTTTAAAGGGATAAATTATGTAAGAGCATTTCATACAAAAATATATACTGTTGTGTGCCTGTAAATGACACTAAAACTTTCAGATTCGACTCATCACTGCAAAAGTTGTGAACAGGGCGGAAACCTCCACGTCAATTACAGTTCAGAACTCTCAATGCGAAGTTCTCAACTGTGACATAGCTGATGAGACGGGTACCATAGGGCTTGCCCTATGGAACAATTTAATTCCAAAAGTGAAGGAAGGACAGACATACACGTTCAGAAATCTAAGCACACGCACATTTAACAGCACAATTTCAGTAACGACACACAAGCATTACACAAGTTGAAGACTTAAACATACACATTGACACAGATATTCAAAAACCAAATATTTTCACAATAGAAACTGAAATCGTTGGCATTAATTTACAAATTCACAAACAATGTCAGAAGTGCCATACCAACCAAAGCGAATTGGCTAACACACAGTTCCACAGATGCAGTGGATGTAAAACTCTAAGAAAAACAAGCAACTATACCATGCATCTAAACGCAATTATAACCATAGACAATCCAGAATTGACATTAATATGCAGCAATACAGTTTTGCAAACATTTTTAAACCAGACAGGCTTTATGGATTTCAAAGATGGCCAAGCGATAGAAGAATATCTTCTCAGCACAACATTAACATTGGCTTACACTAGTGATCTCAAAGTGACACAAATAACACTTTAGGCTGTGTGTGTTTTCACCAGAAGGTGGAAATTCCACACTCACCCACTTTACATATGTATCTGTTGAAATGTAATGTTGAAAAAGTGATAAAACATGACTGTGAGCCAGTGAGTAGGCCTACACACCTCCATCATTAAGTTTTCGAATGGCAGTGGTCATGGACCTGAGGCCTCATGTACAAAAACAGTGCGTACGCCATCTGTCACGCTCGGATCGGTCGGATTTACTAAAAGTGACTTGAACGTGAGAATGTACGGTTCCCCACGCCACTTTCATTTCAGGCGTACGCACATTTCCAATTGAATTTGTTAGTTGGCGGCACATAGAGGTTGTGCATTGTAACAACATTACTTGACCATGCATGCACAGCGCTGCATTGTTTGCACATAAGTAGCATAGGTTCACATCTTCAAACATGGCTTAATAAACATTTTAACTTCGAAGTTGCTGAAATAGTCTTAATATTCTTTTAATGGTTCAATATCTAAATAGCCTAGTTCCTTAAAATTACCACATGCAAGCTGCAGGTTAACCAAAATCCAGAGTAATCAAGGAATCTTTAACGAGCATGTAACTTGTCTGATTCAATTAAATGTTGGATGAAAATAGCGGCCGATAAAACTATGATTTTGATTACTTTACATTGTGAGACACACTCCATTTCCTTCTTGGCAGAGGTCTTTCCCCTCTGCTTTGCATAAATAATTGAGGGAGGAGAGAGGGTGGAGTGTTGTGCTCGTGCATGTGAGTTTAATTTCATGTTGATTTGGATGTACAAAGAAAGGCTGTGTGAAATCGTGCGTACGCACTGTGTCGTACGTTTCAGGCTTTCTCCGTACGCACGGACTTAGTATGATTCTCACGCAACTTTTAGTACATGAGGTCCCTGGTATGGGAACTCCACAGACAGAGATTGTTGTATACTGCAGAGTAGCAGCTTTTTTATACTGGCAGTGCTCTCACTTGTTGGATGCTTGAAAAAGATCAAGAAATCGAAACGTTGCCCATTAAAAATTGAGTCTCTTGAAAGCAGTGTGCGAATCGTTTTGTTTTTTTCATCAGAGTAGCAGCTGGACACACACACCATCAGAACTGAACTCCCTGCTCTGCAAGACAACTATACCAGTAAGTTTAATGACTATGCTGCCTATAATAGGCCTTAAGTGTGGCAGGACGCCCATTGATGGCTCCCCAAAATGACTTTCAGGTGCAGGCTAATAGGGAGGCGGACCCCAAGGCACTTAACCACATTTAAACCAATAGATACAGACGGCAAGTCTGGGCACGCCCATAAAATCAGCTCCTCGTGTCCCCCATGTGGGGGAAAACAAACCCTAAATTAGTGAAGGAGTCAATGGCATGCTAAGCTAGAAGTTACACTTAGCACCATCTACAAGGAGCCAGACACATTTTTGAGGGCAATGCCTGAAGGTAGTAATGATGGTCAGATGGTCCGATGTGAATTCTGAACTTGACACCACTCCAAACGCGATACTGATGACAATTTAGATGATGTTTGTTAGCTTCATTAGCTTGCTAACTAGCCAACTTCATTGATCACCACAGTAAATGTAGCTAACTTTAGCTTGCTTAACTGAGCTAATCAGACTTGTGATTGAAAGTTGCTTTACTTTTGACAGGAGCAGAGACAGCTCATGACATTTCTGTCAGTGTAACTGCAATAAACAAATGATGGAAAAATTATTTTAGTCTAAACACAAGCAGGCAAACAGGTCATGATTAGACAAAAAATATAACATGGACTTTGTTAAATTTTACTAAGCGATCTTTTATTGTTAAGCAACTTTCTCTACCTTGTCCATTCACCATAATGTTAAATTGGCCTCTGTTATCCCCCACGCTGACTCCACCCTCGCATTTTGGGGGCCGTTAACCGTACCTGCCGTCTGTATCTATCCCCCACACCAACACATCTGCATGCCATGATGGTCGGACAAAGGCAACACACTATCCAATATAAACGACTGATAAGCTCCTGTGTCACGGAGAATAGTCACAAATTTCTCTGCTTTAATCAATGTTTGTTTTAGCAAAACGTTAGTGCAGATGGGAATTTCCTATAATCTTAAGGGGGTGTTTGTGCAACAACAGCGTGTTTTGATGTTCATTATGAAACAGAGATTCTATCCACATTTTAATTCCCGTGAATATGCCATGTTAACCATATCAACGTGTTAAAGCAATGGGAAAGTGACGACACTTTTAAGCTTTATTGAACCAGTAACGCCTTACGGAGATGGCACAAGTATCGGTGCCCCTCTGTCAAATGTTTTGAATGTCGTTAGTCACGTGAGTTTTCAATTTTGATGCGAGCTCTGAAACAGTGTGCCGAAGTAGATTGCTTTGTAGGAATGATGTAGGCTTCGGTGCCTCCGCGTTACACATCCCACCTCTACCAAACACACTAGTATGAGTTAAAGGTCCCATATTACGCTTTTTCCAAGCTAACGTTTTAGCTCTAATGTTCAGAACAGGTTGTTTCTCATGGGACTGCATCAGGTAACTAGACAGCTGCAGCCAACACACTGAGTATTTCCCCTGTAGCCTATGACAGACCACCCCTAATTAGTCAATTGATCATTTTCATTGTTCTCAGCTGCAAAGTGCCTGCCAACTTCTCTCGGATCATTCAGACGGGGAAAATTAACCTCCCTAACTAACCAACACAGGCACATGACTTACAAAAGAAATGGCAGCCCGCTCCTACGGTATCACCAGAAACCAAGAGAAAACATAACAAAGGAAAACATGGCATGGCGGCTGGTAAGGCAGCTTGGAGAAGGATGAGCGCCAGCAACGCGCCATGGAAGGTTTAAATATGATGACGTCCTGTCTCAGCTCCAATCACGGCACTCCAGTCACTTCAGTGGCGCAAGCCTGCTCACACATGCACTCGCACACACACGCACAACAGCACACGCGCCGTAGGCAAAAGAATGCAGGTTAGATACAGCAGTAACATGGGCACATTCTGGGCTAATTCGAGATGTGTATAGCTCATTTGTAGGCTATATTAAAATACATTTTCAGAAAAAAACTTTTTTTCAGGAAGAAAGTTTTATTTTGATTGGACTAAAGGAAAAAATAGCCCTATATTCAGGCCTATATTGGTAGACACCTCGAGTTGACGAGAATTTAACATATGTCCTCAACTAGGATTTCTTAGGACTTTTAGTATGTTGTTCAGGACACCTCAGAGAAATGATCTATGTTGGAAAAAAAACTTTTACAATTACTTTTTGGCCCCAACATGGGTTATTTTGCTAGGACTTAAGTCTGCTACACTATGGAGATGGAGGTGAAATATCCTCTTACACAAAGTGGTCTCTTCTCTAATGGTGTGTCCAGAATGAAACAATAGCCAGATAAGGTGTTCGCCCAGGGCACCAAAGAGGGTAGGACCGCCAGGAGTGTGTCTATGTTCCCACAGCTCTACGTTCCCACAGCCCTATATTCCCACAGCCCTATATTCTCACATTTCTATGTTTTATTTTCTTTCTTTCTTCAGTCAGGTACTATAGTCCCACATTTCTACCCCTGCCTGGTAGACCCCCTATGTAAGTTCAAGCAAGATTCGATCTTTGGTATTATTTGCCCTCAATGGTGCCTTCCAGGTAGTGGGGTTAGATTTAGGGTAAGGGTAGGGTTCTTTTATGTTGCGCTGCCTAGATTTATATTCGCAATGAAAACGATCTTCATCCAGTCTTGTTTTCAGAACGTTTTGCATCCACATTCCACAACGATTTTATATTCATCCACCTCAGCGATCATTTTTGAAATTGAACACAGCAATCATTTTTGGAATCATTTTCATTTTCAGACAGAATCTTCCATTCTAATGTGAACGGGAGGGCTAACTGGATAAATATTACCTGTGTTGGTGTGAAGATGCCCTTATCGGAACATATTGCTGTGGGAAAAGAAATGTGGGAACATAGAGCCTAATTTCCAAAAATTCTGTGAAAAATAAAAATTCCTTACAAATGTGGAAACATAGATCTGTGGGAACATAGAGCTGTGGGAACATAGGGTTGTGGGAACATAGAGCTGACCCCGGACCGCCCCTGTTTGTTATGGAGCTCGATACATTTTATGGATAAATGCGTAATTTTGCAATAAACATAAAATTTCCGAAACTTGTAGGCCTAATAGGCCTACATTTTTCTTTGTTATGTAACTGAACGCACACTTTGGTAGACAGCCTTTCAATCAGGCCTCTTAAGGGCAACCCGGGGGAGAAATGAGTTATTTCTGATATTCTGGTTTAAATAATCAAATCTTCTCTCAATCACCAAGATTTGAAAAACGAGGCTAAAACGCTATTGTGGATGAACAAAGACCAAAAACTCGATTTTTGAAAACTGAATCAAATTTTCCATTTCCAAACAGCGTCTCTGCTTTTATTTTGATACATTTTTACAGCGGAAGTTGATTTACGTAGTAATGGCGACTCACTGGCTGCACGGCCATATGAAAATGTTAGTTACTAACGTAAATCAACTTCCGCTGCAAAAATGTAGAGGCCTGATTGAAAGGCTGTCTACCAAAGTGTGCGTTCAGTTACATAGCAAAGCCGCAGAAAACTACTGTCGTGATTGAATGGGTGGCACTGATTTCATTATGATGACCACCTGTGGGAGCCGTGATATAGGAGCCCGCAGGTGGAAATCAGGTGGAACGGGTGCCAGACGGAAATGGACTAACGCCAGGTGAAGCGGCCGGACTAAGTGGGATCGAATTGTGCCGGTCGCGGTCAGTAGGATCGCCGCCGGTGAAGATAGTCTAGTGGGGGACGTAGCACTAGACTCCTCACACACTTTGGTTAGGGCTGCCGCTGGGACTGGTGCGTCGTGGCTTCCCGTGGACTTACATTGTGTCTGTGTGGATTTACTCAACCGCAAGCTGAACTGACTGAGACTCATTGGACTGGAGCTCTGCCTCTTGGACTTTGTCATCCGCTTCTTCTTGACGTAGCCTACACCCCAGGCGTGGGTCTTGGGGACATTTGGGAAGTGCTCATCTTTTAACGATTCACTGCTTCTGGTGGTGTGTGTGTGTGTGTGTGTGTGTGCGTGTGTGCTTTAATTAGCCTATTTAAAGAACCGCAGGGCCTGTGCAATAGTGTAACTGGGGAAGGGGCGGGGAAAACTTATTGCTGTGTTTGCACTGGAGTGAGTTGCTCTATTAAGCTATATGATTGAACTCTTTTACTATGGGTGCCGTGATATTGCTGTGATTGCTTATTGACTTGCCGTGTCGTGTGATATCGCCATAACTATTCATTGCTGTGTTGCACGTTTGTGGGACAGTATTCTTTTAGCCTCTGACCTGACTAAACTGATTGCCATGGCCCCGCCCTATGATTTACCATTTTAACTTGATGAAATAAAGCTGTATTTTATTCCTTATCGGTGGTCTGGTGCTTCGTCTGGGTGTTGTCTACAGTTGTGGTCATTCCCAAGAGCCGCTGTGTTCAGCGCGCTAGGCCTTACTGTAGTTACATTACATTGGTGGCAGCGGTGTGGATTATCATGTCTAACCCAGGGGAAGAATTACGACCACCTAGTGGTAGTGCAGCAGCTGCAGCTAGGGCGACAGCACAATCGGTGTCCCGTCCTGTTTTCATGCCAGAGACCTTCACAGGTGTTGGTCGTGAGTGGTCTGATTGGATAGCACAATTTGAGTTAGCGGCTGAAGTAAATGGGTGGGATGATTCATTGAAAATGAAATTTTTGTCACTACTTTTGTCGGGTCGTGCCAGAGAGCTGTATTCTGGGTTGACTTCTGATTCACATAATAGTTACTCAGAATTAAAAGAAGCACTAGGCAGATGTCTGGAACCATGCAATAGTGATGATTGGAATAGAGCCAACTTTTTATCGCGCAGGCGTTTGCCAAATGAATCGGTGCGAGATTTTGGAATTGCACTGCGCCGGCTGATTTACAAGGCATATCCCTCTGCAGATAATGTCACCCGTGATATGTTTGCTAGAGATCATTTTGTCGAACATGTGGGGAGTGGTGATTTGAGGATACACCTCCGTAGTCAAAAACCTGACACCTTAGAAGAGGCTATTAATATTGCTGCTGAATTGGAGTTAATAAAAAGTTTGGAAACCACTCAGATTAATTATGACACCAGAGTGCGGGCGGTTACAGAAAAGTCACCTAGCGATAAACAAATGGAGCTTTTGCTGGGTGTGGTGGAGGGTCTTAGGCAGGAGGTTAAAACCCTTCAGCAGACTGTGACCTCTTTGCAGCCCCCTATGACCAACGGGATAAGACGAAATCGTGATGAGGAAAGGAGACGCAGTCGGCAGGGCGGACCCGAACGCTCAGCACCAGCCAGCACCAGGGATGGATGCTGGGAATGTGGGTGCACTAGGCATCTGCGACGCGACTGCCCATATGTGCAGGGAAACCAGAGGGGGCGGACATAAAGGGCCGTTTGTCCGCCCCTTTCTGCAGATCTGCAAGACTGGCTCACAATTTTCCAGACAGCCCTGGCATCTATTTGAATGCCAAGATAGGTGGGTGCTTTTCTCATATGCTGGTAGACACTGGGGCACAAGCCTCCATTATTCCTAAAAATAAATGGCTTCAGTTTACAAAGGGTGTCGGGGAATTAACAAAGTATCAGGGGGTCGCATCAGCTGCGAATGGAGGCGATATGTGTGTAGTGGGGAAATGGCAAACTATCTGCCAATTTGATTCATTGGCATTGGTAGTGGAATTTTTGGTGGCGGAGGTATCTACCGAGATCTTATTGGGGATAGACTTCTTATCAAAGTATGGGGCTGTGTTGGACTTGACTAATAAGTGCTGTAGTTTGATGGGGAAGAAATTGCCATTGATCTCGTCGTTTGAGGCCAACCAGCCGAAACTAGTGACCGTACAGACAGACACTGTTGTAGAGCCACGCACAGAAACTATTGTTACCGGGGTGGTGGAAGGGTTGTTGGCTGGCCGTGCAGTAGGTTTGTTAGAGCCATCCGATTCTTTGCCTTCGCACTGTGATTTGATGGTTGCGCGGGTAGTGTGTAGCGCACATGAAGGGGTGATATAGGAGCCCGCAGGTGGAAATCAGGTGGAACGGGTGCCAGACGGAAATGGACTAACGCCAGGTGAAGCGGCCGGACTAAGTGGGATCGAATTGTGCCGGTCGCGGTCAGTAGGATCGCCGCCGGTGAAGATAGTCTAGTGGGGGGCGTAGCACTAGACTCCTCACACACTTTGGTTAGGGCTGCCGCTGGGACTGGTGCGTCGTGGCTTCCCGTGGACTTACATTGTGTCTGTGTGGATTTACTCAACCGCAAGCTGAACTGACTGAGACTCATTGGACTGGAGCTCTGCCTCTTGGACTTTGTCATCCGCTTCTTCTTGACGTAGCCTACACCCCAGGCGTGGGTCTTGGGGACATTTGGGAAGTGCTCATCTTTTAACGATTCACTGCTTCTGGTGTGTGTGTGTGTGTGCGTGTGTGCGTGTTAGTGTGTGTGCTTTAATTAGCCTATTTAAAGAACCGCAGGGCCTGTGCAATAGTGTAACTGGGGAAGGGGCGGGGAAAACTTATTGCTGTGTTTGCACTGGAGTGAGTTGCTCTATTAAGCTATATGATTGAACTCTTTTACTATGGGTGCCGTGATATTGCTGTGATTGCTTATTGACTTGCCGTGTCGTGTGATATCGCCATAACTATTCATTGCTGTGTTGCACGTTTGTGGGACAGTATTCTTTTAGCCTCTGACCTGACTAAACTGATTGCCATGGCCCCGCCCTATGATTTACCATTTTAACTTGATGAAATAAAGCTGTATTTTATTCCTTATCGGTGGTCTGGTGCTTCCTCTGGGTGTTGTCTACAGTTGTGGTCATTCCCAAGAGCCGCTGTGTTCAGCGCGCTAGGCCTTACTGTAGTTACATTACAGTTCCTTGACGTTGATGAGATGTCAGTTGAACTAATTAACGCAATTCTTACAGGAAATACAGAGTCACATACAGGGTTACCAGAATCACAGTTCAGTGTACTGGACTTACCATGTTAAGTATTCTACAGTCGAATGCAAGGAGTTTAGTTGCCAATGGGCAAGAACTAAAGCACCACATTCAGGAGCTGTCAATTAAACCTGACATTATTTGTATACAGGAATCCTGGTTAAAACCAACGTTTGATTTTATTATATATGTGTAGCAGGGGGGAATCATTGCTGCTCACTATTTTAACTTTCTTTTTCTTATTCTGTCGGGTGTCTTTCTTTCCCGTTCCCTTCCGTCTCTGTCTTTCCCTACGTCATGTAGCGAAGCTGGGATTGGGGATCAATTAAGGTAGCCTAGGCAGGCATATGCATAAACACCTGGGGTCCTTAGATCGGTAGTGGTACACTGTCGTAAGTCCATGGGGTTGTAGCTGTGTTTGGGCGCTGGTTTGGCCGTAAGGTATGTCCAAAATGTTTTTCCTCTTTCACTTTTCATTGTTCAAGTGTTTAGCGTACTCTAATAAGTTTGTGGTTGTGATAGGGTGTAAGCAGGCCGCTGCTGGTAGCGCATATTGGAGGCATACCTATCTGTGCAAACAAAGTGTGCCGCCCGGAGTTACCGACGTAACTTTTCATTGAAGCTCCGTACAAATAAGGTGCGCTAACCGACACTTAGAGTGTATTACCGTGTTTGTGTTGTTTATTCCTAATGGAAGCTTTTATGTTTTATCAGTGGTTGTTTGCCGTGGCGACTACGACAAGAGTGTAAACTCCTGAACATAAGCGTGTAGCGTGGCCGTCTGGACTACGCGAGGTATGTTTTAAACTGTGTTGCTTATGTCAGGTGTGGGGAAGTAGCGACTGTGGGGAATCCTTTTTTTTCTAATGTTTTCCTGAACTCTTAGCATCTAGCGTGCTGTATTGCCATGTTCATGTTCTTGTAGGTCTACCGTTACACCAGTATAGTCAGTGAGAATGATTTGACTATTGTAATGTTTAAACATTTGCTTTTTTTCCTTTTTTTTCTTTATTTGTGTTTAGGATTAGACAGCTCTGCTCTTGGTCAGCTGCTGTTCTCTGGAGTGTTTGTTTGCGTGTGTGTGTGTGCAAGGTGCTGCTTTATTTCATTTGTTTGTTTATTCCTCTAGCCTGTGGCTAGTGGGTTAAGAATAAAACGTTGCATAAAGTAGTGTGAGCCACAGGTTAGAGGATTTATTTTTATTTTTTGTTTTGTCTTTGTCTTTTGCCCTCCCCCTCCTTTCCCTGGATAGGAACCTGGCCTAGTAGGGCCTACGTCACACCAGTAGGGTTGTAGGCAACGGTCTTTTGTGCACGGTCCGTCATGACCAGTTTCTGGTTTGCTATAGTGCTGTGAAGTTATTACAAGCTCCCAAGTGGTATGATTGCAGTGTATTCTAAATCTTAGTGTATTCTGAATCTCAGTGTGTATTCTGAATCTTAGTGTGTATTCTGAACCTCAGTGTGTATCCTGAATCTTAGGCTATGTTCAGACTGCACTCCAAATCTGATTTTTAGCATATCTGATCAACATCAGATCTCTCTATCGACCGCGTTCACATTGCTTGTCATATCGGATCTCCATGTTCGCTAATCACCTGCCATATCCACGTGGGTTACTATGGTACCCCAACGCATCATGCCCACAAATAATAAACAAACCCGTGGAGGGTAGAATGCTGGTTGTTTCTCTCTCAGATGGTTAAGTGGGGCCGTAGCACACAGCTACAAGTAACAAGGAAGTATCAAAGATGGAAGAATAAAGTTACTCATCTTTATTTCAGTGCATCAATGCAGTCCAGCACAGCTGTTAGTTGCCTTTCTGATGCGTGGTTGAAAACTTTCACTGACGTTGCTTTCCACACGCGAGGTAAACTCCAACTTGCGGCAAATCCATAACGCGCACTGACACGTTGTTATAGCAAACGACACTGTTTTTTAAAAGGAGAATTAACATTGATCTCTCACTTCCGTCCATCTGCATTCCACGTGTTGATGTTTGTGTCACGTGACAAATGACGCAAGTGACACGGTGAAATCTTATCCCATGTGGAAAAGCTGTTCAGATCGCAGCATATCCGATATGAATCGCAATTGACACCACATGGGTATGTAGGGCGTAACAGATTCGGAAAAATCGGAATTCATGTGGTTTTCTGCTGTTCAGACCACCCGAAATCAATTCTAGATACAATCTGGATATGAAAAAATCGGATTTGGGATGCCAATCTGAACGAGGCCTTAGTGTGTATTCTAACTCACGCGTGATATTGAATCCTATGCCTACTATAGCCCATACATGGTGACGTGGCCACTTGCTAATGGTTTCCTTAGGTCTTATGTATTGATTATTTATTATAACCAAAGCGACACTTTTCAAAGCCTGTAATAAAATATATATTTTTGTATTTTTCTAAAAACCTGTGCATGTGTAGTCCTTGGGGCAGAGTTCCCCTTACTCTCCTCACATCATCATAGCTTAAGGGGTGGCGTAGTCAGTAGCCAGTAGAGGGGGTTACAACTTGGCGTAAGTCTGGCAGGATTATTAGGTATTGGAAGTGTCGTTAGGTTGAGTTAAGTTAAGCAGCACCTGTGCGTTGGTGTGTGTGTGTGTGTCTGTGTGTGTGTGTAGAGAACAGCAGCTGCCAACAAGATGAACACCGCTGAAGAGACAGAAGTCCCAGAGCTGCAACAGCTGCGACAACGTGTGGAACAGCTTCAGGCAGAAAATCAGAGACTTTCGGGCAGAGGTACTGGGGACAATGGTAGTGGCACTAGTGCCCAGCCTGTTAGACGGGAACAGGCTCTGTACCTGCCTAGAGAGCGCCGGTGCCCAAAGTTCTCTGGCTCTGCAGCAGCAGGGTCTCTGTCTGTCGAGGAATGGGTTGAAGAGGCGCAGAGCTGTATAAGGTCCAGGTTTATGTCTGAGCTTGAAAAATCTTTGTTTTTGTTTGATCACTTAGAGGGTGAAGCTCGAAACGAGATTAAATATCGCTCCACCGCTACTCGAGAGGACCCAGAGGCCATTATTAAAGTTTTGAAAGAAGTGTATGGATGTTCTAGATCATATGTATTTTGGCAACAACGTTTCTTTGATAGAAAACAGAGAGAGAATGAAAGTTTATTTGAATTTTCTCATGCCTTAATGGAACTTATGGATAAAGTAAAGCTGTCAAAAGAAGATGCTATTAGCAACCCAGACACGGTCTTAAGAGACCAGTTTTGTGAGAATGTTTGCGACCCTATGCTACGTAGAGAACTGAAGAGACTGGTTCGGGCAGACAATGGGCTATCCCTCCTAGACTTAAGAAAGGAAGCTATTAGGTGGGTGGAAGAGGGACAAGCGAGTCGTGACCGGAGCCATCGAGCTCCAAGTCGTAGCAATGAAGTTCATGTGGTGTCTCAGTGTGCGGCTACTGCTGTTCAATCAGAATTTACAGAACTTAAAGATCTGGTTCTTAAGCAACAAGCCCAGTTGGACATGCTGGTCAGACAGTTGGGTAATGCTAATAGTAAATCTCAAGTCCCTCAGCCATACCGGGGTGGGCGTTTTAAACGGACCCCTGATGGTCAGCCCATTTGCCTTAGATGTGATAAACCTGGCCATATAGCCCGTTATTGTCAGACTGCACGAAATAGTAGGACAGCCCCGCATTTGCCTTCCAATGATTTCCCCCCCAGCCCCTAGCTCCGGAGCATTCTGTTAACCAGCCGGAAAACTATTAGCCCCCAGTGTGCAGAGCCACACACTGGGAGGGGATGGCCCTGGCTCTTTGCATTCTCGTTCCTTTGATAACTTAGTCCGGAATTGTCCAGTATTGTGTGTTTCCATGGGGGGCATAACTGTCCCCTGTCTTATTGACACTGGGTCAATGGTGACCACCATCACCGAGAGTTTTTTTCAAGAACATCTTCAACATCTGCACAAGAAAGATTGCAATTGGTTAGGGCTCACAGCTGCTAACGGGCTAGACATCCCATATCTTGGTTATATAGAATTGGATGTAGTAGTGCTGGGGCAGTGTATTCCAGGGCGGGGGGTATTGATTGTTAAGGACCCAGACAATGTAGCTCTTAGAGAGCGTAAACTAGCCACACCGGGTATCTTGGGGATGAATATTCTTGGGGAATGTTACCAAGTCCTTTTCGAGCAGCATGGTTCCCAGCTTTTTCATTCCCCTCTGGTTAGGTCGGCGGCCCCAGCAGCATTACGGGCATTACGGCACTGCGAGAAGATTAAGGCTATCCTTAATGCACCCAAGCCTTTCAGGGTGAAGTCTCATGGCAAGTCCCCAGTCTACTTGGAAGCGGGGGCCCTCACTATGGTTCCAGTGACGTGCCCACAACTGGACTCCATAGAGTTCCTTCTTGAGCCATTGGGCTTTGAAGATGAACAGTTGCCAGAAGGGTTGTTAGTGTCCCCCACCCTAGTTTCAGCCCAGAAGGGCCTCTTGTACGCGCCTGTGGTCAATGTTGGGAACATAGGAGTATGGCTTCCTCCTCGTAGCACCGTTGGCACTGTCCAAGTTATTATGGCTTCATCAGCCAGAGCACCTACCTCTATCTCTGTGGACCAGTCAGGGGAAACATGCCAAGCTTACATCTCCACCCAGGAGGTGGGAATATGCTTTGATGCCTCCGAACACGTCGTCCCCGACCTGCCTGAATTGTCACAACAGCAGGCTGCCCAGGCTCAGGCCCTTTTTGCTCAGTACCGTAATATCTTCTCCAAAGGTGATGGAGACTTGGGCTGCACGTCTCTGATTACCCATGAAATCCCACTGTTAGACAATGTTCCCGTCCGGCAGCCATACCGAAGAATTCCACCTTCCCAGTATGAAACCGTGAAGGCGCACATTCAGCAGCTTTTGGATAGTAAAGTAATCAGGGAGAGTAGCAGCCCTTATTCATCCCCGATCGTCTTGGTAACCAAGAAGGACGGGAGTCTACGTCTTTGCGTGGATTATAGACAGCTAAATGCTAAAACTCGTCGTGATGCATACCCCCTCCCCCGGATAGAAGAATCACTAGATGCATTGTCTGGGGCAAGGTGGTTTTCCACTTTAGACCTTGCTAGTGGATACAATCAGGTTCCAGTGGCCGAAGCAGATAAATCAAAGACCGCCTTCTGTACGCCATTTGGCTTGTTTGAGTTCAACAGAATGCCATTTGGACTTTGCAATGCTCCTGGAACGTTCCAGCGGTTAATGGAACGAATGTTCGGAGATTGCCGATATCAGTCCGTCTTACTGTACCTGGACGATTTGGTTGTATTTTCCTCTACAGTAGAGCAGCATCTTGAAAGGCTAGGAGAGGTGTTTGCTCGACTGCAACGGCAAGGTCTGAAAGTTAAACTATCCAAATGCAGCTTCTTTCAACATCAGGTCAGCTACCTTGGCCATGTGGTGTCAGCTGAGGGGGTGTCAACGGACCCTGCCAAAATCGATGTGGTGAAAGAATGGAAACGACCAGGACATCTGGCAGAGCTACGATCCTTTCTCGGCTTTGCAAGCTATTATCGACGGTTTGTGGAGGGGTTCTCAAAGCTTGCAGCCCCACTGCACCACCTTGTGGGGAGGCTTAGCGGACCTCGGAGAAAAGGAAAAACCCCCCTGTTCCGCTAGCATCGGCATGGGATGAAACATGTGAGCAGGCTTTTCTGTCTTTGAAGGAGAAGTTGACCTCTTCTCCGGTCCTTGCTTATGCTGACTTCAAGAAGCCGTTTATTTTAGAGGTGGACGCCAGTCATGGTGGGCTTGGTGCAATCCTTTCCCAAGAAGAAGGGGGAAAAGTGCGTCCAGTTGCATTTGCTAGCCGAGGGCTTAGACCAGCAGAGCGAAATATGGAGAACTATAGCTCCATGAAACTGGAATTACTTGCAGTAAAATGGGCAGTCACTGAAAAATTCCGTGAATACTTACTTGGAAACCACTTTACCATTCTTACAGACAACAACCCACTGAGCCATTTGCAAACGGCTAAGCTAGGTGCTACGGAACAGCGGTGGGCCTCCCAGTTGGCGTCGTTCAACTTTACCATCAAGTACCGCCCAGGGAAGAGTAACCAAAATGCAGACGCCCTGTCCCGTCAGTACCTAGAACGTTTCGCCTTTGGGACTGAGGTCACAGCACTTGGAGCATTGGATCAGAATGGTGCTGTCCGGTGGTCGGCAGTGAGTGGTCAGTGCACAGAAGTAGTTGCCCTGCCCGGGCACACGCCGGAGGATCTAAGACTATTGCAGCAGGCTGATCCAGTCATCGGGCCAGTCCTCAAGCATTTCCAAGAAGGGCACCGGCCAGAGGCAATGGAGTGTGCCATCCTCTCCAAACCAAGCAGAGTCTTGGTTCGTCAGTGGGACCGCCTTATCAAACAAGACGGGGTGTTATACCGCCAAATCCATCCACCAGGGGGAGGTCCGGAGATCCTACAGCTGCTTCTTCCACAGAGCCTGCAGAATGATGTCTTGCGGAGCGTCCATGATGATCAGGGCCATCAAGGCACAGAGAGGACGTTACAGCTTCTGCGGAGCAGATGCTTTTGGCCAAGTATGACCCGGGACGCTGAACAGTGGTGTCGGCGGTGCCAGCGCTGTGTGCTGGGAAAAGCAGCCCAGCCCAAAGTCCGAGCTTACTGGGGCACAATACAAGCCACTCAACCAAATGAGATCCTGGCCATCGATTTTACGACGTTAGATCCGGCCAGTGACGGGAGGGAGAGTGTTTTGATTCTTACAGACATATTCACCAAGTATTCGCAGGCAGTCCCCACCAAAGACCAGCGGGCGCCCACCGTGGCCCAAGTTCTTGTACAGCAGTGGTTCTACAGGTTTGGGCCTCCAGCACGGATCCATTCAGACCAAGGGCGGAACTTCGAGAGCTTGCTAATCCAGCAGTTGTGTCATATGTACGGCATTCAGAAGAGCAGGACCACCCCGTATCATCCGCAAGGAAATGGACAATGCGAACGGTTCAACCGGACCCTCCATGATTTGCTGCGCACGTTACCATCATCTGAAAAGCGACGCTGGCCACATCATCTGCCTCAGCTGACATTCGCCTATAACACTACCCCCCACCAGACCACCGGGCATACTCCGTATTATTTGATGTTCGGCCACCACCCGAGGCTACCAGTTGACTTTCTGCTTGGGGCCGGAGAGGTGACACCCAGTGCAGAAACAATGGAGGAATGGGTCCAGAGGCACCAGGACAGCGTCAGAATGACACAAGAGCATGTCCGACAAAGATCAAGGGAAGTGGCCCAAAAGCGGAACCGGCACCATAATGATCAAGTAAATGATGCCGGCTTCAAAGAGGGCCAGCTAGTCTATCTACGAAATCATCCACAGGGTCGGAATAAAATTCAAGATTATTGGAACCCGTGTGCATTTCGAGTCCTGCGGGGCCCGTCCGGATCAGCAGCAGTCTATACGGTTGCCCCAGCTGACGGTGGTGGAGCAGCGCGACAGGTGCATCGAACCGAGATGCGGGGCATCCCTGATGGATTATGGCAGGAAGTGGAAGAGGATAACCCACCAGCTGTCATACAAGAGCGACCTAGTGCACCCCCGGTGGCAGAGGGGGAGGACACAGAGGATGCAGTACTCTGGTATGCTGAAGAACCTCCAGCCATGTGTACACCACCTAGAACCCAAGTTCCTGTTGAAATGGACATTGTGCCTGTAGAGGAGCCCATGCGACGCTCTGCTAGATCCACAGCGGGCCAACATTCTAATCCCCACCGACTCCCTAGAACAGCAGTCCCCAGCGATATACCAGGCACAGTGGAGGGTGAAGAGGACTGGGAATGAGATGCCATCGTCGGGCCGCCAATTCAGTTGGAGGGGGTGGATTGTAGCAGGGGGAATCATTGCTGCTCACTATTTTAACTTTCTTTTTCTTATTCTGTCGGGTGTCTTTCTTTCCCGTTCCCTTCCGTCTCTGTCTTTCCCTACGTCATGTAGCGAAGCTGGGATTGGGGATCAATTAAGGTAGCCTAGGCAGGCATATGCATAAACACCTGGGGTCCTTAGACCGGTAGTGGTAAACTGTCGTAAGTCCATGGGGTTGTAGCTGTGTTTGGGCGCTGGTTTGGCCGTAAGGTATGTCCAAAATGTTTTTCCTCTTTCACTTTTCATTGTTCAAGTGTTTAGCGTACTCTAATAAGTTTGTGGTTGTGATAGGGTGTAAGCAGGCCGCTGCTGGTAGCGCATATTGGAGGCATACCTATCTGTGCAAACAAAGTGTGCCGCCCGGAGTTACCGACGTAACTTTTCATTGAAGCTCCGTACAAATAAGGTGCGCTAACCGACACTTAGAGTGTATTACCGTGTTTGTGTTGTTTATTCCTAATGGAAGCTTTTATGTTTTATCAGTGGTTGTTTGCCGTGGCGACTACGACAAGAGTGTAAACTCCTGAACATAAGCGTGTAGCGTGGCCGTCTGGACTACGCGAGGTATGTTTTAAACTGTGTTGCTTATGTCAGGTGTGGGGAAGTAGCGACTGTGGGGAATCCTTTTTTTTCTAATGTTTTCTTGAACTCTTAGCATCTAGCGTGCTGTATTGCCATGTTCATGTTCTTGTAGGTCTACCGTTACACCAGTATAGTCAGTGAGAATGATTTGACTATTGTAATGTTTAAACATTTGCTTTTTTTTCTTTTTTTTCTTTATTTGTGTTTAGGATTAGACAGCTCTGCTCTTGGTCAGCTGCTGTTCTCTGGAGTGTTTGTTTGCGTGTGTGTGTGTGCAAGGTGCTGCTTTATTTCATTTGTTTGTTTATTCCTCTAGCCTGTGGCTAGTGGGTTAAGAATAAAACGTTGCATAAAGTAGTGTGAGCCACAGGTTAGAGGATTTATTTTTATTTTTTGTTTTGTCTTTGTCTTTTGCCCTCCCCCTCCTTTCCCTGGATAGGAACCTGGCCTAGTAGGGCCTACGTCACACCAGTAGGGTTGTAGGCAACGGTCTTTTGTGCACGGTCCGTCATGACCAGTTTCTGGTTTGCTATAGTGCTGTGAAGTTATTACAAGCTCCCAAGTGGTATGATTGCAGTGTATTCTGAATCTCAGTGTGTATTCTGAATCTCAGTGTGTATTCTGAATCTCAGTGTGTATTCTGAACCTCAGTGTGTATCCTGAATCTTAGTGTGTATTCTAACTCACGCGTGATATTGAATCCTATGCCTACTATAGCCCATACATGGTGACGTGGCCACTTGCTAATGGTTTCCTTAGGTCTTATGTATTGATTATTTATTATAACCAAAGCGACACTTTTCAAAGCCTGTAATAAAATATATATTTTTGTATTTTTCTAAAAACCTGTGCATGTGTAGTCCTTGGGGCAGAGTTCCCCTTACTCTCCTCACATCATCATAGCTTAAGGGGTGGCGTAGTCAGTAGCCAGTAGAGGGGGTTACATATGGTTATACTGCTGTGCGTAAAGATAGAACCTTAGCTGCAGGTGGAGGAGTTGTTACTTTCATCCAACAGGGGTTTAATTATAGGGCTATCAGCAGCAGTGAGGTTACCTCACTCACGTCAGATCATGCGCTACGTAACTTTCGTAAGGCACTTCCGCGCAACGATCTGATGTTGAAGCCCATCAGAGAGATTTCAAGCCATTATTCTCTAACCGGACCAATCAGGGCCGCTAGCTGCTGTAGAGGGTGTGACGTAGCGAATAAGCAACTGTTTTGAATCCAACCAATCCAACAAACGTAACCAGCGTCATCGGTTGGTTTCGATGTGGTTGGCTGCAGTGTACGTCAATTAAATTGATGGACAAGCCGTTTGCCCAGTTAGATTCAAGGATTTCTGGCTCCTGAAATATCTCGTCTATTGCTGAATATCAGATGAACGCGCGTAGCGCTACATCTGACGTGAGTGAGGTAAGCAGTGAGGAGCTTGAAGCAGTTACAGTGGAGGTATGTGTCAATAACTCAAAAATAAGAATAGTTAACTTTTATATTATTTTATATTATAATCCCTGTCAAAGAATAAACAGAAATGCTGGATAATGTGTGCAGGGCGGAAACCTCCAAAGTTATTCTGTGTGGAGATTTTAATGCACATTCACCCTGTGGGGAAGCACTAGAACAGACAGAAATGGGAATGTTATTGAAGAATTTCTAGATGATAATGTGCTAGTGTGTCTTAACGATGGAAGGGGCACTAGATATGATGCAGCTCATGGTGCAGAGTCAACGTTAGATCTAACATTTGTTTCACAACAACTAGCAGGGAACTGCACATGGGATGTGAATAGCGACAATGCAATGGGCAGTGACCACTATCCTCTCTGGATAGATACAGACGGCAAGTACGGTTAACGCCCCCAAAATGCGATGTTGGAGTCGGCGTGGGGGATAACAGAGGCCAATTTAACATTATGGTGAATGGACAAGGTAGAGAAAGGTGCTTATCAATAATAGATCACTTGGTAAAATTGAACAAAGTCCATATTAGATATTTTGTCTAATCATGACCTGTTTGCCTGCTTGGGTTTAGACTAAAACATTTTTCCCATGGTTTGTTTATTGCAGTAACACTGACAGAAATGTCATGAGCTGTCTCTGCTCCTGTCATAACTGAAGCAACTTTCAATCACAAGTCTGATTAGCTCAGTTTAGCAAGCTAAAGTTAGCTACATTTACTATGGTGATGAATGAAGTTGGCTAGTTAGCAAGCTAATGAAGCTAACAAGCTTCAACTAAATTGTCCTCAGTATTGCGTTTGGAGGGGTGTCAAGTTCAGAATTCACATTGGACCATCTGGACATCATTACTACCTTAAGGCATTGCCCTCAAAAATGTGTCAAGGTAATTGTAGATGGTACTCAGTGTAACGTCTAGCTTAGCATCTCATTGACTTCCACACTGTGTGACCCTGCTTCTTCCCCCATGAGGGACTATTTTTCTCTACTTCCCCCATGGCGGAGCTATATTTGTGGGCGTGGTCAGACTTGCCATCTGTATCTATTGAGATTAGGAGCCAAAATATAAGCCTAGAGGAAAGCTGGTTTCCAAGGTGGAAGATGAGAGAGGCTAACTGGGGGCTGTATAATTTTAAAGCCAGCAGCAAGTTAACTGAAGTCAGGTCAAACCTGAGTGATGATATTGAGGAAATTAACAGTATGATTACCAATATAATACATGAAGCGGCAGTAGAAACAATAGGTAAAACGTCTGGGTCTAGGAAGAGGAAAATGGTGCCCTGGTGGTCTGATGAATGTAAAAAAAAGCTGTTAAAACTAGGAATAAAGCTCTTAAAACTGTCAAAGGTAATCACTCATTTGATAACTTAATGGGGTATAAGAGTGCACAAGCTAAAGCCAAACGAATAATAAAAGAGGCTAAAAAGAAATACTGGAGAGACTTCTGTTCTAATATTGGTTCAGAAATCAAAGTCAAGGACATATGGGGAATGATCAGGAAGGTGGGAGGCATAAGAAGGGATTTTTCCTTACCTATTTTGTCAAGCAATGGTGCAGAAGCAATCAACAGCAGGGATAAGGCTGAGATGCTTGCTAAATCCTTTGTAAAGATACATAGCTCACAGAACCTTTCCAGTGAAGAGCTAGTTAAAAGGGTGAAGGCCATTGAAGAAAGTGAGCATCTGCTAGGTATGAAGGATGTTGGTGAGATTTTACACTGTTTGAGTTAAAAAGAGCACTAGTAGGAGTTAAAAATACATCACCTGGGAGAGATGGGATTTGTTATAAAATGATTGAGGAGCTATCTGACGTGGCGAAAAATGTGATACTGGCCCTATATAACAAAATCTGGGAACAAGGAAAGTCATAGTACCTGTAGGGAAACCGGGCAAAGATAAAACAGATGTTAAAAGTTACAGACCCATAGCCTTAACGTCTAACCTTTGTAAATTAATGGAGAGGATGATTACCAAAAGACTTGTGCATCAGCTTACAGAAGAAGACTGATTACACCTTACCAGAGTGGATTCCCGTAAGGGAAGAACTGCCATGGACCCTGTAGTCTGTTTAGAGAATGAGGTGCGTTTAAGCTCAAGTTAACAGAGTCTGTTTTGGCAACCTTTTTGATATAGAAAAGGCGTACGATATGTTATGGAAAGAAGGGCTGTTGATGAAGTTAAACAAAATGAAATAGGGGGCAAAATGTTTAACTCGATTAAAGACTTTTTAAAAGACAGGACCATCGAAGTTAGGGTGGGCTCAGAGACCTCAAATATTTGATGGAGTGAATCCAAGAGTGAAGAGAGCTTTATATGCGGATGATGGGGCACTGTGGATCAGGGGCCGTAATAGTAATCATCTGCAGGAAAAGATGCAAGCAGCTATCAACCAGGTTGAGAAATGGTCACTTGAGTGGGGATTCCACCTCTCAGTGGAAAAAACACAAGTCATTTGCTTCTCTAAGAAAAGGGTTAACCCCACAGTCGACCTTACGATATATGGCCAGTCTCTTAAACAAGTTAAGGAGCTAAGGTATCTTGGTGTGTGGTTAGACTGCAAGCTTACTTTTAAAGCCCACATTCAGAAAATTACTGACAAGAGTAAGAAAGCCACAAACCTCTTGAGGTGTCTGTCAAGGTATAGCTGGGGGGCATCAGGATCATCTCTGAAGAGAATCTACACTGCAGTCATAAGGTCAATCTTTGATTATGGGTGTATTGTCTATAAATCTGCAGCTAAGACTACACTAGCTGAGCTGGATAGGGTGCAGGCTAAAGCGCTCTGATTGTGTTGTGGAGCTTTTAGTACTTCACCAGTTCCTGCCCTGCAGGTGGAAGTAGGGGACATGCCATTAGGTCTCAGGAGGCTAAAACTCTCACTGGCGCATTGGATTAACCTTCAAGGGCATGAGTATACTCACCCCACCAAGGAGGTGCTGGAAGAATGCTGGGAATATGGGAGTGCTCGGAACCACAGTTTTGGCTGGAATAGTAATAAGGAAGCGGAGGACATGGGGATCAGTTCTATACCTTGCAACCAAACTGTCAGCTTAAGCACAACTCCTCCTTGGCTATTCTGTTCTCCTATCTTTAACTTTGAAACCAAGAATGTGGCTAAGACTACCCTGTATCGAAGTGTACAGCACTTCATAGATGTCATATATGATGACTTTGTACAAATTTATACAGATGCATCAAAGGAGCCGACAGGCAAGACAGGGATAGCTGTGTTTATTCCTAAGTATGAAGTTACAATCCAAAAAAGGACATCCGATCATCTTGCTATTTTCTCTGCAGCATGGACGTTGTTAGGTCCATTTTGGGGGGGCTCAAGCCTCCCTAAATTTCCCCCAAGCCCCCCTAACGCTGGGCAGATTATTTTCATTGTATGTAAATTACATCCATTCTTAGCGGTTATATTACTCGCGGAGTTAACGTCAGATACGCGATCTCCGTACACCATCGGATTCAGTAGGCTCCAAGCTTTTAGTCACTAATTGCTATGATAAACGGTCCACGAGAAAGTCCACTTTTTAAGTACATGTGAAATTTCTCAGTAAATTCTCCAGCTCTGCCTGCATCCACTGAGAGCATTTTTTTTCTTGTTGTAACTGATGACGAACTATGCTTCAAATTGAGCAGGAAAAATAGTCTTAAATCTGAAGTTTGGTAGGCTATAGTCTGATCCAGCAAATTTCTAGGCAACATTCTCCAAAAGACTGAACTATGAAATATACAGTACATTAGCCTGTAGTCTATGCCATATTAGTTTGTCCTACATGCATTGATGGACATATTTATTTGCTATAGCCTAGCATAATATTGTAGTAGCTATTGTATGCTCATTTTGCAGAATAAATGTTTTAGAAACTTTCATATTTGACTGTATCATCAGATGTCCCTAGGATTTGAACTAAGCTAGTTGTTACCATTGTTGTATCTTGCTCAGTGCATTAGACTGAAATAAATGCAGCTATATAGAAGAGCCTAGTTCATTTACACCAGTCATTGATGGAGATATTTGCAAACATCTCTCTTCACAAACCAGTCTGATGAATTGATTTAGACTAATTTTGTTAATAAAAATAGCCTAAGATATGAGATATTGTGATAAATGTCCTTCAAGTAATAAATAGTTGGCAATATACACACATATACACTGTAGGCCTATAATATAATTTATTTATTAAAAAATTTCGGCGCGCACTCTGCGCGTGCATCTACATGTTACCCCTCTGGGGCTAAGCCCCCCTTGACTATGGATCCTAGTGACGTCCATGCTCTGCAGAGATGATGGCCATTGTTATGGCACTGCAGTGGGTAGAGGAAGTGAAGCCTATAAAACGGTTATCTGCTCAGATTCCATGTCTTCATTAACTAGTATCCAAACAGGGAGATCTGCAAGCAGACAGGATCTGTTAGATGAAGTGCTCCAGTTAATCTACAGGATAGCCAAACTAAATATTATTCTACATTTCACTTGGGTTCCAGCTCACACAGGTATTGAGGGCAATGAGAAGGCTGATCAGCTAGCAAAAGGGGCACTCAACTCAGAAGAGGTAGAGGTTCAGGTCCCACTCAGCAAATCAGAGTTTAAATCAATCATCAAAGAGGGCATTCAAAAGCTTTGGCAAGATACATGGGATAAGGGGGAGAAAGGCAGTCATTTATACAGCATTCAACATACAGTTACAGTCAAAAGAGTCAGTTCATTCTCACGGCAGGAGGAAACATGGTGCAGTAGGCTCAGAAATGGGCACACAGCCTTGAACAGCGGTCTGCACACAATAGGCAAGGATGAGACAGGATTATGCCCATTCTGCAATGAAACAGAAACAGTTAAACACGCTCTGATATCTTGCAGTCAATATTCAGCAGAAAGGGAGCAACTCATTAGAGTAACTAAGAATAACCTCACACTGTGCAGCTTACTGAGCCTTCCTGGTGCGCCACTTGTAGCCAGAGCAGTGATTAACTTCCTCAGAAACACACAACTGGCAGAGAGACTTTTTTTTCATTTTGTTTGTTTGGTTTTATTTGATTTTCTTTTGTTTCATTTTGTTTTGTTTATTTGATTTTCTACTTTAATTTAAGTCTAGCCTTGTAACCATCCCAAAGTGATCACACCTCAGTCCAGTAGATGGCGGTAATGCACTCAGTTTGCAAGCTGCCAATATAAACCCACAGAAGAAGAAGAAGAAGATAGGTGTCTCTGGTTTAGAGTTATGAATTTTTAAAGATGCGTTTTTCCTGGTCGTTCTAATAAGCAATGGACCGACAGTTCAAACAGTGGAAGAAGCATTGTTTCAGCAAAGTTGATTTTAGCAAAAAAGGGAGCATTGACGAGGAAATATACCCGGTTGTTAGTCTTTTGAATGGTTCCTCTGACTATTTCACCACAAGTTCGTGTTCAGGGAGAATTATTCTAATTGATGGGGTAAGGTTTTGTACTAAATTTTGCAGTGCACGTATCTTTATTCTTTATCAGATGACCTAACCTAAATTAACTTTCTTTGGGAAGCTTTCAGAGTGTTCCAAAGTGCAAAAGCAGAATTGTTCTTGGTTGTTCGTTACGCATCAGAAATGTGAAGAGGCGAATGTGGTGAGTGAAAATATTTGTGTAAGCATGCCTAAACTTAGCCTGACAAATCTGTTTTTGGCGTGTAACGTTACTAAGCAAAGCACTTGTTGTAGCAAGGTCTGTTACAGTGATAAACCCTAGCATGTTCGTGTGACACATGAATGCTCGTTATGGTATGATTTTATTGTTTGTCAACAGTAATTTATGTCCCACAAGTCAATATTGGCGTGTACTGCATTCCAGGAAGCTGGGAGGTAGGAGACCTGGGGCCTCATTTACAAACGATGCGTACGCACAAAAGAGTGTGCCATGTTTTACGCAAGCTTTGGTATTTATAAAAAATGAACTTGGCGGTGAAATGTGCACTCCACGCAAGCTCTGACCAGAGAAATTTTGCTCTGGCCCATGCGTACGCACAATTAACAGGGAAAAGCAGAAAGTGCGACCTCAAGAGCAAGTGGGGAAAACGTCCCGAATTGGTTTATTAAATCGAAGTTCAACAAACATTGTGCATCTAAGACGTGACTGGCTTTACCGTTATAAAAATGTTTAAAGTCTATCGCAGTTGGTTGTTGTTTGGTGCACTTGTCAAAACTATTAGGCTATTAGAAGCAATAAAGACACATTGATAGGCTGTTTGTCTTTGAAACAAATTAGGCTTAGTTGCTGCTAATAATTAATGCAATTTCTGGTGGTTAAGGTATGGAAGCGTATTGCTGCCAAACAAAAAAAAAAAAAAAAAATTGGGCTCAGTAACACGTTATTACGTGAAATGATCACGTTATTTCATGATAATTATCACGTTATTTCATGATATTATCACGTTATTTCATGATACAAAATTATCACGTTATTTCATGATACAAAATTATTGCGTTATTTCATGATAGGGAATTATCACGTAATTTCATGATACCTGAAAATTGCATTCAAATGCAGTAGGCCTACTTTTCGACGTATGTTGTACACAGACAGACAGGTGGACACACAGACACTGAGTCTGAAAATACAATTGTAAGCCTATATAATATTTTAATGACAAATAAAGTTATCATAAGCGGGGATCAAACCGAGCTATGGGAGGGGGAACCTTGTTATGGAGCTGCGAGCGCGCTCCCGCTGGGAAGCGCTTACTGGGGTGTTTTTGATTTTCTTTTCTTTTTGTGTTATTGCCTTATTGGCATGCTGTTATTATGTTCTCTGTTGATAAAGGGGTACTGTATGCTTTCGCAGTTGCAATGTATAGGTTGTAAACATAAGTCAATGTCTTGATTGAATGTTAACCGTGATTTGGTTACCGTGCGTAACAGTCGGGGTTCGCCTCTGAAGCGACAGGATCTAATGACGGTAATATTGCCTAGTTTGTGGACCTTGTCCCTGTTTATTTTCAGTTTGATCAGTGTTTTGTTTGACTATTGTAGCTCCAGATAGTAAGATAATGCGCAGCTCTCCCTAGGTCAACCTCTCTCCTACATATTGCTATAACCAGGCAATTCCGAAAATGCAGCGCATGATGTAGCCTAAACTTTATTGAGGATTTCGTGCAAGTAGCATAGGCCTATTCACTGAAATTAATAAGTCCCAGTTCACCGTTGTGCATAACATTCAGCCAGAGGAGAGAGAGAGAGAGAGAGAGACAGAGAGAGAGAGAGAGAGAGAGAGTCATTGTCACATTGTAAGGTCAGTGCTTGCTTCCCATTACATTCAAAAGTCCACAAAGCCTTTACTGAACTCAGGGGTAGATTTATCATCCGTTTTGCGATGGCGCTATCCGTTTTCAGGCGCTATTTCCACGCAAAGACTGTTGGCCAACGCAGTCTTATTTACAGAGAGGATGCAGTGCCTGAAAACGCAAAGCTGCGTCTGAAATCGGAAGCTGCGCTTGAGGGAGGGGAGTGGGATGGAATGGCCAGGCCTATGCGCAAACTGCATCCCATCCCATACTAATACTGCCGGTAAGAGCGCGCCTATATTTTGCCTCACGCAAATACCGTCTCCTCAAAGCAGGTCTAAACCAAGTGCAAATCCTTTTGTGTTAAAATTTACTTTGTTTAATGACAGCAGTGATCCGGATAAGAGGAAGACAGGAACATGTTTGGGAGCAGTTAGATGTTTGCCTCGAGAATTACTCTTTTCTAATTAAGCTAAGAAGAAGTCATCCGACGATACAAATTAAACAGCAATAGGCTACACGCATTATTCAATTATACTGATTGTAATCAAAGATGACGTTCACATTCCATCCCAACACATGTTGAACTAGAAAATCGCAAAAATAATAATAAAGAAGCCATGTTTCAGTCTGCTTTGAATTTATTTTCCCTGTCGTTATTTTTAATAAATTCCAGTCTAACATTAATTTATCTGCCAGTTATTTCTTACAAAACAGGATAGAGATCACATACGGATAGAGATCACATATGGGCGCATGTTTGCGTTTAGAGGCACGCTAATTTTGCACTAAAGGGCGGGGTAAGCGTTGTTTGCCTTATCTGTTTGTGGATTGATAAATACATCGCAAAACAAGGAAGCACTGCGTGCGCTAACGGTTGTCGCATAAACAGACGCAGCGCAAATAGCCTAGTCTTAAATGAGGGCCTCAGAATAGACGCGCCGTTGCGCAGACTGGAGAACGACCTCTTCAGGACCTCAGGCTGAATGTTATGCTACTTGCACGAAATCCTCAATAAAGTTTAGGCTACATCATGCGCTGCATTTTCGGAATTGCCTAGTTAAAGCAATATCTAGGAGAGAGGTTGACCTAGGGAGAGCCGCGCATTATCTTACTATCTGGAGCTACAATAGTCAAACAAAACACTGATCAAACTGAAAATAAACAGGGACAAGGTCCACAAACTAGGCAATATAACATAGGCTACCGTCATTAGATCCTGTTGCGTCAGAGGCGAACCCCGACTGTTACGCACGGTAACCAAATCACGGTTAACAATCAATCAAGACATTGACTTATGTTTACAACCTATACATTGCAACTGCGCAAGCATACAGTACCCCTTTATCAACAGAGAACATAATAACAGCATGCCAATAAGGCAATAACACAAAAAGAAAATCAAAAACACCCCAGTAAGCGCTTCCCAGCGGGAGCGCGCTCGCAGCTCCATAACAAGGTTCCCCCTCCCATAGCTCGGTTTGATCCCCGCTTATGATAACTTTATTTGTCATTAAAATATTATATAGGCTTACAATTGTATTTTCAGACTCAGTGTCTGTGTGTCCACCTGTCTGTCGGTGTACAACATACGTCGAAAAGTAGGCCTACTGCATTTGAATGCAATTTTCAGGTATCATGAAATTACGTGATAATTCCCTATCATGAAATAACGTGATAATTTTGTATCATGAAATAACGTGATAATATCACGAAATAACGTGATAATTATCATGAAATAACGTGATAATTATCATGAAATAACGTGATAATTATCATGAAATAACGTGATAATATCACGTAATAACGTGTTCCTGAGCCCATTTTTTTTTTTTTTAGTTTGCCAGCAATACGCTTCCGTATTAAGGAGACAGACTTATGAGATTGCATTAGCCTGCCCTTGAAATTTGAAGTTCAAATCCTGATTGCTACAATTGCTAAAAGCTCTTCAATGCTTTATGGGAGGCTGAAATACT
Organism: Sardinella longiceps; assembly: GCA_027497455.2. Lineage (NCBI taxonomy): Eukaryota > Metazoa > Chordata > Actinopteri > Clupeiformes > Clupeidae > Sardinella > Sardinella longiceps. The sequence continues at coordinate 162,065 of JAODXP020000063.1, read as the reverse complement.
TCATAGTTAACAAATCCAAATCGTTTTGGTTTGCAATTGCAGGGGGTTTGCCTGCGGTAGGTAGAGATTAGTAGGTAGGTAGGCACGCCCTCCCAGTGATTTAACACCTTCGAAGTTGCTGTGCTGATCGGGCAGGACTTCTGAATTCCCCAAAACTGGAGAACTGCCCCCCACCCCCCCCCCCACCCTTTGAAAGTCGATGGCAATCAGGCTAGTAGGTAGGTAGATTTGTTGACCATTTAAGTTTTTTATTTTTTATTTCTGGCATAGCTCCCGTTCTATGCCTTCCAAACAAAACCACTCGACATTGCTCCGCTTAATCTTCTTTCACTTTACAGTTGATGAAGTTGCACTTTCCCTTTCCTTCTGTTTTCAGCACGTTGTCCACAGATATCAATATTCATTGAGGGTGTTTCGCTGAATATTTGCTGGCAAATATGGGTGTTTCTTGAGGTACGCAAAGGTACCGCAAATTTAGAGTGGGTTGTGATTTATAAAGAGAAATCAGCGTGGAGCGTGCGTGCGCAAGGTATAATAAATCAGAAAAAAAATTTGCGCACACACATTCTGACTTCTGTGCGTACGATGGCGTACATCCCGCACAAAAAAAAAAACTCACATCCATGAAGGATATTTACTGTTTTTCAGGCTGCGAAAAGGCAGAACATTAGCCTGGGAGTTCCCATGCTCCTTTGCGTGCTTATTTCATTTCACTCCGCAAAGCAGCATGGTGACCATGGCCGATTTTCTAGCCTGCTTTCGGTATCCAATCACAGAACAAAAAGGGACTAGTACAGCCCTCGAATGCAATTTACATTACGTGGTGGCTCTGGTATTGCCTCTGAGCTATGTACAGACGCTATGATAGACATTCGTAGTACCCAAAAAACGGCTCGATGCTTCCGCTACGAGAGATGCAATAGGTAGGTCTCCAGACTAAATATCACTCGCGATTTTTAGTTTTGCATTCGCCAGGCTAGCAGAACATGGGTTTCCAACTATAATTTACAAGGTGATAAAGAAGACAGTTGAACTAGTCACGCAGATTTATTTTAACCTCCTAAGGTTTAGCGGTCACATGCGTGGACAGCACTTTTTAGCTCTTATGTCCATAATCGTGTTCAGTACTGAACTGGGGGTGTTATGGACATGTACGTGGACATTTTTCAGCTAACAATGCAAAAATGAATAATACATGACCACATGTACGACATGCCTGGTTTCAACGTGGCTTCAAACATGCCTTCCATTTTGTTAGAATTTTTTACATTAATCTTTAAATGGGAATTTGTAACCAAATGAAGAAGGCACACATTGCTGATAGTGAAACCGCTTGTAGGCAAATAATAGCCTATTACAATCATTAGCCACTTTGTTTGCCTGGAACGCTTTGAGGTTGGACCTTGTAGGTTTCAAGTGGGATAGGATAAGCCATGCATGATGAGGTACTCTGAAACAGAACTTTCTCAAAATTTAAAAATGGTGGCGCTAATGACAATGATCACAAATTTGGCCATAAACTAAAAAGTTTGGGATCTATGACATTTATTTTGAAAATTGGGATGAGAAATGTTATTTATTAAATTGGAAAATACTGATTTTATACACAGAAAATTGATAGAGATAGAGAGATATGCAAGTGAAAATATAGTGCGTGAGTGCATCAATATGCAGTGTATTTAGTTGAGATACTTGCATTTGAGAGGGATTAAAAAAAAAAGCAATTTAAATTTATTATTATTATTATTTATTTATTTTTAAATAAAGCATAATAATATCAGGTTATTCCATGGCAGTAAGAGTGTAACGGATGCAAACTAGCTTGGTTAGCTGGTGACAGTATGCTTCTAACCACTCAGCAGAGCCCAGGCTTTTCAGCTCAGTGGTTAGAACATTTGACTCCTATGCCATGGATTTGTTGTAATTGATGAGATGACAAGTTTGAGACCCATGTGTGGTGCAAACAAACTTCTACTAAGAGCGCACAAGTCTTGTGTCTAGTACCACATTTCATTTTTAAAGCTGTAAGTGTAAAACATTGTTTTAAGGTAAACCTTAAGAATGAATGAATGACTTATACTACCCAACTACTAGCTACAAATGTTGGGCATTTCATAACCCAAAGGTAGAGGTTAAGCTATAACTTTGCATTAAGATGGCTTTGGAAATTTGGCCCCTGACGAGTTTTGCTTTTAATGTGTTGTACTAAATGCACCTATTTACCATTAAAGTATTTTGTACATACATTCCATACCAAAATGTTTATTAGAACCTGAGAATCATTTTACTTGTAAAGTTCCATTGTAGTTACGCCTCAATGACTTCTGGGTAAAACGTGACATCAGCTGGAGCTACATATGGATGACTAAATATTGTTCCTCTATCATTTCCTCACCTCTCTGATCATCTTCCACTCCATGTACTTGGCAATAATAACTGGCGGACAATAAATTATCCCTTACATGTTTCCTAACTGTTTTTCCCCGTTATTCCTAGACCTGATTGCAAACACATTTGATCTTGAACTTGCATTTTGGCTTTGTTTGATTCTGTTGGTAAAGTAGCATGTCTTTCTGTTATAGATACTGGGCTTACAGAAGGCAAGTGGAAATGCTGTGTTCAAGTTTGAGCCATTTGTACTTCATGTTCAGTGCAAGGATCTAGAGAGTGCTAAACTACTGGTAACTTTTCCTATTGCGAGACTTCCTGTTTCTGCTCCTGGGGCTGGTTTCCCAAAACCTTCCTAACGTTTAGTTGTTAGCCTATGATAGTCTATTTTCCCCTGACTTATTGCATTCTGAACACACAATACCATTCTTTCACATTAGGCTGTAGTGTCAGCGATGAAATGTAGTTTGACAAACATGTATGTAACCCAAATTTAGGAAGAAACCCAAAATTAAGAAACTGTAATTGTAATATTTTGCACTTTTACACATTAAGATATACTTGTTCTTGAAGACCTGTTCATGTATTGTTTTGCAGCACACTGTGGCAATAAACGCTGGCTTCAGAAACTCGGGTGTGTCTATTGGCAAGAAAGGCAAAATCATAATGGTATGAACACACACACACACACACACACACACACACACACAATAAGATGACTATACAGCATACATGTTTCCCTTTTCCCACAAAAAACACTGAATATATAGCCGATAGTAGGTATGATTGCCTGGGCGCGTCCCATTGCCTGGGACACTCAATCCTGGTCTGATTCGAAGTTGTCTTTATCAGGTAGTCTTTATCTGTTACACTATCATCATCCAACTCATCTTTCTCATCTCTGCCATGCACAGATTTAATATCTGCCAATTGGTGTGGGTGAACTTTTGGACAACCAGTGTCAAATGTGTTCATTGCAAGCATTAGGGATGTCAGTCTTGGCAATATGGGCTGTCTTCTGAGACACTTGTCAGAGTACAAAGGGTTGAGGAGTTGTGTTTCTTGCCAAATAAGTGAGAAGTGTTCAAAAAAATGACAAGCATGTTACCACACACTCTAGCAATGTGGATCTGGCTACTCTTCCCCCATGTGAGGGAGGTTTGAAGGAACACATCAGGAATATGATGTGTTTTTCCCACGGCAATTGGTAGGTATTATTGTATCTGTGAGTGGCAGTGATGAAGGTGATACAGTACTTACCTGATGATGAGTCAGACCAAGATTGAAAAAACACCTATGTATGATGATAATGACCCACTGTTAAGGCTGTATTTATTACCAATCCATAAAAATACACGCACCATGTATTTTTATGGATTGGTAATACAACCTTAACAGTGGGTCATTATCATCATTATCATTATACCTACTATGTGTGCAGTGGTTCACAGTGAAAGGGAAAGGTTGTATGCTGTATTATGTATCTTGCGTTGCTTCAGACGGGCTAAAACCCACAACCTCATAGGTGACAAACACGGATTGGGAGAGACCCATTCTAGCCAGTCGACTGAAAAGCTCAGGCTCCCAGTCAGCTGACTAGGAAACTGTTTAAGGTTTTGAAGAGTGAGGTTCTACACGTGCACCTAAGTCAAGTCAAGTCAAGTGTATTTATATAGCGCATTTAACACAACTCGGTTGATCCAAGCGCTTTACAGTGGAAGGGGGGACCTCACTAACCACCACCAATGTGTAGCACCCACCTGGGTGATGCACGGCAGCCATCACAGTCGGCGCCAGAACGCTCACCACACACCAGCTTGAGCTAATCCATTACCGGTTCATAGTTCTTAAATTGCAACAGAAACGGTTCATAGTTTTTATTGGTCCTAACACCTCCCTGAATCATATACTAAAAGTCGTCCGCAGTAGATTAACAGGTGCTAGCAGTCATGCAGTATAACATTGGCTATGTGCAAAACAAATCACATTAACGCCAGGTAGGACTGAGGGTTCGTCGGCAGGTCTGCATGGAAAGCAACGTAGAACCACACCTGAGCAAAGCGGCAATAGGCACGTCAGCTTGTGATTCCTACAATGCCTGACAGAAGATTATTATATAAAAAAGGTAGACGTAGGGCTGGGCGATATGGCAAAAAAGTTATCACGATTTATTTTCCCATATTGAACGATCTCGCTTTTTATCACGATCATGAATGATATAATGTACCCCCCACCCCCTAATTAAATCAATGATTAACAAAAATAATTAAATTGAATGAATTAAGAAAAAAACCTCATATAGGGTTTTCTACTGATCTTGTCATTACATTGGCTCATATGCAATTGCAATAGGCCTGCAGATACTGTAATTTATTGATCTAATTTATTGCAAATGTGCTATCCCAAAATGCATAAACTTTCATAAGCTGTCTTTCAAATAAGTACAGCAGAAAAATGATACACATTTCTACCAGGCAAGGTGAAATATGGTGTGATGCATGCCTACAATTAATTCAGGGTGAAATGCATTTATTGTTTCGATTCGCCCTGCAGAAGGCTCTCATTTTAATGACGAAATGATTTCATGTTAGACAAAGATAGTCTGTACGTCTGCATAAATACTACAGAGGATGGATGTTCAACACTCCTGGAGTTGAAGATGACAAAACAAAATAAGGGTGAATGGGGACCGTACCTAAAACGTTGCAACTGCTAAATGTGCCCCACTATTTCTTCCTTTCTCGTCTGTCAACAACACTCTGCTTGCTCACTCGCAATTTAATGATTTTTTTAGCGATCGCGCAAGACTTTCACTCGTGGCTGTCCGTGAGCCAACATCTCTATGGAAGGCTCCCAGAATTTTGTAAAGACGATAGGGATGTGTGTGTTTATAAATATCTAAAACAACGCCTATTTTCTCTTTGGTAAGGTTAGGTTTGCTCACAGCGGTGCAGGGAAGGTGGATTGTTAGCAGCAGCTATCACGCACCTTTCCAACTGCATGGTAACGCACGTGATCGAGTAAATATGGCAACAGCTGATCACCGTGATCGAACTGAATTTGATTGTGACCGTATAATTGACCAGCCCTAGGTAGACTTACCTTGGGCTAGATGAAAGTATCCCATCAAACTACTTAACATGTTATCAGTAGCAGATTGCTTGTGGAGAGAAAACCCAAAGTAACGTGTCACCCGTGTTGCCCGTGAGAAGCATTTGTTTATAATGTGCACAACATGACAAAACTATCTGATAACAGCAATCTAGAAGAAACCTACCTAGATAAAACAAACGTTGGGAATCACTGTTGGATTGGGAACCAACGGTGGCTGGGACACTAGAAATGGTACACTACTACATTAAAACATCTAACATCAAAATAAGTGGGCAAAAGGACAAAGGACATCGACAAACTTCTCCTACTGGTGCTCAGGTGGCCAGGAGTATGGCCAAAGACGGCTAGGGTAGTTGATGTGTGGTTTACCTAAGAAACAGCCCCTGTTTTTATACACTTACCAAAACTGATAAATTAGTTTAGCAAATGGCCTATTAAAGGGGAGGAGTCCCTTCATACAGCTACATACAGTTGCATCTTTAAAATGCATGCAGAATGCTTTTGTCCTGTGTTGTTTCTTATTCCCATTTTCCAGTTTCTTTAAATCTCTTCATGTTGTTTCAAAGGCTGTGCGCAGTACACACTGTCTTGAAGTTCCACTTACCTTCAACGGGGAGATCCTTGTGAACGAGAACTACATCCACTTCCTAGTGCAAACTGCAAATCAGAAAATGGCAGAGAACTCTGAAAGAATAGAAAGGTATTTTTCTCCAACTTTCACATTTGCTTTTTACTAAATTTATAGAATTGTTTCTCAGGTGATGTAAATGGCTGTCGATTTGACTTCAATTCACAGGTTCTTTGATGGCCTGAAGACTGCTCTGCAAACAGATGGATCACAATTCACGTCAACGGGCAAAGATAAAATGACAAAAACAGCTAAGAAATGGCATCAAACCAAGAATCAAGACTTAGTTCATGATGAAAGTCAGATTGTTCAAAATAGTGATTTAGAAGATTATTTAGAGACTAGTTTAATCTTTTCATAAAATCTGACAGGTTGGCAATATCTTACAGGTCCCATCACCTATTGCAAAACATTTTGGTTAATAATTTCAGCTCTCTACAACTGACGGTCAGAGTAGCCTGGGCCTGCTCATACTTTTCGCTGCATGAAATTTTGTTATTTCCTCAACTTCTGAGTCCAGTGAAAATGAGAAACAAGCGGCTTACGCCACACTGAAGGATACAGACTTACGAACATACATGTTTCAACACCACAGTTCATTTTCAAACAGCAGTAAGGCGACACATACAGTTAACAACAGAAGCCTATGTTATTATTGTATTTATTTGAATAAACACAGAAACTTCAACACTGGATTACTTACTGTTAATGTTTTGTGCCATGTTGAATTCAAGTAAGGTATGAGCGATGTTACAATACATCCATCTATACTCTGTGATGAATATAACTTCATATCAAAGTAATTTCTGGATAAGAGTGTGCTCGAAATGGCAGGTTTGAGTTGGAGAGTTTCTTCTTTTTAATGGAAGCGCTTCACAAGGCTTTAAGCTCATTCCTCCATCATGCGCATGTTTTTCCTTTTGTTTGAGATCTAAGAAACAAACAAACTGGATTACTGTAAACTTTGACATTGGGGTGAATGGGTAATTGAACTTTTGGGTCTTTTTACATTGTTTTTATGGCTTTCTCCGCTATAGGTCTCCGACTTCCTGCTTTAAATTGCGTGCATGGGTGGGCGACATATGTTTGTCTCTGAATTACAACTTCACAAGGTTTACTTGTCTCCAGTATATATTATTTTTTTTTTCATTAAGATGTTAACCTTGCTTAACTCATTGACTGCCAATGACGTCTTTAGACGTCAACTGAAATACTGCCGTTCACTGCCAATGACGTCTTTAGACGTCAACTGCGTTTTTAATGGGGAGGGCTGCAGAAAGACCTAGGGAACCTTGTCTGTAAATATCAGAATTCTCCGTCGAAAATTGTTGTTCCAAATTGATCCTGAGGGTGGCAGTGTGTCACTTTGGATGTGAGATGAGCATAGATTCATAGGTATGGCCAAGGGAGAAGTAGAGAAAGCTAATGACATGGCTAAATATGCCGCTAGCAAAGTGCAGACGTAAATCGGAGAAATTTAGGCAGTTCACACTCGATCAGAGTATGTGTCACTGCCATAGTAGTTCGAGTAGTGTTCCGATCGTGGGAGATGAAGGAGATCAACCTTGGGCAAACGGAAATAGCAGTTGTGACTTGTTTCAGTGCCCAGCTAGCTCACAGTTCCGGGTCAGGTAAGAATTTGCGAGCCAGTTGTTGATCACTGAGTTTTCGCTGTCACAGCCTGTAAATAGCATATATTTACCTTGTTACAACAATGTCTATTTTATTACCAAAAGCCCCCTGTTACTGTTGTTTTTGTGGTCTTATCACAGGAAGACATTTTCCCGATGTTTGACGTGCTAATAGACCGAAAAAAACGCGCATCAAGACACTAACGTTGTCAAACAAAACGCTAATTTTCTCCCTTTTTTGATAAACAACGGGTGTGTTTGGAGAAAGTAGCTTATGTTCGCCTGCTGATTTCTAAGCAATGGAAAGGGGTAGAAACGAACTTTTTTTTTCTGGTGAAAGAAGAGAGTCTGCTCTTTCTTGTGGTAGTTTCATTGTTTATGTAGTCGTAACACATAATATTCTGTGGCTCTTTAAAAAACAGTCAAAATTCCCCAAAACCTCTGGCAGTATGGAACTCTCTATTCTGAAAACGGCTGGCAGTCAATGAGTTAATTTATAAACTGGTGAAATTTGGGGATTAAGGCCGAATTAATTTATGAAGATATTCATTGCCACATAGTTCATGACTTAAATAGCAAAGTGTGAATTGTTACAATATGCCATGGAGATCTTCAGATAACTCTACATTTCACTGTGCAAACATTTAAAATTCTATCTTATCTTGCTTAGCCTACCTAGCAGAAGTTTGACAGGGCTCAGTGCAACTGGTTGTTTCCAAATCGCAAGTGAAGTGAACATGGTAACAGTAGGCTACATAGTTTTTTTTTCATGAAATAGAAATGCTTTTGTGAAATTTTATAGGCTATATTAGAGAATGAAAAATGTCAGAATAACGTTTCTGTTCCGGAACAGTTGAAGACCATTTGGTTGTCGTTTCCATTCCTGTTCCTCGTAAAATTCAGTTTTTCGGTTTTGTACCTTGAACCTGTTATAGGAGCCCTGGTTTTAGCAGTACTTTATATCTGTTGATCATTATGTTCATTGCGAACAAGATTAATTTAAGGTTTAATCCAGACTACCACAGAACTGATTGTCTTGCAAGATGTCCATTTATTGTACTCATGTATTTGGGTTGTCATTTCTATGTAATAAATTAACAACTTCAGCTCAGAAGCCTTTTATGTACAGCACCCTCAATAATTATTGGCACCCCAGTTAAAGGTGACTATAAAGTGGAATTTTTTTTTTTTAATCTTTTCAGAATTTATGTTATTTTCACAATTTGTGGAGAATAATCCCACCTTCAACATGAAATGTATGTGGAGAAAACCAAATGCATCAAAAAGAAGTATTTTTCACAAAAACACGTGCCACAATTATTGTCACATAATTACATAATATTCAACTCTATTCTACCAAGTTCACCAAGGATTATGTGGACTCTCAAGTAGTATTCCATGACATCATTGTTCACAATAATATACAAATTGAAATGAAACATAGATCAAATGCTTTATAGACCGCTCACTTCCATAAGACAGAATTGGGTTTTAAATGGTACATGTTTGAAAATGCCTTGTTTTGAATGTAAAAAAAAAAAAAACTAGAAAACCAGACTACTGAAACTATTACAAACTTGCCTGTATATCACCCATTCTTATCTTATCCCCCACGCATAGTGAGTAGGGTGGTAATAGGGTCTAACAATTCCCTAAGGAGCATCTTCGGATAACCAAATCTTTAAAGAAAACAACACTATTGAGAGTGGATCTATTACAAATGCAGCCAGTAAATAGCTTATTTTGTTATCTAATCACAGATTTAAAAGACTAGACTGCTAGACTTATATTTTACGGTCAGATTAAATGCAATATTACCTTTTTAGTCCAGGCAAAATACAGTAGCTAATTTTGGGGCCAAAAACAGGAGTAATTGTAAAAGAGTTTTTTTCTGCCTACATCATTTCTTTGAGGTGTCCAGAACAACATACCAAAAGTCCTAAGAAATCCTACTTGAGGAAATATGTTAAATTCTAGTCAATCCGACATGTGTAGGCCTACCAATAGGCCAGTCTGAATAGGGCCATTTTCCTCCTTTAGTCATATCAAAATAAAAATGTATACAATGAACGTACTTATGACGGGTAGCATTTTTTGTATTAGTTTTTCTGAAAAATAATTGTAATAGGCTAATGAGCTATATACTAGTCAAATTGGCCCCAAATACACCCATAGACACTGATAGTGAAGAGATGAAGAGGGTGGAACCTGTCTAAATGTATTTTATATGACACCCTGTGGGTGTAAGCTGTCAGAAAAGGTATAGAATAAGGGATATTAGTTTTCTCTTAATGCCTAATCCAAATGCATTGGCTATACACCAAAATCACCAATACCAGCCGATCTACAAAGGGTTAGGGTAACAAGGGAAGGAGGGGGATGGAATCTGTCTAAATGTATCTCTACTAAGATCCTGAAGCCCTCTGCTTTCAAAAAAATATTACTTGTCAAGGTTCATTACTTTCTAATACATTCCATGGGCACTTTTGTACATGAAATGCACATATTTTTTTTTCATTTTCCCGAAAAATAGGCATAAGCTTTAAAATAAGGAGGGGGATGGGATGTGAAAAACAATTCTTGGGTGAAACCCTGGGCATATAAGCTTTCAGAAGAGATATGGTATGGGGTCTAATATGTTTCCCCTACATGGCACTGGCCTAAATGTTACCAAAAACAGCCCATTTCGCAAATGCCAAATTTCTTAATTTTGGGATTTATTGTAATGAGGAGAGTGGGGCATACATCAATGTCAAACCATACCATGCTATATAATATCCTGAGGGTGTTTTCTTTCAGAAAATGTATGGGATATATGGTGAAATTAGTTTCCCCTTCATGCTTTAGGCCAAAATGTGCTAGTAGTGTATATTTTCCTCCAAAATCCCCCCGAATCCCATTCATTTCTAGCCTGACATGGCCCACCCATAATACTTCTGTTCATTCGTATTTATGGTCTGGAGTAGTGATGCGCGGGCCGATGATTTTTACGACCCGCCCCGCCCCGACCCATCACGCAGCCAACCCAGCCCGCCCGACCCGAAAGATTACGCAATGATTTTTAACCCGACCCGCTTAATATTCTAAGGCAGAATTTTAAGGTAAGAAAATGAAGTTTGAAAATGAGTTCATGTACCCTACGGTAACTGGTCAATCTGACTTTACGGTTCCCTTAAAATGGTGTATGATCAGGGCACAAAGTAATTTGTGTAGCCATAGGCTATGTGGCTCGATTGTTGTCAGCAGTGTGTGCTTTTTGTCAATGTTCAACGATCGATGTCCATCACCATTTAGCAAAATATTTAGACAGCTTGGTTCTCTTTTAGGTTTGCTGTTGTGAGCGAGAGAGCACTTCACATGAGTAGGCTAGACGCTGCCTGTTTGCTTGCATTCGGTTGCCTTCAGCATTGGTGCCGTGCGCAGAGGGAGAAAGAGCAAACACACAGGTGCAGGCGCTGTCAATTGGCATTCTGCTGTCTCGGATGTGCGTGTGATTTTAACGTTGGCTAATTATGACTGTCTGTGATCTGACCTGACCCGACCCGACCGCAACCCGTTGATGAAAATATGAAAATAATGGCCCGACCCAACCCGGCCTGCGGGCTAGCCTGATGGTCCTGCCGGGCTCGGGCCGGCCCGCGCATCAGTAGTCTGGAGGTTCTTTGACCTGAAGCGATTATAGAGCGGGAGGAGTGCACTCAGTTCTGGATTGAAACGATTGGACAGCTCTCACCCAATCGACAGTGGCCGGCTGTCTGGTAGCTGACTAAACCCTCCCCAGAATACCGTTGCCAAACCATACGATGCCAGGCTAATTCATTTCATTGGGAAATCTACTTTCCTCCACCAGTTTTACATTTCTTCAACTAGGATTTCTTGGGACTTTTAGTATGTTGTTCTGGACATCTCATAGAAGTGATCCCAGTTGAAAAGAAAATATTTTAGTTTGCCTAAAAATGCTATTTTGCCTGGACCATTTTGAGTCATGGTGAATTAGGCGTGTAGAAGACTTACTGAAAGTAGCCCCCTTCCTTCTGGTAGCCTAGTTATGGTGACCGGTTTGTGTTTTTTTGGAGTTGTTTCAATTCCAAAGGTTCTAGGAATATCATTTGGGTGGATGCCATCCTGAACTCCATTAAATATTTGGCCATTCTAAATCAGAATTTGCCTGCCATTGTCAAGTCAATAAAAGTGGGCCATGCTTGGCTCATCCAATGGATCATTAAATCAAAACATAAGTTTATATAAACAAAAACATAGGCTCATGCAGTCCCATTTCTCTTCCCTAACATTAGCACTTGTTTTCGAGTGCCCTCCAAGATGAGACAACCCTCCATTGCGTAGTGACAAGTGCAGATCTTCCCCTACTAAATGGGACACCACTTCGCGTAAAAACGTCTTCACCTGTTTTACGCGTCTATCGGTAAGACTGAATATAGGCTATATAAGGCTCTAAACCGGGGTAAACTGTTCAAAAGCCGTCATCCACAAATTATCATTGAGAAAATCACCCACATGACAGGCTGTTGTAATTCTGGTGAAAGATTTGCGCACTTTGAAAAATAGCCTATCTATCTTTTTAATATGTTAGGCCTAACACACCAGTGCGGAATTCAACTGAATTTACATCAAACTAAGATATTCCGACATAAAAAATCTATGCTTAATTACAATAGTAGCTATATTTTGAAGTTATTATCCAGATCTGAGAGAACGGGGACGCAGCTCGTGCATTCGGACACAGATCGGGTACGACACGCAATCTTTTTGTTTAGCTGATTGAGTTTGCAAAGAATCGTGGGGAATTTCATCTTCACTTCAACTTCACTTCGTTCGAAGTCTGCACCCGACCTCCCTCCGTTTGAAGGGGCTATTTGAAGGGCTGAAAGCCACTAGCCCTCGGTCTGGAAAGTATTGGGACACACTACACTTACACGTGAACGCGCAAAACCAAGTCGACAGGGCATAATAATAATAACAATACAGTGCATCGCTTTGCATGCGCTTTAATAATAATAATAATAATAATTATTATTATTATTATTATTATTATTATTATTAGAAGAAGAAGAAGCCAACGGATCATTTTATTAAATCAGGTTGGCTGCAGTGAATCGCTTTGCCTATATCCAAAATAGGCTACTCGTAGACCTATAGCCTAATTTCAAAGGACCAAATCATTGGTCTACTGGATTTTATTTCATAATGGGCTATGAGTGGGGAAAATATAGACTTGGTATTGGCTACAATTAAATGGCATCAACCAGAGCAGCCTAACTTACGCGTGAATCCCTGGCGACTGGTGAGAGAACTTTTTTCCATAGCCTAGGTTATTTTGGAAGAAGGCTGCAACCAAAATGGAACGTCACCTACTTGTCATCGTGTAGGCTAGAACCACCGCGAAAATAGTGGTATCAGGTCGCCGCGGGAGATAGGAGGGTATTTTACTATCTACGGTATTCAGCCATTTCAGTGGACTTACCCACGGGTGTTTCATTTGGATCAAGTTTATGCCTAGTCTATAGGCTACCCTACCGAGGCAAGTATTTTTCCCTAGACTTTTGTGAGACTTAATGGTGGTTTTGAAGATTGCGCGTGGTTTATCCGACAACTGACTTAGACTACCAGACAAGCAAAAAAAAAAAAAAGAGTAGGATAAATTTCTCAATTAGTTTTGACTTTCTTCTACCTGACCTGGGGTAGGCTACTTCAAATGTAGGCTAATCTATTTGTATGTGGAAATTTGGTAACTTAAAGCAAAATAGTTTTGACAATAATTAAGCTATTGATAAACTGAATCTGTAGGCCTTCACATGCAAATAGCCTAGAGCCGTCTAGAAAACTCTTGTAGGCTGGTCTTCTCAGATCTCATGTTTGTTAAGAGTCCAGGTGAATTTGGTAGGCTATGTCGTTAGACAGATAGGCCTAGTTTTTCTGCTTTGTCTATTGTTCCTGTATGAAAAATGAATCTGTCTCCGCTTCTACAAATGGCAATGGGAGTGAGATGAGGACTGACAGCTGAGGTTATTTTTGGTGGTGGCAGCTTATGGGAGTGAGGTGACAACGACGGCAAATGTCAGCCGTTTGAAAGGCACAGACTGTTAACTTGGTTACAGTGACATTCTTTTTTCATCACAACTGCTACATTAGTTGTTTTGAAGAAACTTTTATTCATTTTGAAGAGTGTGCTATATTGTTAGCCTAATTTCACCGTAAGACATTGTTAAAAATGAAAAAGTAAAGAACCGCAGGCTTGGCCTACTGATCAAAAACTGAATTGGATGTAGGCTATAGTAGGCCTAGGCTAAAGTCTGTGCTAGAGCTACAGTCAGATAAAACAAGAGAGCCAGGAATTGTCATTTCTTCCAGATGACTTTAAGTCTAATTACTACCTATAGCCATTGGGCAGAATAGAAGACAACATTTTAACTGCCAGAAAATAATAAAAGCAATTTAAGTAAGTACGTAAGTAGCCTAAATAAATAGGCGATATATATTGTAATACCTAATAGCCTACAGCCTAAATTCTAATGTCAATCAAACTGAAGTTGTGCCGTCAATTAAAACTGTTAACAAAACAGCTTGACATTTCTGGGATTGTTGAATAAAATATGTTTTTTGAAAGACTGAGCTATCTGTTATGTTTTTGTGCCATTACTTTATGTTTATTATGAAATTATGAGTGCTGTATGGTTGCCTTGGAATTCTCACTGGCCTAATGTATGCACATGGCAGTATTCTTTGTCAGATTATTCATTTATTTTTTTCAAAATATATTTAGCAACGGAAGAGTTACAACATTTCATGCTATGTTATACAGGTCTTGAAGATTCAACTCATTATCTTTCATCTTTGTTACAGGATTTTGTGATGGACCAGAATCTTTTTGGTGGGGCTCCCAGATTCATAACACGGCCCAAGGCCTTTTCCGTGTGTGTGGGAAGGGATGCCTCATTGAGTTGCACCATTGTGGGCAGTCCTGTCCCAACTGTCACGTGGGAAAAGGACAAACTGCAACTCTCAGCAGGAGGCCGATTCAAAACAGTGGAGGATGGTGATGTATATCGCTTGACCATCTATGATATGACTTTGGAAGACAGTGGACAGTACATGTGTCGTGCTAAAAACAATGTTGGGGAAGCCTATGCTGCAGTGAGCCTTCGAGTGGGCCTGCCTGAGCAGCTGGTGGATCGAGCACCTGTGTTTATGGTGAAGCCCATGTCTGCACGAGTTGGTTTAGGAGGCGATGTCACCTTCTACTGCCGGGTGGTAGCTCACCCTGATCCTAACTTTGAGTGGGAAAAAGATGGCCGTTATATTGGTGAGACAAACCGCATCAAAATTGTATCTGACAATGAAGGCAGCTCCATACGGATCCAAAGTGTGCGTAGCCTTGATAGTGGTACCTTCACCTGTCGTGCTCAAAACACGGTTGGCCGGTCTCATGCATCTGCCACTCTTGTAGTGGACCTCCAGGATGCCTATCAGATAGTGAATACAGATAAAAGCACATCCCTTCTATCACACCTGCAGAAACGAAAGGAGGAAATGAGAAAAGATATCTCTTTTCATCGAACCACAGAAAGCACCTCATCCACTCTCTCCTCATCTAGCTCTAAGATCACTGACAACCTCAGCACCCTTTGTCTCGGCAATGATCAACAGGCGTCCGATCTTGCTCATAAGTTGCCCAAAGGTGTCTTCACTCGCACTTGCATGGTGACAGAGGGGAAGCATGCAAAACTCAGCTGTTTTGTCACAGGTCATCCCAAGCCACACATCGTTTGGAGAAAGGATGGTACAAACATCAGCGAAGGCAGACGGCATGTGATGTATGAGGATCAGGCAGAGAACTTTATCCTCAAGATTTTATATTGCAAGCAGAATGATAATGGCCTCTACACCTGCAATGCTTCAAACATGGCTGGGCAGACTTACAGTGCTGTGTTGGTGATTGTTAAAGGTAAGGAGGATTTTTTTTTTTTTCATCAGTGGTGTGGATTTGAATGTCCATTTCTATTTCCACAAAACTATTTTTTACTACTATTTCCTTAAAGTGGGTAATATAGAAAAAAGTGGGTAATATACTTACAAAAAGTAATAATAATGAAGGTGATTGCATCCCATATTTTAGTGATGTCCAGTGTTTAGCCAGTAGACTACTTCCCAACAAAGATGCTGCAGTGTTAAGTGCAGTTGTGTGATTTCCCAGAGCGCTTCAGTAAAACCAAACCTATCAGTAAACATGATTCCTGCTCTACATGGTAGAGAACTGGCACAACAGTAGAAGGAGAGTTATCGAGTTTCATCTATTTTTGCTCCTGATGACTAGTTTGCCGCTATTCTCATAGTTCAAGTGGTCATTTGATGCCAGTGGTTAGTTAGCAAAATAACTGGTTTTAAATTTTAGTGTCTAACTTGCGTTATGGGGACACCCACACACAGGTAGGCTACACAAAGAAACAAAATGCTCATTAGTCTAGGGGTTTAATAACTGGTCTAGGGGTTTAATAACTGACCCTGCTATCCGGAGCCCTGTAACTTTAGTGTATGTAGTTTGACTTGTAAGTAGGAAGTGTATGATGCTATAGCGTATGTATGACCAGGAGGACCTGACTTAACTGTGCTGGACAGCACTGTCCTTAGCTCTGTGCCAGCGAGCTCCACATTGTTATTCCGACGCTTAAAGTTTGAGGATGATGGAAAAATCCTTCATACTGTACAGACAGGCAAGTTGAAACCCGTGGTCTCTGACAAGCGCCCCTTCCTTTCCTCAACACAGTATTTATATCCACACAAACTAGGAAACCAGCAGCCAGCTCCCCCTGGGTATAGGATGTGTATAGGTCTTGTGTGCTGCTGTCAAAGTGGAATTTCCTCACAATGACCTCGTAACACTTGGTAGTTGATTTTAGCAAGAGCCCCTGAGATTAATATAGGCAGTAAGTCACTACCGGATGGGTTAGAATACAGTTATTTGTAACCATTTTCACCAAAGACACTGAATGTCATAGTAGTGTTTTCAATAGAATTGCTTTAAAATAGTTCAAAATAGTATTTTCAAGTGGGGGAATAGGCAAAATGATATTTTGTTTACAGTTATACAGACTACACATCTTAGAGAATATAGGCTACCAGAAAATGAACCACAGATGAGCAGATGAACTGAATCCACTTCTGATTGGCCATCTGAGTGGTGGATTATGCTTATTACACAGCTGTAATAATGCTGCACAATGCTGAATTCACTTTAATGGGACATCCCAACGTTGTGGTCTAGCCTAATATTTCTTGGTAATGGACCGATAAGTATTCCACTGTTAAGGAAATCAAAACAAAATGTTGGCATGACCAATCAGCTGATATGTACATTAACAGACTGTTTTTTAATAGGCTAGTGGAAACTATTTTCTTCTTTATCATACAAAAATGCTATAAAATCAACAAACAAAACTTCACTCCCATAGGTCAATAGGTAGCTGTGTAATAAGCAGGATTCACCGGCAGGCATAGAGCTCTTGTATTACTGTGTTGGGAGTTTTTCCACAATAATGCTCCACACACTGCTTTTGACAGGCTATGAGATGGTTTTGGTGTCTCTATTATAATAGTTTAGTAATGAGATACAGGAAGTCTGTATGTTCAATTGAACCAGCCAAAATGCAATCTGTTGGTGTGAACAGCACACAGCGTGTTGTCATCAAACAGACCCTGGTAGCCTGACTGGGTGTCTGGAAAGCCCATAAGCACAGCACAGACTAGTTGGAGGTTATGAACAATGTCTGAGGTCATATGCTAGATGCTGGAAGTTGCAAGTCTGCTATTCGGTGGACTTTTGATAGTGACTATAAACTACCTAGTGTGTTTCTAATAATGTAGTGGTTATCATGTATGCCAAGCAAAATATCAAGGGCTACAAGGGGATTATCCAGAGTGAATCAACCAGCAGTAGGGTATAGGCTTATTGTTGACATTGACATCGCTGAGTACTGTCTGAGGTATGAGAAGACAGAATTTGGTACCACGTAGATCAAATAGTAAAACAGCCAACTCTGATGAGTGCTAGGAAGTTGTTCCCCTCTGATCTGATTGACTCCAGATTTTTACCTTTAATATCCCAGTTTTTACAATTGTGTGTGTGTGTGTGTGTGTGTGTGTGTGTGTGTGTGTGTGTGTGTGTGTGTGTGTGTGTGTGTGTGTGTGTGTGTGTGTGATCATACAAAACTTATAAGATCCTAAGGCTATTTAAGCCTGCTTACCTAGTTTTCCCTCAGAACCTTTCTATCTTCTTAGAACTGGGCCTTGTCTATGTAATAGGCCTATTCATGAGTCCCGCGTGATGTAGTCTCAATCTATGATGATACAAGTAATGATTATTCATTCTCTCCTCCACCTGTCACAAATCACAAAAGGAGAATTCCCTATCCCAGTTATCACCTCTGCATAAATAACAGTTTTGCAAATTCATCTTACAAATTTCCTTCCTTAAAATTTAGGTTTAAGTGGTGGCAACATGTGGAAGACCACCCACTACCATTCTGCCCATTTGTCATTTGGGACCAAGCAGAGTAGCTGCATAGAGACCTAGTGTGTTTATAACTTTTACATTATTAATGGATAACTGTCAGCGATATCAGTGCTAAAAATTAACATGATTCCTTCATGTATGGTTACATATCAGAAGCGTTTTATTATTATTTGATTATTTGGAATAGGTTACATTTCTTGCATGCTGCTCCTTTACTTGACTGCGTGGGTCAGACGGTCTCAGCTGTCATTCCCAATTTATTGCTGTGGAAAAGCAGGAGACATTTCTCCTTTCAAGAGTCTTGTTTCTTTCATTCTTTTTCTTTCTGCCCTATTCATAGCACTGGCGATTTGCAACAGTATCTTTAGCTAGGTAGCTAGATTGCTGCTCATTTGAAATAGTAACTGCATTTTGCGCCTAAAATAAACTTTTCTGGGATAAAAAAAATGAAATTAATGTAGACATCTAAATGGATATGAACTTGGCTAATGGATGAAAGAGAAATTTACCATATACCTATTTTATCTTTTTTCTCTCTCTCTCTTTCGTTTAGAGCTTCTCTTTAATCTAAGTCATAATATAGGCTATATAAGTTATTTAAGATAAGTAAGATTAAGTTTCTTTTCCCCTCTTTTCTTTGTTTTCTCATTAAAAAAAAATAATAATAATTTAAGCTATATTAAGCTTGCTTTTTATTATTTTATTGTATTTTATTGTGTTTTGTTTTGTTTTTATTTTATAGCACTTTGGCTGGCTATTGTCTATTGTAAAGTGCTTTACAAATAAATTTGACATTGACATTGACATTGACATATAAATTCAATTTCTTTTCGTGGCACCCCTGGACGAGCTTCGCGGCACCCACTTTGAGAACCCCTGCCATAGACACAATTTCAGTAGCCTGTAGGTGCTCCTTTTAATGAGCCCTTATAGCTTTTGCCCCTCTTTTGTGGAAGATAGGTCTCAATGAGCTGCATCCAACAAGCCCTAACCTCCCATGCATGGCATTGCGCCAATCAAATTATTAATCTTTTGGAGCAGTTGTCATCAGTGATTCTAGGAACACAGAGACACTGGGTCACTTCACACTGGCACCGAACTCCAGTGGGCTCATATGTCGTAAGCTATTTTGGTCCGTAGGGACTACTCCTCCCCTGTGCAGGTTCCCTTGCAAGAACTGTAGCCTATAGACCCTTTATATTGAGGAGACCAATCACTAAAGAAAACCTCCCATAGAAATGCATTACGGGCATTCATAACTCAAAGATGGCGGAGTAGAGAAACTCAGTCCTGCCTTGCCGTGAAAATAATCAATCACATTGTTGAACGCTGTATGACTGACTGTTAGCTTTTTGTTTACTTTTTTTTTTCATGCACCCAAAGTCTTTTGTTGAAGTTGAGCGTGCCCTCCCGACACAACTTTTTGTTTACTACCTCCATCGCCATGGTGATAGCCATGATGCGAATCTGCACGCAGGCGCAGTGAGCAAATTGGCGCTTTAAATAACGTCTTTTTTGGCTTTATTTTAGCAATAACTGGGCAGATGTAGACATCCAGTGTTGTGCCTGAACGCCGTTCATAAACTCGTTCATAATTTTGGTTAACGTGAACTGAACGCAGGTATTACTGCCTGATTAACAATACTGTGAACGCGTTCATTCTGGTGTCTGTGAGCAGTACTTTCACTCTTTATTATCTCGTTCAATAATGTGCCAGATTTCCAGACTTCCAGGCGAACAACACACCTTTAACGGTCCTGTATCCAGGGTTACCCAACCAGTTAATTGCTGCTCTAGTCTAAGCAAATTAGCCCAAAAAAGGGTCAAAGGTGGAAGTAAATATAGCCAAAGCATATTTTGTATCATTTGAAGCAGAATGTTCTGTAGATTAAGAATTTGGGGTGCCTGCAGCACCAATTTGTACCGGGAAGAAATTATAGGGCTTTGAATAGGCCATGGTATAATGATTATCCTATATATAGGTCTGAATAGGGCTATTTTTTTCCTTTGGTCCTATCAAAATAAAACTTTATACAATGAAAGTACCCATGGAAAGTAGCATTTTTTGTATTACAAGTTTTCCTGAAAAATAATTTCAATATGCTAATGAGCTATACGCTAGTCAATTAGCCCCAAATGCACCTTATACATGGATAGTGATGAGATGAAGAGGGTGGGACCTGTCTCAACTCACTTTAAATGACACCCTGTGTGTGTAAGCTTTCAGAAAAGGTATAGCATAAGGGGTAGAATAGCTTTCTCTCAACGCCTCAGCTCCAAATACATTGGCTATACACGCAAAATCACCAATACCTGCTGACCTATAAATGGGTATCAAGGGGAGGAAGGAGGTGGAACCTGTCCTAAATTTATGTTTACTGAGATCCTAAAGACCCCTGCCTTCAAGAAAAGTATTACTTGTCAAGGTTTATTACTTTCTAATATATTCCATAGGCACTTTTGTCCAAGAAATGCCCATATTTTTAAATATTCCACCAAAATAGGCATAAGCTTTAAAATAATAAAGGGGTAGGATGTGGAAAGATTTTGCAGGTGGAATCCTGGGCATATAAGCTTTCAGAAAATATATAGTTTATGGGGTCTAATATGCTTTCCCCTACATGCCACTGGCCTAAATGTCACCAAAAATTGCCAATTTTTCAAATTCCAAATTTCTTGATTTTTGGGATTTATTGGAAAAGAGTAGAGTGGAGCATACCTCAATGGGCTATACGCTAGTCAATTAGCCCCAAATGCACCTTATACATGGATAGTGATGAGATGAAGAGGGTGGGACCTGTCTCAACTCACTTTAAATGACACCCTGTGTGTGTAAGCTTTCAGAAAAGGTATAGCATAAGGGGTAGAATAGCTTTCTCTCAACGCCTCAGCTCCAAATACATTGGCTATACACCAAAATCACCAATACCTGCTGACCTATAAATGGGTATCAAGGGGAGGAAGGAGGTGGAACCTGTCTAAATTTATGTTTACTGAGATCCTAAAGACCCCTGCCTTCAAGAAAAGTATTACTTGTCAAGGTTTATTACTTTCTAATATATTCCATAGGCACTTTTGTCCAAGAAATCCCCATATTTTTAAATATTCCACTAAAATAGGCATAAGCTTTAAAATAATAAAGGGGGTAGGATGTGGAAAAGATTTTGCAGGTGGAATCCTGGGCATATAAGCTTTCAGAAAATATATAGTTTATGGGGTCTAATATGTTTCCCCTACATGCCACTGGCCTAAATGTCACCAAAAATTGCCAATTTTTCAAATTCCAAATTTCTTGATTTTTGGGATTTATTGGAAAGAGTAGAGTGGAGCATACCTCAATGGCAAACATATCGTGCTATGTAATATCCTGAAGGTGTTTGCTTTCAGAAAATGTATGGGATGTATGGTGAAATTAGTCCTCCCTTCATGCTTCAGGCCAAAATGTACTCGTAGTACAAAATCCACCCGAATCCCATTCATTTGGACTCATGGTCCACTCAAAGCTCAATAACTTTTTTCTGGAAAATCTTGGCTCTGCAGGCACCTGATATCCTAAATCTACGTAAAATTGCGGTTCAATTGATACCAAATATGCTTTGGCTATATTTACTTCCACCTTCAACCCTAATTCGCTCACACGACTGCTTTCTTCTGCTGTCTATGCCGAAGGTGCGTGGTGGCCGAGAGCGGTATTGCAGATAGATAGAGATTTTAATCTGGCAGCCACCAGTGTTCTTTGTAACAGTTTGTTCAGTGTTAAACTAATGAAATAAAGTCTACCGTATTTCTATAGAGTCTCACGGACACCTGTGAATGATGATGGCTAAAATCTCTGCGAGTCGAAAAAAATCTTGCATTATCGCGTTATTAGCGCAGGTGAGAGGCGGTGAGACAGAATTGCAACAGAGACATAGGCCTAGTTCCGAAGTAGTGTCTGAGGAAGGACTGTTTAGTCCGAAACGTTACACAAAGTAAAATGGTAAAAATGGGAGCTCCGGTGTGCATATTACTTTGTTTTTTACAGTGATACTTTCCTTTGGTATTGCACCCAACAAAAATTTGGATGTGCGTGAGGACTACATATTTTACTAGTTCCGAAGTAGGCCCTATATTTAAGCAGATAGCCTACATGCCTGAATAGACCACCCCTGTCTCTCTCATCATCAAATCACTAGAAACTATTTTAATGTTGTTTTTGCTAGGTAGAAATATGTAAGCCTACAACACATTTTCCTCCCATGACCCCCCCCCCCCCACACACACACACACACACACACACACATGCTTGTTTTGTTTTAAAGACTGATGATGAGAATGTATTAGTGCAAAAGTATTTTTTGAAGTTGCATCTGAATTGTTATTTATTTTGAATATTGGCCATTAAGGTCATCATAAAGCCAATAGAAGCATGGACTGGTTGACTGTAAAAATATTCTAGGCCTAATGGAATACAGTAGAGATTGGAATACTGTAGGCCTATAGCCGAATGCATTATTAGTTTTGTTTGGACACTCACACCTCCCTGAAATGAGTTTCTGTTCGCTGAGGAAATAATTTACAAAATTTTTATATACATAAACATACAAAACATACAAAATTTTGAATTATGAACTGTGAACTGAACTACTTCATTTTAAAATTTGTGAACTATGAACTGAACAAGTACATGTAAAAAAAGTGGACACACCCAACGACATCGATCGATTCAGATTTTAACAAGGATTCACAAAATATACTTTTTTAGTCAGTACGACCAGCCAATCTCAACTTTTGAATATCTCCCTATTCATTTTGATAGGGCCTGGTCTTGTAAAGCCCAAATAGCTGCCCGAAGGTGTCTCCAATATGTCGGCCGAGTGATGTGACTTGCCTTAGAAGGACTGGGGTCTAGCGAGACTCAGTTGTCATGATGGCGGTCAAAGCACTTGTCTGTCAAGTCGCCGCTGCATGCGTCAAATATCTTTCGTCTCAACGAACATAAACTTTTTATCTTCATACTGTACATTTCAAAACAATATTAATGTCATATTATCAGGAAAAATTAACTGCTAGAATGCATAATTGTCTCCCAGGTTGTAATTGCTGCAAAAGGTGACTTAAAGGAGAAATCCATAGCCCTGTTGTTCAAACTTGCCAAGTGAAGAAAATTTGATACAATATAGACTGAGCAGCAAACTGGCAAATAACACTAAGTGAATGGGGCATACTGTAACAACTTATTTTCAGTTTCATTCCATTATGCCCCATTCAGTCAGCATTACTAATTGGTTTGTTATTTAGTCTATGTAGCATCAAATTTTCTCATTTTTTATGGAAACAAGATTCTCTCTATGGTTTTAGGGACACCAACACATGGGTCCGATGAAATTTGTTGGGCATTGGACAACTATTTTGGTTCATGCCTTGCTTGATTACACAAATCCTTAGGCTATGTGAAGGAAGGAATTCAGGAATAAGGGAATTCTGACTGCACATGCGTGAATTGTAAAATGTACAGTGAGTCAGTCATTTAGTCAGCCACCAATTGTGCAAGTTCTCCCACTTAAGAAGATGAGAGAGTCCTGCCCTTTTTAGTATTGGTACACCTGAACTATTAGAGACAAAATTAGAAAAAATCCAGAAAATCACATTGTCTGATTTTTAAAGAATTTATTTGCAAATTATGGCGCACAGTACAACAAGCACCCATGTGTAACTGGGGCAAAGAAAAAACAACAACTCCTGTCTATTTTAATATTGCAAAGTGGTTAATCTGGTACCAGAGATACTGTAACATATAAGTCTTCTATCTGCAACACTGGGGGCTCAATAACTCTAATTCACATCACATCATATGTTCACTGTGGTAGAAAGATTTACAACATATGTTCTAAAGAGGGCTTATGAGAGTTTAACAATTTAGGAGATTCCAGTGATCTGATATTGTAATAGAGTGTTTTGAATTGTGTTTTGCACATATTTATACTGGATTTTCATTTAACTGTGTTTTCTTGTGTTAATCTGATCCTTGGCAGAGCCAAAAATCCCCTTCAGGAAGAAGCTGCAGGATGTTGAGGTCCAGGAAAAGGCAACAGCATTGCTGTCCTGTGAGGTTCCAGTAGCAGCCACTCAAGCCAACTGGTTCATGGAGGAAACCCGTTTGGAAGACAGCACCAAGTACCGCATGGAAGAGAAGGGCACATTGCGTTGCCTTACTATCCACAATGTCACAACCAATGACGATGCTGTTTACATCTGTGAAATGTCAGAGGGGAGCCGCACTGTTGCTGAGCTCACTGTCCTTGGTAATTGACAATCTGACTAATTATTTTGCTTTATCCCATCTATTGAAGCAGACATAAAAATACGGTTTCATGCGGCGCCTTCTGCTCAATAAACGTTAATGTTATCTCAGAATACATTGATGATGAGATTGATGATTGAGATGCACGTAACTGTATTGAAGAGTGTTACAACATGTAATATTGATTTTCAGGTAACATCACAAAGAAACTTCCACGAAGAACTGTTGTGCCTGTGAGTGACACAGTAATATTCTGTGTGGAGCTTGAAAAACCTTGTGAGGCTTCATACTGGACAAGGAATGGCATCAAGTTGCTTGAAGACACGCGTATTAGCATTGCACATAGTGCACGACAATACTCTTTAACTATACGTGACTGCACTGCTGAAGACTCCGGAGAAGTAGCCTTTGTGGCAGGAGACTGCAAGACATCAACTCATTTCACTGTTACTGGTGAGGCGACTTGCATACATGGACATACAGTACAGTACATACGTGATGGACTTGTCTAATGCCACTTGCATGTTTTTCGAACTGGCATGCAGTGTACTGTGTGAAAGCTGGCTCTCTCGGTGTGGTGTCTGTTTATTTCACATTATATTGTATGCACCTGTAACTACAATTTGTCACCTTTTTCTTTATTTTGATTTGCCTAGCACCAAGAAAGCACCCACCAGATCCCCCGATTGACCCTGTTGTACGAAACAAGAGTGATTCATCCATCACTTTGTGCTGGTCTCCTCCAGAGAGTGACCGTCCAGTGCCAATCAAAGGATATTATATTGAGAGAAAGAAACTAGGAGCTCATACCTGGATGAAGTGTAACACGACAAGCACAGTGCCTTACACTCACTACACAGTCAACAACATTACAGAAGAGGGCAGTTACGAGTTCCGCATCTCTGCTGTAAATGACTTTGGTCGAAGCTCCTGTCTTGAGGTTCCAGGAACATTCTTCCTTGGTGAGTAGATACATGTTGTTTTATGTATAACTGATATCATTACTTTGGCAATACAAACATTTAAACAATAAAGCACCTTTGAATTGAATTGAATTGATTTGAATTGAGATACACAGTGCACAAGTACTCAACCTCAATGAAAGGTACATTATTAGTAGTGCTGTCACAAGCATGATTTATCCATGGTTTATTTAGAATTATCATAGCTCAGTTTTTCACGACTTTTGAGGTAGCCTAACGCTGCGCTGAATAATTTTTAAGATTTAGAAACTCAGTGGTAAGGTTGAAATTTTGTAGGCTATAGACTTAGCACAACAGAGGCATAAAAACAACATTAAGAACACTATAGACTAGGCCTATCCCAAGCACTTTGGAACCAAGCATTGTGTTTTTCCCCCAGCATTTTCCCCAGCATTTTGACGCCTATATCAAAATATAAAATCAAAATTGGTACCAAGACCGTTTTTGAAATGTTTAATTATTGACCTGCGCATTTAATGAAAGTTTCAAAAAGAAATTGTTATTTTGTTTTTTGTTCAACACTGAAAAACCATGAAATCAGATAAGTCTTTTCTTTTTTCATTTTATTGTTATTCCGTTCTTAATTGAAATTCAAATGAACGAATCATACACTGACCTATGAAGGGTGGAAGTAACAAAAATTAAATAAAAAGAAATAAACTTTGACATGTCATGTCCCTATATATTAAATATAAATGTATTAATGGTTATTAAATGAAATCTAATTTGAAGTTTGATACAATTGCATTTGAAGTTAAAATGCTTTAAACTTAAAATTAAATTAAAAGAAATTGAATTCACTTTGAGAGCAGACATTACACTTACGCTTCCCTGTTATTTTCATTTTGAATGAGACATTATATTTCAGCCTCGTGCAGTTCCATGCGCCACCATTTATTTAAAGAGCATTTCATTTACTTTTAAAAAAAGACTTTATTTTTAGGTTGCATGTTCACCTGTCAATCAGATGCCCCACCCATCAACAACAATCTGACTCGATTGAAAATGCCTGCCATCAATGTATACAGTGACGGGACTAGGCTGGCACATTCAATACCTAAAATAGCACACGTAGCTTACGGGAGATAGCCTAAACTCAGGGAGCTCTTGACAGAGAGACCTTGCTACCAACTGGTGGCCATGTTTTTCAGGGAGTTTGTGAAATCCCAACAAGTGCATGATCATCCTTGTAAAATGTTGAAATGTTCGCAATGAATGGTGGTCGCTGGTCGGTTCTCACCATCGCAAGCTACGTAACGCTTTCATCAGGGCAGGAGGGTTTGTTGCGGGGATCCCCGGGTGTTTCACTGTCATGGGGTCGGAAAAGCTTTCTTCTTAGCAAACAGTCTACTTGTCAAACCCGTAGTTTGAGCCAGGTTTCATGCTTTCTCATGGGACAAACATCTATCTTGTGGTCGTGCAACTAATAACCTCTCATACCCTGTTTATCTGATTCTATCCCCTCAACAACGTGGGCTTAGCCTGACATAGCCCGCCCATATTACGAATGTTCATCCGTATCCATGGTCTGGGAACGGTCCTCTGGGGCGTGTTTACATCGGTAGAGAGTCTACCGGCCAATAAGCGAAGCTGATTAGACGAGCTTTCCAATAGTTTCAAACCAGGAGTGAATGCCCTCCCCTCCGCAGTATAATCGCGTCAGGTTAAAGAACCTCCAGACCATGAATACGGATGAACAGCAGTATTATGGTCGGGCTATGTCAGGCTAACGTGGGCTAGGCTACAGTAGGACCATAGCCTGCTGAACTCCTAGCCCGAGTTGTTCCAAGCAGCCGCCTAGTGACTGTTTGTGGGCCAATAGATCAGTAGGCCTACTATACTAACGGTCCCAAGCAAAACAGCCCTGTAGTCTTATAACCCTGCCATATTATGTGCAAAATGTTATCATTAATGAATCATTCAGAGCATAGTTTTCGTAATCATTCTTTGGCGTCGTAGTGACGCAAGAACACTCCGCAAAAGCATTACAACAGAGACAGGCATCTCCAATCGAGACTGATCAGTCTTGATGGGTGGGGTATATGATTGACAGGTGAATGTGCAACCTAAAACTAAAGTCTTTCTAAAAGTAAATGAAATGCTCTTGAAATAAATAGTGGCGCATGGAACTGCACGAGGCTGAAATATAATGTCTCATTCAAAATGAAAATAACAGGGAAATGTAAATGTAATGTCTCATCTCAAAGTGAATTCAATTTCTTATTCATTATTATATTATTGTATCAAACTTCAAATTAGATTACATTTAATAACAATTGATAGATTTAAATTTGGCACTTGGCGATATGACATGTTTAATTTTATTTCTTAATTTTCTTTTTATTTAATTTTTGTTACTTCCACCCTTCATACTGACCAGTCATAATTGCAGTTGCAGTCATAATTGAATCAAAACAGTTGGCCTACAACTACATAGTTTTTGATGTAAAACTGGAGGCACAAAAAATGTCCAAATATTTCTAATGTGCCATTTGGCTTGAGAGACCCACTCTCAAAGACTTACTTTTAGTCATTATTTAAGTACATTATGAATGCCTTCGGCAGAATTCAAAAGAGCCATTTTAATCTGGATTAATTTCAAATTTACAGTGAGAGTAATATAGATTAAAAATAATAATCTATGCCCATCACTAGTTTATAGATTTTATAGAATTCAACTAATAAATCTAATAAATAAACTACAAAAGCGCTCAGAGAGCGCAGACCTCCGCCAAGGCAATGTGGTCACAGACACAATATAAATTCCAGATCATGTTCTGGATCACTGATTGCCACCAAAATCGAATCAGTTCTTGCTTGCCCAATATACATATTGTCCGAAAATTTCATCCAAATCTGTGCTGTACTTTTCGAGATATCCTGCTGACAAACAGACAAAAAACAGACAAACCAACACGACCGAAAACATAACCTCCTTGGCGGAGGTAATTATTATCATTTATTATACGGGTCTCTAGAATGTTGAGGGAGGCTCCATTCACTTTCAATGGGACTCCTCAACGTTCGCAGGTCAGTTATTTCTGTATAATGACCGCTGGAAAACTATAATGACCGCTGTCAATGGCAACAGTTTTTTTGACTGAGATTCACGTCTCCGTATCATTCCGCGCATAGAGATCAACAATGAAAGTGAAAGGAAATCAACTGCGTTCTATAGAATGTTTCAAGTTGAAGTTTCTTTGCGAACTATTTGTTTCTCCGCAGAAGCCATGAAACGTTAACAAATTAAATGTAAAAGACGTTTCTGTAAAATATTACAGTATATCGTCATGTTGGCAAGGACCCGTATAATAAGCGGGATAATGTATTGTCCGCCGGTCATTATAGAGAAATATTTCCCTTGAGGACGAATCAGAGACCTCCGCTGCGCGTCTGTCTCCGGTTCTTCCTCTCGGGAAATATTTCTCTATAATGACCGGTGGACAATACATTATCCCTTACTTATTACACGGCTCTTTATAATGCTGTAGAATGCTCCATTCACTTCAATGGGACTTACCAACGTTCTACGGTCTGATAATTTTTCAGCTTCCAGAGACCATGGTGCTGAATACATTATTGTGTGCTTTTTTATATGCCAGCTATGATGGAAATGTTTTTCATTACCTTTTTGCCATCTTTTGTCTTTTACAGAACCAATGGCTGACATAACAAAAGGCCTTGTGAATGCCAGTGGCGCAGCTGGAGAAGAAATAACGTTAACTGTTGAGCTCTCTGCTGTCTGCTCAGGGTCCTGGAAGTTAAATAACACCCTACTTCGCAGTGGCTCTGATTACCTAATTACCCGATCAAAGACACTTCACACGCTTCTCATTCGAAATGCCACTCTTGAGTTAAATGGGTCTGATGTAAAGTTCGTAGGTGGTGGCTCTGAGAGTGTTTGCACACTCAGTGTGAAAGGTAAGTTGAAGGTCAAAAGTGTAATTTCGGCAACATTCAGTGTTATTTTGGTTTTGTGGTGTGCAGGTAGCCCCTTTCGGCCAGGGTTGTACAAAATTCAGAATTGAATTGAGAATAGCCCCCAAATTCCAATTTAATTCTTGAATTTGAATTTGAATTGAGGTTGCAAACAGGAAGTAGAATTGCAATAGGCTCCTTGCACACACAGTAAACATTTTAATGATGCTCACTGTCCGATTTCCGGTTACATTGGCTGCACAACAATCATGATAAAAGAAAACTCACACAAACTTACATTTGGATGTCAGCTGACAAGTCCGTCAGTCATAGCAAAGTCCTCTCTAGTCATACTCAAACAAAACTAAACAAACAAAACTAAACAAAACAATTTCGAGTTTTTGAAACCTGGCAGATTATGCAACACTGACTGCTGCTAAAATCCTATTAAATTCCCTCTACATAGCCACAGCAGTGTTCACTACAAGCAAACATTTAAAACACTTGGTGAATATCACAGAATAAGCAGGTGTCTGGGATTGCTCATACAGTATGTGTGCACCTGCTCAAGACAGCTCATTTTTAATGTTTTTAAAATCTTATTCTTAAAATGCACTTTTATTTTGTAATTAATTTAAGTAATTTCGTTACATGTCACTCGTTACTCCCCCAACACTGATTATATTACAACAATGAATGTCATATATTATTGTAGGAACTCTATGTATTATATACTTTATCATAGTAAATAGGCCTATTTTACAAACAAAGACAACTAAGCAATACAACAAAGCAATACACATAGAAAAACAAACAACGTTGGTAGAATATACAGCATGTTTAGTCTTAGAGAGTGAACATATTGGGAAATCATTAGAATTGTAATATATTTAAAATTGTGAAAATGAGAAGATTGCACTTCATTTCCCAGAATACTTTGCTTAAGGGTGAATTTCTTTGAATTGCAATGAATTCAAATTCAGTTCAATTCAATTTCCTGTTGGATGGAGCCAATTCAAATTCATTTTCAGATCAAGTTTATTCAGCACATTATCATAGTCAATAGTCATTTAATGTGCTTCAAGATAATGTAGAAAAAAAATAAGTATAGTATTAAAACAAAATGAAAAGATTAAAGTACATGAACAAAAGCTGGTGGTGACATGTTGCATGACGAAATAAAACTTGAGATTATAAATCCAGATTATAAATGCATGAAAATTCCAGTTTGCTATCTTGGTTGATGGGATGCAAATGTTGAAGTGGTTGTGAGGCAGTTGCTAGGGTAGGTATGGTGGTTGCTATGTTAATCATGTTGGTTGCTATTTCTTTGTTCCATGCGTGGTCGTTACAGGGAGGAAAGGACTGACACCGACATCAGAAATGAAGTTAAGACGGTTTACTTGGTTAGACAAGACAAAGTCTCAACAGCTCAACCTACAGTGCTGTTGGAGAATGCATTCCCCCGCACATAGGATTCACCCCACATTTATACCCCCTTAAGCTACATAGTTGGACTTGGCCAGGTTCCTAAAATCTCACAAGATGCCATGTGTCACAGTTATAATGTTAGAAACCCAGTGTTTAGCCCCATTACGTAATGATTATTCTTTCAATAATAATTATTCTTACGCTGTCTTGGTTGCTAGGTTGCAACTGTGGAAGTGGTTGCTAGGCTGTTGCTAGGGTACTTAAGGTGGTTACTAGGCTGTAGCCAGGGTAGGTATAGTGGTTGCTAGGGTGTTTGCTATGTTAATCATGTTGGTTGCTATGTTGGTTGCTAGGTTGGAACTTTAGAAATGGTTGTTAGTCTTAGGTGGTTGCTTGCTGTTGCTAGGGTAGGTATGGTGGTTGCTATGCAGGTAGCTTGGATAATCACGCCGGTGTCTGTGTTGGTGGCTTGGTTGCTACTGTGAAAGTGGTTCCTAGTAGAGCTGTAATCGGGCCTCAAAAATTAAGCCCGGCTCGGCCCATGACGTGCGGAGTTCCACCTGAGACAGATATAGTCCGCTGATATTTAAACTTATTTACAGCCCGACACTCACTGGTGCCACTTCTGGACTTTCTTCGCTTACCTGGTGTTACATATGTGAGTAAAAGCATATTGGTCTCAGTGGATGCATTTTCCTAGTCTGGCAACTTCAATTTTAACTGTAATGTGCAAAAAAAACCCATTAAATTCATTTGCATGGGTCATTCTATATCGGGAAAAGTCAAGTGGACTTTCACAGACTCCTTGCTTTTGCTGATGTCTCGCACAGAGATGGGGAAAAAGAGGGGCGTGAGCAGGTTGAGCGCACTTTCACTTTCAAACTAGGGTACTTGAATTGGAACGTGTATAGCTCCGCCTTTTAAAGAGGCTAATATCACAGCCTATAAGCGGCCTTTATTATGCATTGGACAAAGTCAAGAAAACAAAAAAGTGATAGATATAGCATGTAAGGCTTGTTTTTTTTTGGTTTTTGCTCAATTAATTAATGCCCCCTTGACTGTGGAATTTTAAGTGGACCTGAAGTGCCATGGTCAGAACTAAGGGGTCAGGGCACTATTGAGGCATGATGCTGATTTACTGCACAAGCTGGTGCACAGGCCCGAGACCACACGAGCCCAAGTAAAATGGTACAAATTAAAACCAAGCCCGACACGAAACGTCGGGTTCAGGCAAAGATTTACAACTCTAGTTGTTAGGCTGTTGCTAGGGTACCTGAGATGGTTGCTAGGCAGTTGCTAGGGTACATATGGTGGCTGCTAGGGTAGTTGCTAGGTTTATCATGGTGGTTGCTATGTTTGTTGCTAATTGCAACTGTGGTAGGTTGTTGCTATGGTACTTGACATG
>JAODXP020000063.1:78843-129656 GCA_027497455.2 Sardinella longiceps | reverse complement strand
ATTAAGGTAGCCTAGGCAGGCATATGCATAAACACCTGGGGTCCTTAGACCGGTAGTGGTACACTGTCGTAAGTCCATGGGGTTGTAGCTGTGTTTGGGCGCTGGTTTGGCCGTAAGGTATGTCCAAAATGTTTTTCCTCTTTCACTTTTCATTGTTCAAGTGTTTAGCGTACTCTAATAAGTTTGTGGTTGTGATAGGGTGTAAGCAGGCCGCTGCTGGTAGCGCATATTGGAGGCATACCTATCTGTGCAAACAAAGTGTGCCGCCCGGAGTTACCGACGTAACTTTTCATTGAAGCTCCGTACAAATAAGGTGCGCTAACCGACACTTAAAGTGTATTACCGTGTTTGTCTTGTTTATTCCTAATGGAAGCTTTTATGTTTTATCAGTGGTTGTTTGCCGTGGCGACTACGACAAGAGTGTAAACTCCTGAACATAAGCGTGTAGCGTGGCCGGCTGGACTACGCGAGGTATGTTTTAAACTGTGTTGCTTATGTCAGGTGTGGGGAAGTAGCGACTGTGGGGAATCCTTTTTTATTTTGTTTTCCTGAACTCTTAGCATCTAGCGTGCTGTATTGCCATGTTCATGTTCTTGTAGGTCTACCGTTACACCAGTATAGTCAGTGAGAATGATTTGACTATTGTAATGTTTAAACATTTGCTTTTTTTCTTTTTTTTTCTTTATTTGTGTTTAGGATTAGACAGCTCTGCTCTTGGTCAGCTGCTGTTCTCTGGAGTGTTTGTTTGCGTGTGTGTGTGTGCAAGGTGCTGCTTTATTTCATTTTGTTTGTTTTTTCCTCTAGCCTGTGGCTAGTGGGTTAAGAATAAAACGTTGCATAAAGTAGTGTGAGCCACAGGTTAGAGGATTTATTTTTTTATTTTTTGTTTTGTCTTTGTCTTTTGCCCTCCCCCTCCTTTCCCATAGGAACCTGGCCTAGTAGGGCCTACGTCACACCAGTAGGGTTGTAGGCAACGGTCTTTTGTGCACGGTCCGTCATGACCAGTTTCTGGTTTGCTATAGTGCTGTGAAGTTATTACAAGCTCCCAAGTGGTATGATTGCAGTGTATTCTGAATCTTAGTGTGTATTCTGAATCTCAGTGTGTATTCTGAATCTCAGTGTGTATTCTGAATCTCAGTGTGTTCTGAACCTCAGTGTGTATCCTGAATCTTAGTGTGTATTCTAACTCACGCGTGATATTGAATCCTATGCCTACTATAGCCCATACATGGTGACGTGGCCACTTGCTAATGGTTTCCTTAGGTCTTATGTATTGATTATTTATTATAACCAAAGCGACACTTTTCAAAGCCTGTAATAAAATATATATTTTTGTATTTTTCTAAAAACCTGTGCATGTGTAGTCCTTGGGGCAGAGTTCCCCTTACTCTCCTCACATCATCATAGCTTAAGGGGTGGCGTAGTCAGTAGCCAGTAGAGGGGGTTACAACTTGGCGTAAGTCTGGCAGGATTATTAGGTATTGGAAGTGTCGTTAGGTTGAGTTAAGTTAAGCAGCACCTGTGCGTTGGTGTGTGTGTGTGTGTCTGTCTGTGTGTGTGTAGAGAACAGCAGCTGCCAACAAGATGAACACCGCTGAAGAGACAGAAGTCCCAGAGCTGCAACAGCTGCGACAACGTGTGGAACAGCTTCAGGCAGAAAATCAGAGACTTTCGGGCAGAGGTACTGGGGACAATGGTAGTGGCACTAGTGCCCAGCCTGTTAGACGGGAACAGGCTCTGTACCTGCCTAGAGAGCGCCGGTGCCCAAAGTTCTCTGGCTCTGCAGCAGCAGGGTCTCTGTCTGTCGAGGAATGGGTTGAAGAGGCGCAGAGCTGTATAAGGTCCAGGTTTATGTCTGAGCTTGAAAAATCTTTGTTTTTGTTTGATCACTTAGAGGGTGAAGCTCGAAACGAGATTAAATATCGCTCCACCGCTACTCGAGAGGACCCAGAGGCCATTATTAAAGTTTTGAAAGAAGTGTATGGATGTTCTAGATCATATGTATTTTGGCAACAACGTTTCTTTGATAGAAAACAGAGAGAGAATGAAAGTTTATTTGAATTTTCTCATGCCTTAATGGAAC
Source organism: Sardinella longiceps (assembly GCA_027497455.2). Classification (NCBI taxonomy): domain Eukaryota; kingdom Metazoa; phylum Chordata; class Actinopteri; order Clupeiformes; family Clupeidae; genus Sardinella; species Sardinella longiceps. The sequence goes on along the minus strand of JAODXP020000063.1, from coordinate 127,573 downwards.
TTATGGATAAAGTAAAGCTGTCAAAAGAAGATGCTATTAGCAACCCAGACACGGTCTTAAGAGACCAGTTTTGTGAGAATGTTTGCGACCCTATGCTACGTAGAGAACTGAAGAGACTGGTTCGGGCAGACAATGGGCTATCCCTCCTAGACTTAAGAAAGGAAGCTATTAGGTGGGTGGAAGAGGGACAAGCGAGTCGTGACCGGAGCCATCGAGCTCCAAGTCGTAGCAATGAAGTTCATGTGGTGTCTCAGTGTGCGGCTACTGCTGTTCAATCAGAATTTACAGAACTTAAAGATCTGGTTCTTAAGCAACAAGCCCAGTTGGACATGCTGGTCAGACAGTTGGGTAATGCTAATAGTAAATCTCAAGTCCCTCAGCCATACCGGGGTGGGCGTTTTAAACGGACCCCTGATGGTCAGCCCATTTGCCTTAGATGTGATAAACCTGGACATATAGCCCGTTATTGTCAGACTGCACGAAATAGTAGGACAGCCCCGCATTTGCCTTCCAATGATTTCCCCCCCCAGCCCCTAGCTCCGGAGCATTCTGTTAGCCAGCCGGAAAACTATTAGCCCCCAGTGTGCAGAGCCACACACTGGGAGGGGATGGCCCTGGCTCTTTGCATTCTCGTTCCTTTGATAACTTAGTCCGGAATTGTCCAGTATTGTGTGTTTCCATGGGGGGCATAACTGTCCCCTGTCTTATTGACACTGGGTCAATGGTGACCACCATCACCGAGAGTTTTTTTCAAGAACATCTTCAACATCTGCACAAGAAAGATTGCAATTGGTTAGGGCTCACAGCTGCTAACGGGCTAGACATCCCATATCTTGGTTATATAGAATTGGATGTAGTAGTGCTGGGGCAGTGTATTCCAGGGCGGGGGGTATTGATTGTTAAGGACCCAGAGAATGTAGCTCTTAGAGAGCGTAAACTAGCCACACCGGGTATCTTGGGGATGAATATTCTTGGGGAATGTTACCAAGTCCTTTTCGAGCAGCATGGTTCCCAGCTTTTTCATTCCCCTCTGGTTAGGTCGGCGGCCCCAGCAGCATTACGGGCATTACGGCACTGCGAGAAGATTAAGGCTATCCTTAATGCACCCAAGCCTTTCAGGGTGAAGTCTCATGGCAAGTCCCCAGTCTACTTGGAAGCGGGGGCCCTCACTATGGTTCCAGTGACGTGCCCACAACTGGACTCCATAGAGTTCCTTCTTGAGCCATTGGGCTTTGAAGATGAACAGTTGCCAGAAGGGTTGTTAGTGTCCCCCACCCTAGTTTCAGCCCAGAAGGGCCTCTTGTACGCGCCTGTGGTCAATGTTGGGAACATAGGAGTATGGCTTCCTCCTCGTAGCACCGTTGGCACTGTCCAAGTTATTATGGCTTCATCAGCCAGAGCACCTACCTCTATCTCTGTGGACCAGTCAGGGGAAACATGCCAAGCTTACATCTCCACCCAGGAGGTGGGAATATGCTTTGATGCCTCCGAACACGTCGTCCCCGACCTGCCTGAATTGTCACAACAGCAGGCTGCCCAGGCTCAGGCCCTTTTTGCTCAGTACCGTAATATCTTCTCCAAAGGTGATGGAGACTTGGGCTGCACGTCTCTGATTACCCATGAAATCCCGCTGTTAGACAATGTTCCCGTCCGGCAGCCATACCGAAGAATTCCACCTTCCCAGTATGAAACCGTGAAGGCGCACATTCAGCAGCTTTTGGATAGTAAAGTAATCAGGGAGAGTAGCAGCCCTTATTCATCCCCGATCGTCTTGGTAACCAAGAAGGACGGGAGTCTACGTCTTTGCGTGGATTATAGACAGCTAAATGCTAAAACTCGTCGTGATGCATACCCCCTCCCCCGGATAGAAGAATCACTAGATGCATTGTCTGGGGCAAGGTGGTTTTCCACTTTAGACCTTGCTAGTGGATACAATCAGGTTCCAGTGGCCGAAGCAGATAAATCAAAGACCGCCTTCTGTACGCCATTTGGCTTGTTTGAGTTCAACAGAATGCCATTTGGACTTTGCAATGCTCCTGGAACGTTCCAGCGGTTAATGGAACGAATGTTCGGAGATTGCCGATATCAGTCCGTCTTACTGTACCTGGACGATTTGGTTGTATTTTCCTCTACAGTAGAGCAGCATCTTGAAAGGCTAGGAGAGGTGTTTGCTCGACTGCAACGGCAAGGTCTGAAAGTTAAACTATCCAAATGCAGCTTCTTTCAACATCAGGTCAGCTACCTTGGCCATGTGGTGTCAGCTGAGGGGGTGTCAACGGACCCTGCCAAAATCGATGTGGTGAAAGAATGGAAACGACCAGGACATCTGGCAGAGCTACGATCCTTTCTCGGCTTTGCAAGCTATTATCGACGGTTTGTGGAGGGGTTCTCAAAGCTTGCAGCCCCACTGCACCACCTTGTGGGGAGGCTTAGCGGACCTCGGAGAAAAGGAAAAACCCCCCTGTTCCGCTGGCATCGGCATGGGATGAAACATGTGAGCAGGCTTTTCTGTCTTTGAAGGAGAAGTTGACCTCTTCTCCGGTCCTTGCTTATGCTGACTTCAAGAAGCCGTTTATTTTAGAGGTGGACGCCAGTCACGGTGGGCTTGGTGCAATCCTTTCCCAAGAAGAAGGGGGAAAAGTGCGTCCAGTTGCATTTGCTAGCCGAGGGCTTAGACCAGCAGAGCGAAATATGGAGAACTATAGCTCCATGAAACTGGAATTACTTGCAGTAAAATGGGCAGTCACTGAAAAATTCCGTGAATACTTACTTGGAAACCACTTTACCATTCTTACAGACAACAACCCCCTGAGCCATTTGCAAACGGCTAAGCTAGGTGCTACGGAACAGCGGTGGGCCTCCCAGCTGGCGTCGTTCAACTTTACCATCAAGTACCGCCCAGGGAAGAGTAACCAAAATGCAGACGCCCTGTCCCGTCAGTACCTAGAACGTTTCGCCTTCGGGACTGAGGTCCCAGCACTTGGAGCATTGGATCAGAATGGTGCTGTCCGGTGGTCGGCAGTGAGTGGTCAGTGCACAGAAGTAGTTGCCCTGCCCGGGCACACGCCGGAGGATCTAAGACTATTGCAGCAGGCTGATCCAGTCATCGGGCCAGTCCTCAAGCATTTCCAAGAAGGGCACCGGCCAGAGGCAATGGAGTGTGCCATCCTCTCCAAACCAAGCAGAGTCTTGGTTCGTCAGTGGGACCGCCTTATCAAACAAGACGGGGTGTTATACCGCCAAATCCATCCACCAGGGGGAGGTCCGGAGATCCTACAGCTGCTTCTTCCACAGAGCCTGCAGAATGATGTCTTGCGGAGCGTCCATGATGATCAGGGCCATCAAGGCACAGAGAGGACGTTACAGCTTCTGCGGAGCAGATGCTTTTGGCCAAGTATGACCCGGGACGCTGAACAGTGGTGTCGGCGGTGCCAGCGCTGTGTGCTGGGAAAAGCAGCCCAGCCCAAAGTCCGAGCTTACTGGGGCACAATACAAGCCACTCAACCAAACGAGATCCTGGCCATCGATTTTACGACGTTAGATCCGGCCAGTGACGGGAGGGAGAGTGTTTTGATTCTTACAGACATATTCACCAAGTATTCGCAGGCAGTCCCCACCAAAGACCAGCGGGCGCCCACCGTGGCCCAAGTTCTTGTACAGCAGTGGTTCTACAGGTTTGGGCCTCCAGCACGGATCCATTCAGACCAAGGGCGGAACTTCGAGAGCTTGCTAATCCAGCAGTTGTGTCATATGTACGGCATTCAGAAGAGCAGGACCACCCCGTATCATCCGCAAGGAAATGGACAATGCGAACGGTTCAACCGGACTCTCCATGATTTGCTGCGCACGTTACCATCATCTGAAAAGCGACGCTGGCCACAACATCTGCCTCAGCTGACATTCGCCTATAACACTACCCCCCACCAGACCACCGGGCATACTCCGTATTATTTGATGTTCGGCCACCACCCGAGGCTACCAGTTGACTTTCTGCTTGGGGCCGGAGAGGTGACACCCAGTGCAGAAACAATGGAGGAATGGGTCCAGAGGCACCAGGACAGCGTCAGAATGACACAAGAGCATGTCCGACAAAGATCAAGGGAAGTGGCCCAAAAGCGGAACCGGCACCATAATGATCAAGTAAATGATGCCGGCTTCAAAGAGGGCCAGCTAGTCTATCTACGAAATCATCCACAGGGTCGGAATAAAATTCAAGATTATTGGAACCCGTGTGCTTTTCGAGTCCTGCGGGGCCCGTCCGGATCAGCAGCAGTCTATACGGTTGCCCCAGCTGACGGTGGTGGAGCAGCGCGACAGGTGCATCGAACCGAGATGCGGGGCATCCCTGATGGATTATGGCAGGAAGTGGAAGAGGATAACCCACCAGCTGTCATACAAGAGCGACCTAGTGCACCCCCGGTGGCAGAGGGGGAGGACACAGAGGATGCAGTACTCTGGTATGCTGAAGAACCTCCAGCCATGTGTACACCACCTAGAACCCAAGTTCCTGTTGAAATGGACATTGTGCCTGTAGAGGAGCCCATGCGACGCTCTGCTAGATCCACAGCGGGCCAACATTCTAATCCCCACCGACTCCCTAGAACAGCAGTCCCCAGCGATATACCAGGCACAGTGGAGGGTGAAGACGACTGGGAATGAGATGCCATCGTCGGGCCGCCGATTCAGTTGGAGGGGGTGGATTGTAGCAGGGGGAATCATTGCTGCTCACTATTTTAACTTTCTTTTTCTTATTCTGTCGGGTGTCTTTCTTTCCCGTTCCCTTCCGTCTCTGTCTTTCCCTACGTCATGTAGCGAAGCTGGGATTGGGGATCAATTAAGGTAGCCTAGGCAGGCATATGCATAAACACCTGGGGTCCTTAGACCGGTAGTGGTACACTGTCGTAAGTCCATGGGGTTGTAGCTGTGTTTGGGCGCTGGTTTGGCCGTAAGGGTGTAAGCAGGCCGCTGCTGGTAGCGCATATTGGAGGCATACCTATCTGTGCAAACAAAGTGTGCCGCCCGGAGTTACCGACGTAACTTTTCATTGAAGCTCCGTACAAATAAGTGGTTGTTTGCCGTGGCGACTACGACAAGAGTGTAAACTCCTGAACATAAGCGTGTAGCGTGGCCGTCTGGACTACGCGAGGATTAGACAGCTCTGCTCTTGGTCAGCTGCTGTTCTCTGGAGTGTTTGTTTGCGTGTGTGTGTGTGCAAGGTGCTGCTTTATTTCATTTGTTTGTTTATTCCTCTAGCCTGTGGCTAGTGGGTTAAGAATAAAACGTTGCATAAAGTAGTGTGAGCCACAGGTTAGAGGATTTATTTTTATTTTTTTGTTTTGTCTTTGTCTTTGTCTTTTGCCCTCCCCCTCCTTTCCCTGGATAGGAACCTGGCCTAGTAGGGTCACACCAGTAGGGTTGTAGGCAACGGTCTTTTGTGCACGGTCCGTCATGACCAGTTTCTGGTTTGCTATAGTGCTGTGAAGTTATTACAAGCTCCCAAGTGGTATGATTGCAGTGTATTCTGAATCTTAGTGTGTATTCTGAATCTCAGTGTGTATTCTGAATCTCAGTGTGTATTCTGAACCTCAGTGTGTATCCTGAATCTTAGTGTGTATTCTAACTCACGCGTGATATTGAATCCTATGCCTACTATAGCCCATACATGGTGACGTGGCCACTTGCTAATGGTTTCCTTAGGTCTTATGTATTGATTATTTATTATAACCAAAGCGACACTTTTCAAAGCCTGTAATAAAATATATATTTTTGTATTTTTCTAAAAACCTGTGCATGTGTAGTCCTTGGGAGCAGAGTTCCCCTTACTCTCCTCACATCATCATAGCTTAAGGGGTGGCGTAGTCAGTAGCCAGTAGAGGGGGTTACAACAAATAAAATTGAATTAAAAAAAAAATTAGTCCGAACTCTGTCCGAGGTTCGCTGCGGGCCCGATCGGTCAATTCAAATCTTTGCTTTTTTTTTAATTAATGGATTCAATACATTATTATATTATACATTTTTAGATACTTTTTTTTGCTTTAGCTTTACATAAATTTCATAAAAAGGTGGACTATTCCTATAAGAATGATTTACCTGCCGACACTGAGGTTCTCCTCTGGAACTGGACCAGAACTGTAGTGATGATGCCCAACACCATCAGAGACCCGATAACACACACACGGATCAGGAGATCTAGGAGATCTACACACAAACACACACACACACACACAGTACAGGCATGATGGGGTCAATCCTCTGGTTATCAAACGGCACATCTACCTCAGCCACCCTCGTTTCTCCACCATTTGTGTAGGCCTACTGTTGTACTGTATGTTGCAATGTTAAAATGCTAAGACTTTGAATGTTAAAAGTGAAAAAATATTCCATAAAGCCTTTGAATTGGTAAAGTATTCTGGATACTTTTAACTTTTCTTTTCATTTTGAAATTCCATCTCTCGCTGTTGAAATTGATCATTGCTACATAGCTAATATCACTTCTATAGCCTAAATCTGAATAATAAGAATTCCCTTTCAATAGTGTAATGAAGACTACAACTAAATAACTCATAATAATCATAAGCACATCAAGCTAAATGGAAATGATCACCAAGTGTTTGTGGGATGTATCATTGTGCCTAAAGTACTACCTCGAGTCTTCTTTGGGGTTGGTGCATCATTCCACACAGTGACAGTGATACTCTGGATTATAATCCAGCTTCTTTTCACCTTTGCTTCCTTCTTTTTTGTGTGCTCTCTGTTCTGACCATCATGGTTGTTGTCTCCATCGTCGTCCCTCTCCTGGACTTTCTGTTGCCCCTTGCCCTGCTCAATGTAGTTTGTGTCCAGTTCAGCGGTCTGTACATTACTAACTGGTGGTCTCATTTTCACGTTCAGCACACACACATAAACGCCGCTGTCACTGGGCCGACTCTGCCCAATGCTGATGTTATGAGAGTGATGCTGTGAGGAGCCACTAGAGGGAGCTGATGAGCTGTTGGTCATCCTGCTGTGCAGGTCTGAGTCTATGGAGCAGTGCTGCTCATGGACCCCATTTAAGTGTTTTCTTATACTACTGTAGGTGGAAATGCAGCTGGCTCTGCCATTCACACTGGTCATCTTCAGCCAGTACAGCATGAAGGGCTGATGAGAGAAGGCCTCTTTAGAGAAGGAACAGTTCAGTGGGATAGGAGACCCCTCAGTTACATTCACTTGAGATGGACGCCAATGTTCATGCACCACTGTGGACAAAGAAAAATAGCATTTCAGTTCAGAAAGAAGATACATTCATTGTAGTGTAACAGAGTTAAAATGATATGATAGTGTTTTAATGTATGATTTTACAAAAACTACAAATCTGTCTCTTGTGCCCTGACTGTATGACCATTGTTACAACAGCATACTGGCTTGTTTATTCTTTATTGACCAATGATAGAAACAGCTTTTACGGTTACAATATACAGTATACATTTCTTTACTCACATGCTCCATTCTCTTCAGCTGCAATGTAGGTGTCTATGATGCCAGGGTGTGGTTTAAACGGGTAGATAACATGATGACTAAAATTATGAACACAGGCATAGAATCCTCTCTCTGCTTTTATTTGGGATGCTGATGCTCCATCTAGAGTTTCCATATCACAGCTGCGTGAGTGAGGAGCTCGGTCAGCTTTGATACGTTTCACACAGTCCACTTTGTTGTCAAAGTCTCTGTCAATCTGCCATCCAAACGCATTACAGGTCAGGATGATATCATCATCACCATGGTCACCACTACCCTCATCGTTGTGATCCTGGTCATGGTCAGCCGTGCGATAATTGAAATAAGTATCCCCTGAGAACCAGCATAAATATTCATTAGCTCAACAACACTCTTAATATTAAAGAATACTTGAAGCACTTTTTAGGGTTCCTTACATCACCACACTGGTGGAACCCACAAGGGAGCTTTCAGGAACCCTATTAAAAATAGGCCTACATTAGTTCTCTGAAGATCTTTAAAGGATACATGAAGCTTCCTTATGGGTTCCGCTGTAGTGTGGTGAAGTGAGGAACCTCAAAAAGTGCTTTGAGTATCCTTTAATTTTAAGAGTGAACAACAATAACAACCTGTCCTCTCCCTTCCTGTCTCTCTCACAGTTGCCATTACTCTTTGTTGATTTAATATCTAAAGGGCCACCAGCCAAGTCTTTGCCCATGTTTGAGGTGTCTTTTTTGTCAGACTATTTGTTTTGGTACTATCTCCAAATTAATTTGGATGACATAGTGTCATAAGAAGGATGGACAAATGCAAGTTTTATTCCCACCATCCATGCACCATATACAGGTCTAGGTGGGGGTAGGAAACCACCTCAAAATAAAAGAAAATGTTATTACAGCCTGACATTCAAACTTTTTTGCCATCAGACAACATTGGCATGTTCTTGCAGTGGCAGTAAGACTTTGCAGGCCTTCAATGTGGAGTCAATGGTGTTTTTGCCCCCAACGACAACTTCCAGGCAGCACAGCCTAAAAGGCACTGCCCTTACCCTATTCCTAACCCTAACCCCATCAACCCTCATCCTAACCCTAAATTGACCCTGACCTTGAGTACCTTGAGGGCAGCACTGCCTGAAAGGCACCGTTGAAGGCAAAAAATACTTAAGACCTCAATGTGGCTAGCTTGCTAATTTTAGAGCAAAAAGTTGTGTGGTGTCCCTTTAAAGGAAAGGAATGAAATCATGTCCTGTACAAATCCATCTCTATGTTGTTAATGATGCAGTTTGAATAAAAATGTATCTTACCGCAGCACCGCAGGAGAAGCTGCATGATCAGGAGACCAAAGCTGAAGAACCCCATTGCTGCTCACAGGAGACAAGACTCAGACAAGTGTGGACAGATCACAGGAGATAAGACTGAGGTAAGTCTTTAACTTCTCAGGATATGACTTCATATAGGCCTAGGTTATATGAGAATTACATGTAATTCTGCAGAAGAGGAAATTGTGTATTGTGAGGTTAAATGTGTGCTGTGCTTCTCACCAAATGTGCCACTTCCCTGTCTTGAAGTAAAGCAAAACAGACAGAGGGTTTAATGTAGGCTGCAGTTAACAGGTACCATTTTCAAAAGTAAAGGTGTTTGCTGCATGGGTGTCACTACTGTCATAAACAGTCTGGTCAACTTCACAAAACTATCATTCTAAGTGCATAATCTGACAGATGAAGTGCAAATGTATGTGCAGAACTATGGACAGTGGGTCAATGGTAATGGTAGTGGGTCAATCTGACAGGAGTGAGATTACCCAAAACCATGACAGTGGAAAATCCATGTCCCTATTGCTGTAAAATACACCAAAAATACAGTCCCTTCTTCCCCCTTTATAGCCACATGAGGGCGCTATGTTGCTACACATCAAGTGCTGCATTTACAACAACAGTTAGAGATGAAAGAATTTGTAGTGACGTTCAGAGGAAAATCTTTATGAGCTCATGACATTCTCTTCTTTCAGCAGGAGTCTGAACACACAAACAAACACACACAAGCTAGCAACCAACTAGCTTTGTTTATTGCAAACTTAATATACATATTCTCATAAAAACAATGATGACATGTTTACAAGGTGCATATAGGCTATGTCATACCCAAAAATCATTTATTGTATTGATTGATATTTTATTTTATTTTATTTTATTTTATTTTATTTATTTATTTATTTATTTGATTGTGCAGATTGAGCAGACACTTATTCCCAACATGGTCCTTGGTGTGAGGTCTGATTCGGACAGATTTATCCATCCTGCCCCTCAAAATGATCAATGTTAATGTTTGTTCTGCTCCTGCCACATACTTCTGCTTTGGCCCCATTCCCACCACCCTCAGATATCCAGACCTCCATCAAGCACCCACTTCTCCTTTCCCATTCCCACCCTCAGATATTCAGACCTCCATCAAGCACCCATTTCTCCCTTCCCATTCCCACCCTCAGATATCCAGACCTCCATCAAGCACCCATTTCTCCCTTCCCCTTCCCACCCTCAGATATCCAGACCTCCATCAAGCACCCATTTCTCCCTTCCCATTCCCACCCTCAGATATCCAGAGATCCAGTCTCTCCCTTTCTCCCCGCTCACACACACAAACCCTCAAGGAGTCCGCACAGCGGCTCTGACACAGTGCTGAGCATTCTGAGCACTCCCTCTATTCTATTGTTTTCAGTGCAACCCCACACACCAGCACAGAACTCTTCCCACGTCGATCGATTGTGAATTATGATTGAGGTCTATTTTGTTAGAGCCGCTCAGAAGAACATTGCTGATTCCATAGGCTAATGTAATATGTTCAGTGCTAGTACCGATAGTGTGCTGCTCAGAAGAACATTGTTGATTCCATAGGCTGGTAACACTTTGCAGTAAGGGTACATGAATTATCATGAATTCATGCATGATTTCACTCATGATTCATTCGTGATTCATCCATTACTTCATCTCTGAATATCTAATGACCCAGAGTAACTAATACTTAAGATCATATGCTATTTCAGCAGGAGGTCATTAATGACAAACAATGAATTCATGTTAATTCCTGATAACTCATTAGACTTTCAGAGATGAAGTAATGCATGAATCATGAATTTATCATGAATGATTTCATGGATGAATTCATGATAATTCACATACCCTTACCATAAAGTGTTATCCATAGGCTACTGTAATATGTTCAGTGCTAGTAGTGCACTGCCGGTGTGCGGAGGCAAATGAAATAGAGTGCTCTGCAATGCTGTCAGAACCGGTGTGCAGACAGAGGCATTCAGATACCCAGAGCTCCATCAAGCTCCAGTCTCTCCCTGCATCCATTTACATTTACATTTATGCATTTAGCAGACACTTTTATCCAAAGACATTAACATTTGTCTACTACCAAGTACAGGGCCAGTTTCCCCAAGAGCAACTTGGGTTAAGTGACTTGCTCAAGGGCACAACGGTGGCAGCCGGGATTCAAACCCACAACTTGCAGGCTACTGGCATGCTAGCCAAGCTCCTAATTTAATGGCTACCACCACCGCAGATCATACCAACATTCAATAAAACAAATCCGTATTGAAGTAGCATACTTTAATTATGTTATAATTAATTGTTTTATAAGCTAAACTAAAACACGCTTCTAGGTTTAAAATTTCTCATAAAGGTGTCCAGACCATAACCCTGGTTGACTCTATGAAGAAATTAAAGTCTTAGTCCAACATTGTGATAAAATGTGTAATGAACTTTACATCCCACAATGCACTATGCAGATGCGCAGTGTGGCACATATCAGTGATGCTTGATCAAGCTGCAGGTATAGTACAAGCTGTATGTTTTTTGTTTGTTTGTTTGTTTGCTTGCTTGTTTGTTTGTTTTAACTGGTGAAATACCCAGTCCAAAAGACCTTTTAGACATTTTTATACATGCATGGCATTCAACAGGGATTTTTAAGCTCTTTGTTCTGTTGTGCCAGCAGAAAGACATGAAAATTAAAATGCAAGCATTTGAAATACAGCAGTTCATGTAGCCTTCTACATGTAGCTTTCAACTTTTTTTATTATTTTTTATTGCTCCAGATGTTGCCATGTCACCATAGTGACGGAGGACTCTGCACCCTTAATGATCAATTCCACTCCCATATTAGACAGTGACGTCCCTCTCCCTCTCCTCCTCTTCCTCTTCCTCCTCCTCTCTCAATCCATCCCCTGGACATGTAGAAAAGACCCAACATTAATAAGAGTTCCAAAGGAAAAAACTTTATTTATTTACCCTCTCAGTCACATTTTGCCATTACTTTAAATGACTCTGGTTAAACATAAACACAGTCCCATATTTTCCTTATCATTGTAAAGTAAGTTAGTCTGGGTAAACATAATCCGTTTTAATTACGGTAACATGATAAAAGACTTTAGTCTGGGTAAAACACCTTTCAGAATTATTTTACCTGTTGGCACTGAGGTTTTCCGCTGGAACTGAACCAGTATTATAGCAGTGATGCCCAACACTATCAGAGCCCCGATAACACACACACGGATCAGGAGATCTAGGAGATCTACACACACACACACACACACACACACACACACACACACACACACACAGACACACACACACGTATGAGGAAATCCACATCACATTCACAGGACACACTTCCATTCATGGATGATGTAATTATAGTTGTAATAGTGCAGGCAATGGGTGTCATATAGTGGAAGAATCGCTCACAAGATGATACAAGCATGAAAATTTTCACAGATGTTCAGAAGAACCTATATAACAATTTCAGGGGTGGAGCCACTCAAAATTAAGTACTGCATAGCAACGGTTGCTAGGCAATGGATTACCCTTAGCAACCAGCATCAATAATGCTGTTTTTAAGTATTTTTGCGGTATTATGATGTCTGTAGGTTGACTCCTTGTTCTAAAATCAATGCAGAGATCTTTCAAAGGGTAATATACTAGTAATATGTGTGACAACTACCTGTTTGATGTCTTTCTAGCTACTGAAACCATTGCGATTATATGAAAAATACCATTTCAAGTAACCACTTCTACGCAAGAGCGGGGGCCACTACTGCCATAGTGGAAGGGGCCTTGATGGGTAGCACAGCAATGGGACAGATCACTGGGGCAGGAAAGATGGCACACTGGGCTTGACGGGGCAGGGCCAGTAGGGGCGTGGAGGATGATGTACAGCACTCTGCTGGGCAGGGCGGCGGTGGGGAGCCCGCAGTGGTAGAAGAACGGCTCACAGGGCTCCGCTGAGCGGGTGGCGTCTGGGCATAGAAGAACAATGTACAGGGCTCGGCGTGGCGACGTCAGGGCAGTCGCTGAGGTAGAAGAACAGCACACAGGGCTCTGCTTAACAGGGCGGCGTCCAGCGTAGAAGAACAGCACACAGGGCTCTGCTTAACAGGGCGGCGTCCAGCGTAGAAGAACAGCACACAGGGCTTGGCTTAACAGGGCAGCGTCCAGCATAGAAGAATGGCACACAGGGCTCGGCCAGACAGGACGCCATCCGGCATAGAAGAACGACACACAGGGCTCGGCTAGACAGGACGGTTAGCGTTACTCAGTCCTTGCTTCGTTATCCTGGGCGTTGTTGCGGCTGTCAAATACCATGTCTTCGCCCTCCACCCGTCTCTCCCGTTACTGCGGTTTATAAAGCACTCCAGTCCACATAGTCACCAATCGTGAACGTGATGGAATCATTACATACTCTGTAAACAATTAGCCTTGCCATGGCCTCAGGCCGGTTTGTTTACTATGCTGGGAGGCATTGTACTGCACCGAATTCGGTCCCTCTTGCTACATTCAGACAAACTAAAGTTCCTCCCCCACCAAACGCTGTCACCCCGTGACACTCTCCCCCACCACTGCTCATCGGCCCCAGACGCCCATGAAATCAGATCAACTGGCAAGCGGACATGCCTCCCAAACATAAGGTAAGTAGGGGCATAGCCCGCCGTGCTGTGGACACTATTGTTATAAGCTTGGAGAAGTGTTGGGAGAAATTCAACCCACCGGCTTTGGTGTTCCACCTCCAGGGTACCGAGCAGGCCCATGAGCGTCTGGTTGAACCGCTCACACTGCCCGTTACCCTGGGGGTGGTACGGGGTGGTGTGAGTCTTCTGGCATCCGTAGAGCAGACACAGTTCCTGGATCACCTTGGCCTCAAAGGCGGGGCCCTGGTCTGAGTGCAGGATTTCGGGACATCCGAAGGACTGGAACACAGTAAACCAGAGGACTCGAGCGGTGGTGGCGGCTGTTTGGTCGAGAGTGGGAACGGCCCAAGCATATTTGGTGAAGAGGTCTGTTATCACCAAGATGTTTGGATACCGGTCAGCTGGGCAACTCAGAGACAAAAAATCCATGGCCAGCACGTGAAGAGGGGCGTGAGGAAGCATGGGAACAAGTGGGGCTTTGGCATCCGGCTTGGTCTTGAACAGGATGCAGCGTGGGCAACTCTGGATGAATGCGGCTGCGTCTCCAGTCGGGATGTGATGTTGGACGACCCGGGTGCAGCCGTAGTCCTCGTCATGGGTCGAGAAGATGTGTTGCCACTTTGTTGTAGCTGACGTCGTTGGTTCTCCTCCAAGCCATCTCGCTACAAGGACTCACAACTCAAGTGAACTTGGCCGACTTACACGACACCCACTTCTACCACTGCTTCGCCAACTTCCTCAAACCGCAGGTCTCTGCCCTCCGGCACTTGTTCTGGACTCACCGCCGTAACTCGGGCCAGCCCCTGGTGCCGATGGAGTTGAACAGGGTACGGGTGAGTGTTCCTAACCCTATCCGACCCCCTGTTCAGTAGCAAAGGACCGAGCTACCTCAACCGCTACCTGTCCTAACATTTGTAAAGCCATGTGCTACTAACATGAGATATTACATCTCCACAAAGAAGTAAGACAGCAATTGAAATTTTCATGTAATTTTGATGGTTTCATGTAATTTAGATGGTTTCGGTGGCTAGAATGACATTATAAAACATTTCGACACATTATTAAAATAGTTTTGAGAAAGAAAGTAAAAATATAAATACATGATATCATAAAACTGCTCAGAAACTGTGTTATCGATGCTCGTTGCTAAGTAAAATGCTTTGCATAGCAACCGTTGCTATGCAAAATCAAATTTTGAGTGGCTCCACCCCTGAAATTGATAAGCAGGTCGTAATGAACACTTGTGCCAAGTCTCATGCTTGTATCACCTTGTGAGCGATTTTTTCACCCATTGCCTGCACTATAAATGTGCTTGAGAAAAAAAGTCTGATAAATACAATAGAAAAGTGTATTGTGGGAATCCCATGTAGTCCTACCTGTTTGTTTCCTGTTTCGGTCAGAGTCATCGTTCTTTGTCACGGCAACTGTGATGTTTCGGATTACAATCCAGTCCTTGGCGTAAATCAGATGGAGTACACACACATAAACGCCACTGTCACCTAGGCGACTGCTGCCAATGCTAACATTATGGGATAGAAAATCTGAACCCAGGGCACTTGGTGAATTACTGGTCACCCTGTGGCGTAGATCTGGCTCTATGAGGCAGATCCTCTCAGGGTCAGGAGGTATCAATGGTCCAAAACTACCACCGGAGGTAAAGGATATGCAGCTGGTACTCCCATCAACAGTGTTCACCTTCAGCCAGTACAGGGCATACGGCTGATTAGAGAGTGTGGAGCGGGCAGTGCTGCTGACGGGGCAGTTCAAAAGGATAGGAGACTCCTCAGTCACATTCTGATGATGACATTCTGACACATTCCCACATTCTGTTGGGCGTCCATGATCAAACACAACTGTGGACAAATCTAATTATAAATAAAAAAAGAAATGTGTATATTTCTAGTATATTCTAGTCGATTCTGTTCTTTTCTATACCAATATCTTAAAGATTCTATCCTGTTTTAGGAATAATGACTAAATATATCCACTTTATTCCTATTATATTCTATACAGATTCTATTCCAAATACAATAGAAAACACAGAGAGGAATGGGAAACATAATTATTCAACATGAATTCAATATGAAGATGTAGTTATTTGCGGTTTTGCAAATGTTGCACTCAGTATGCTTATTTAGTTTACTTATATTTTCCATAAGAATGAACAGTGTGTGTATTATGACGAGTAAAATTAACTCACATTTGCTGTTCTCCACAGCTACAATGTAGGTGTCTACATCATCAGACTGGAACGGGTAGATCATAGAATCATTGCGATCATGAACACAAGCATACAATCCACTTTTTACTTCTACTACAAACATTCCTTTTTCCAGTTTTCCATTATATTTTTCTGAGCATGAAGGTTGTGAAATGTTAAGCTCCTCATGATGGAGACAAATGAAAACTTTCCAGTTATCAACTGGGTTGGTAGGCAGCGTTGGCGGAATTGCCAAATAATCATAGCTGTCTGAACGTAGGTACGAGTAGTCCATGTCTCTATTATCTCTTTTATCTATTACCAGTGCATCTTCTTGACACAGCACATCATCATAAAGGCCCTGCTTGCTATATTCCCAACCATCTGGAATGAAATCCAGCGGGGTTGTATGATGCAGAACTATCCAACAGTCCACAATGTTGTCAAAGTTGCTGTCAATCTGCCAGACAGACTGGTTACAGGACAGTAGGGTTCTATTGCCCGCATCGTCCCCCTTGTGATAATAGAAATAGGTGACCGCTGTGAAACATCAGAGACTCATTAACAACCCGGTTCCTTTTTAAACTCTTATACGAACTCTTATATGAAACATTCACTGGCATACTGTGTCACTTTTACAC
Source organism: Sardinella longiceps (assembly GCA_027497455.2). Lineage (NCBI taxonomy): Eukaryota > Metazoa > Chordata > Actinopteri > Clupeiformes > Clupeidae > Sardinella > Sardinella longiceps. The sequence goes on along the minus strand of JAODXP020000063.1, from coordinate 111,295 downwards.
ATTGATGTATGGATCTGAGGGAATATGGAGCCATTTTCTCAGATCCAAATCCATCCAGCATCAACATGGCCTTTTAGCAGAGGTGGGAAACTAAGGCCCCGGGGCCACATGTCAAATTAGAATAATTTCTCATTTAGCCGAGGTGAATTACAGATTATGAGCCTGATTTGTCAAATTTGTTGTACAGTATTCATGAAATACAACCTTTTAACCCTGTTAAATGAATGTTAACATGTCCTCTCAAGAAGGTTGGCTACAGGTTTGAGACTTGGCGATTTACAAGTATCAACCCCCATCAACAATATGACTGTTAACACCCGGCCCACCAGTCAATATTTAAAACCCAATGTGGCTCTTCATCCAAGGTAACTGCCCTTATAGCAACATGTATATCAGCACTTTGTAACTTTGTTCAGCACTTTTTAACTTTATTTTTGAAATGTTCAATATAAATAGAGATTATAAGTATTCTTCTTATTCTTCTTCTTCTTCTTCTTATTATTATTATTATTGTTATCTGACCTTTGCATCTCAGGAGGAGAAGAGTCAGTAGAGACAAGCTGAAGGGCCCCATTGCGGCTCACAGGAACTGAGACTGAGATTGAGGAAACTTTGAGCTGCTCACACAAAGTACTGTATCTACTGCTGAACACAAGACGATGCTGCAGTAGATTTCATGAGATTTTATACTATATTCTGCAGAAGTGCAAAAGAGGAAGACTCTCCAGATTCACACTTACTACGGAGCTATGGTAGGAATTAGCGCTGCGTTTCCCAGATAGCAGAGGATGTTCATATTAAGCTAATCTAGTATGTGGCACTTAGCTAGGCTACTGTACGCAGGCCAACGTGACAAAAGCAACTAAGGTGACAAAAAAGACTTAAGCTCAGGCAAATAAAGTGACTAAAATGAGTTAAAGAATTTATTAATCTATTTCAAAGTATCTATGATGATCAAATGCAAATGTAGATAATTTTGATGTTAATATGGGCAATTGTGACATGAGCAAGTGGTTTGAACATGTGGTTTGTACATCACTGGTTCATATCACACCTCAGTCATAATTCTAAGAACATAATTAACTAAATAAGTACCATATTCTCCCTGATTCTCTCCCCACACAGAGATGCACATTGCACTGCCATTCTTTAGATATCACTCTGGGTTCCTCCTGCCACTGCAGTGATTGCTCGGAAACTATGGCAACACCAGCTCTTCACTATTGGATTGGACACAAGTGAGTAGGCTAGCAGGAAAACAACATAACATAGCACATAGCATGCTACAAACAAGGCTAATTACATAATTATAATTTAATTATCACATTCTTGATAAAAATGACAATGAATACAACATTTTTTGCTTACATTTGACAAGAAACCTCACTAATACCTTAAACATATATGCACAAATGTGACAATATAAGTCAAATAAAAATGATGCATAGTTGGCATATCTGTAGGCTAGATGGTTCATGAATGGCTAATGTGACCCTATTGTAATTTGATCAGCCAATGACAAAGCTTTCCTTCATCATCAGGTCTGGTCATTCTGTTTCTATCCAGAGACAGCTTTCAGTACTTCTGAGTATTTAAGGAGAGCACCCAGATTCTCCAATGTCCACATAGTACATGTACTGTATGTGGGTGTAATGCCTATTGATTTGGTCATGACGTGTCACATGCCCGCACCATAGTACCAGAGAGGTAGCCTGGCACGCCCTCCAAGTTGGCGTTGTTGTCGCTGGTCTGACCAGGTACCAATTTAAACAGTGTTTCTGAGTTCCAGGAAAATCTGGATCTCCAATGCCTTGGTTGGGAACCAATGAACTTTGAGCAGCTCTGATGGTTCTCATTCCTGTTAGCTGTTACTCAAGCACTTCCCTTCGTGTTACATATGTACGTCAGTGGAAAGAGTGGTGTGACTGGTTTTGCTTCGGCACAGCATCTCCTGGCATCGACTAGTAGCAAACAGAGGCATTTGAGGGAGTCGGGTCAACCATGCGCTTTTGGCGTTGTACAGATACTTGGTCAGACCAAAGTCTCGCAGAGCTTTGAAAATCGATGGCAATCAAGCTACCAGAGAGGGCTAAAGCAGATAGTACTGGTAAGATGGGTCTGATATCTGAATCCCCATCATTTTAAAGTCTGGTAGTCTATGTGATTGGTTCATGATGAGTTATTGAGTGTGATGACTGAATAGGTATCAGACACATCTGAAGTCTGCCCAGCGGGAGTGGACGCAGCACTGTCTCCTTGTGTCCTGAGTTCAACTACTGAATATGGTTCAGGCACATCTAAGGACAGTCCACTGGGTCCTACTGGTGTCCTAGCGTTGTCCATCTGATTACTGATGTTCACTACTGAATATGGTTCAGGCACATCTGAGGACAGCCCACTGGGTCCTACAGGTGTGGAGCCATCACTTTCCATCTGTCCCCTGATGTTGTCTACTGAATATGGATCAGGCACATCTGAGGACAGCCCACTGGGTCCTACAGGAGTGGACATAGTGCTGTCCATCTGTCCCCTGATGTTCACTACTGAATATGGTTCATGCTGTCTGAAGCCCACTGCATAGGGAGAGCCTGAAAAAGAACAGAGCAGAAAATGTGGTCTGGCTGAGTGTACCTGACAGGACAGCAACATACAATACTACAATACACTAATTAATAACACTATAGTCTGTTCACAACATATCATAACTGAGATATTACACGTCAAATTTTTGGTGATACAATGAATAATTTGACTTTTCCGTCAATTTTCAACAATAAAGCTGATTCAGTTTGTGAAATACAACTGCTTCTTTACCCACAACAACAACAACAACAACAACAACAACAACAACAATCATGTTGTCATGGATGCTCCTGGAACACAGTTATGTGTGTTGATGTGGGCAAGTGAGCAGAAGTATTAGACAAACTGGATCAATTTCAATGCGGCAAATGGATGGGAAAGGCAGCATCATGCATGCAACAATTAGATATTCTACAAGCATGTATTAGCCTATGTTTCAGTATCATCTTGAATAAACCTATGGTGTAGAGTAGACTAATAAACTATGTGTCCTGTACACTGGTCTCTCCTTGCTGTACTATGTCCTCTATGTGCAGCTCAACTGTGTTTTTTGCCCCCAACGGCACCTGCCAGGCAGCACAGCCTAAAAGGCACTACCTTAACTCTACTCCTAACCCTAACCCCCTCAACCCTCATCCTAACCCTACACTGAGGGGAATAGTGCCTTGAAGGCAGCGCTGCCTGGAATGCACTGTTGAGGGCAAAAATACCAAAGACCGTGCATCAGCCCTATAATGAATGTATGAGAATAAGTATCAGTAGTGTAATCCTCAGACAACCAACGAGAGAGCCGTTATTAACTGTTTCTGGGCTGTAGAGTATCTGAGATATGACATCTCTCAATCATGGCTGATTTATTTTTTTTCTTTTTGTGAAAGCAGAGGGAAGTGTATGGTGGTGTGTTGACTGTGTGTTCCCAGCAGGGGGAGCCAAACTCACAGTCAGGAGCGGCGTTGACTCCTCCTCCACTGGCACCGCTGAAATTATCAAGAGCAAAGGTGTCATATCAACACAATGGTTACCAGCCTGATGTCCGTTTCACTAAAGCATATTTACTAACCAGTTAGCAACTTAGTTAGTTGCCAATGGGAAATTGTATTGCAGTCAACAAAGTTGCTAACTTAGAAACTATGATAGTGTGTTTTCCAAAAGCATAGTGTCTAAGCAGTTAGAAACTTAGTTGGCCATGGGAAATTGCAGTGCAACACAAAGTTGCTTTCGGGAAATGGATGTCAGCACTAGGCTACATATAAACTCATGATATCACAGTTTGGAGTGTCTGTACTAAGAGCAGGGGTGAAAGTAAGCCTATACGCACCTATACTAAGTATAGGTATAAGATTGACAGGTGGTACGTAGTAGTGGTAAGAGAAGAGGGTTTCCTCCAACCAAAAACCAATTAAAAAATAAGTCACATGCACTGAAGTAAAAACTCGTCTACCAACAATTTGAAATGAAAATTTACCCTGCATCAATTTTTATCTATGTTGCAGGGATCCTTCCACCCTGAAATGGGGTTTGGCAGGTTGGGATGTCTGGGGAGTGGAGTCTGCTGCTATATGCTCCGTACATCCATACATATCATAGGGCCTACAACACAGGCCCACTAAAAATATTTTTTTGATTTTTTTTTCGATAAAGTTGTATAGCCAGGTCCGGATATTCAATATTCTGTAACCCTGTAGGCATTTTTGGGGAAAAGTTGTTATACGGCATTTTTGGAAAGTTCAAAGTCCCCTAAATACAGATCCACTGTATAACATTTGAATCAGGGCCCCAATTTCTGGTAATTTTTGGTGAAATATGAATGCATTTTATATAGGCGAGACCAATACAGGTATATAGGGCAAAATTTGTAACTTTTATATATCACCTTAAAACTTGCACACTTTTTAACTGACATTAAGAGGAGATTTTTTTGTATTACAAGTTTTGTGAAATCTAATGTTTTCATATGCAAATGAGCCCAAATGTACTGATTTATGCGCTATATGTTGTCCAGGAAAAGACGCCTTTTACGACAGACTAATTGTAAAATCATTTTTTTCAGCTTGGATCATTTATATGTGATGTTCAGATCAGCATACTAAAAGTCCTAAGAAACCCTAGTTGAGGAAATAAATGGGAAGTCAATTTCCCATTGAAATGAATGGGATTTGGGAGTATTTTGGAGGAAAATGTACACAACTAGTACATTTTGGCCTGAAGCATGAACAGGAAACTAATTTCACCATATATCCCATATAGTTCCTGAAAGCATACACCCTCAGGATGTGGTTTACCATGGCATGGTGTGACAGTGAGGTATGGCCTCCCTTCCTCATTACAATAAAAGCCATAATTAAGAAATTTGGTGTTTGCAAATTAGGATGTTTTTTTGTGACATTTAGGCCTGTGGCATTTAGGGGGAACATTTTAGACCCCATAAAGCATACATTTTCTGAGGGCTTATATCCTCAGGATTTCACCAACATTTTTTTTTTTCACATACCACCCACCTACTTATTTCAAAGCCTATGCCTATGTTTAGGGGAAATGAGAAATTGGGTGCGTCTCTCATACAAAAGTGACCATAGAATGTAGGAAAAAGTAATTAACACCCATATGTTATACCTTTTTTAAAAGCAGGGAACCTCAGGATCTCAGTAAACATAAGTTGAGACAGGCTCCACCCCTCTCCTCCTTTTGATACACATTTATAGGTCATTTGGTGTTGGTGATTTAGGCATATAGCCAATGCATTTGGACTTGAGGAATTAAGAAGAAATGAATCTACCCCTTAAGCTATACCTTTTCTGAAAGCATACACCCACAGGGTGTCATATAATATAAATTGTGACAGGTCAAAAATGATTTTACAATTAGTCTGTCGTAAAAGGCGACTTTTCCTGGACAAAATATAGCGCATAAATCAGTACATTTGGGCTCATTTGCATATGAAAACATTAGATTTCACAAAACTTGTAATACAAAAAAATCTTCTCTTAATGTCAGTTAAAAAGTGTGCAAGTTTTAAGGTGATATATAAAAGTTAAACATTTTGCCCTATATACCTGTATTGTTTTCGCCTATATAAAATGCATTCATATTTCACCAAAAATTACCAGAAATTGGGGCCCTGATTCAAATGTTATACAGTGGATCTGTATTTAGGGGACATAGAACTTTCCAAAAATGCTGTATAACAACTTTTCCCCAAAAATGCCTAGTGCTTCTTATTAAGAGCTCTTTTTCAATTTCTGGTCCTGGCTAGTAGTATAGGTAAGAAATTGAAACTACTTTCACCCCTGACTAAGAGGGAAATGTGTACCTTGGCATCACTTGAGTCTGGTGTGCTGTTGAGAAACAGAAACACAGAATGAATGAAACAGGATGTTGCATGTGTAAAGATAAGAGCGAAGCCTGTGTTATTACACCATGATTGAGAACGTGTCAGCTACTAAAACTGACAGAAAATGAAATGTGGTGATTCCCTCAACCAATATGATATTGAACTATATGCTGGTCCTGCATAGATATCAAGAACATGCCTTGGACAACTTCCTTGGTCTGTGGCTTGGACTTGCAAAAAGCTCAATGGTGTTTTTTGCCCAGGCAGCACAGCCGAAAAGGCACTACCCTTACCCTTACCCTATTCCTAACCCTAACCCCCTCAACCCTCATCCTAACCCTACTGAGTGGAGTAGTGCCTTGAAGGCACCGTTGAGGGCAAAAAATACCAAAGACCTCAAAAATAGAAATTATCCAGAGTGAAACAATCTGTAGCCCAGTGCTCGGCATCTCGATCTGCATTGCACCAAATCCAAATTCACACAGCTACTGAGAGCATTAGGCAAGGTGAAACAGCAGAGCTACGTGTTGATTCACTGCAGATAATTCCGTTAACTCTAGGGGAAGTAGAAAATGAGGACAGGATAGCGCATGCACATAGCCAACCAATCATTCTAAAGTGAGTAACAATGAGCCAATAGCCAAGCATTATAATAATAGCCAATGACAAGCATTAAGTAATAATACTTAATAAATGCTATATGTTATGTGTTGTTACCTTGACGACTCTTCATCTTTCTCCATGCCAGTGAAAGTGTGAGAGTGAGGAGAGTGATGAGGAAGACTACACTCACTACTACAGCCACATGCAGAGCCACTAGAGATGCTGCAGTTCACAAACAACACACACACACACACACATACACACACACACACACACACACACACACACACACACACACACACACACACACAAATAGCCCATATTGTTAACTACTGTTCTTGACAATACAATCTAAACTAATTTACTGCTACCTACCACTACTAACCCCTGCAGCTCCCCATGTGGCTGCTGTGCTAAACTTACAGTAAGTATAATAACAGTAAATATGATAACAGTGATGGTGTCAAGAGTAGCAGTTAGAGTCAGTGTTCTCCTACTTGGAGGTTTCTTGAGTTCATCTCTCCTCATGACTGTGACGTTGATGATGCGCATGGCAATCCACTGTGTCCTTCCTCTCTGTCTCCCCTCCCCTCTGAACGGCTCATTCAGGTGTCCATATTCATCACCTGTGTCCGTCTCACTCAGGTGTTCATCTTCATCACCTGTGTCCGAATCACTCAGGTCTCCATCTTCATCACCTGTTTAAAGTAGTGTCAGAAAATGAAGTTCTTGAATTTCTATTGGGGATCAATAAACTATCTATCTATCTATCTATCTATCTATCTATCTATCTATCTATCTATCTATCATTTGAATATTTGAACCAATAACTAAACATTTCAGGGACATAAGACATAAGACAACATAAGGCACTTGTACAATCGGCTACACAGAAAGTGGAATGCCAGTGAAGCGGTAAGAAAACGTACTGATCACATCTCATCACCTGTGTCCAGCTCACTCTGGTCCTGTGTGCTTTGTGCTGCCTTGTTGCCCCTCATCCTCAGTCCTCGGCCATTGCCCCTTCTTAGCTTCTGCACGACACACACATACTCCCCGCTGTCACTCAGCCGGCTGCTGCCAATGCTGAGGGCATGAGATGATGGAGGATGGAGGATGTTCGGAGGCTGTTCAGCAGGCCTTGTGGAGGTGAAGTGTGTGTCTGTGGGACAGTGCTGGACATTGTGGTGTGTCTCACTGCTGTAGGAGGAGATGCATCTGGCAGTCCCGTTCTCACTGGTCATCTTCAGCCAATACAGCACATAGGGGGCATGTCTAGTGAAGGGACAGCTCAGTAGGATTGGAGACCCCTCATTCACAGGAGTATTCTCAAGAGCATGCCATCTATTATCTTTCAATTTGGACATGGAAAACATGGCATCAGCATAAAACTTGCTCATGTAAAAAATACATTATATTTTATATATATATATATATATACTGTATGTGCTATATTGTATATACTAGGATATGAACTCACATTGTTTAGGTCGTTTAGCAACAATATATGAATCTAGAATGTTCTGCTGGGGTCTAAAAGGCTGGACGGAATGATCACAATCAAGAGAGCATGCATAGAACCCACTCTCTGCTTCTCTGTGGCATAGTGGCTCTGCCATCTCACCACCACATCTTGAGCAAGGAGAGTCACCACCACATCCTCCTGCGTGGGGAACAGTAAGCTTAGCCGGCTTTGCTTCACAATCTGGATTGTAAAGGTCTGCGTCAATCCGCCATAGAGACTTCTTACAGGTGGGGCTGAAGGAATTAGGAGCATGTCCATCTTTAATATAGAGATAGGTATGCCCTAGAAACAACACAGATATTTATTTATAATTTATTCAGCAACAAACATGTCTGTCCATGTTTGTCCAGGCTTTCATCGCCATGCTGCTACTTGCACCATGCACTTTTGCCTCATTGCACCTTGTTGCAACTCAGTAATATTGCACTCCAGCAACATACCTACCTCAAGGACATCTGAAACACTGACAGTCTTGAATGTACAGTATGCTCACAATGTCTGTTATGTTGTCTGTTATTATGTTACTGATATCTATTATCATGCCTGATATCTTGATATCAATTGCACTTTATGTCCTATAGTGAGTTGTGATCTTAAATACAATTATATATCTTAGTTGTATGTTTAAATTTTAACTTTGTTGCACATTTTGAGTTTTGAGAAACGCAATTTCAGTCTGCTTGCAATTGCTAAGTTTGATTGACAATAAAGTTTGCTTTGACTTTTTTTTTATTGTTATTGATTAGTCTGTGGCTTTCTCATTACTTTTACCATCTTTTATCCCATTAAAGAAATATGAAATTAGTACTTTAAAAGTCATAAATAATAAATATAAATGAGTGCTGTCAAACTATTTAAAAATGAATCTGATAAATCACAAAATTTTGCAATGATTAATCGTGATTAATCACTTTTAATCGCAACTCATTTCCTCCAGTAAGAATTTGGAGGGTATGTTGGATCCTTATTGTGCCCCATAAAGGCCCTGATAGTGCTTTATTCTTCTCAAATGGGGCAATTAACACCTGTCCCCTACCCCCAAAGATTCCCCAAACATGTTGTTGGACATTCAGGAGCTAGGCCATAATTTTTGTCTAGTTTGACTAGTTTGTCTAGAATTTTTCTATGTGAAATTGAACATAATAAAAGTGGAACCATATCCATCAAGATTAATCTGAATTAATTATTTAAAATTGTTTGGATTAATTAATCACTTGATTGATCAGTTAATTTTGCCAATACTAATATAAATATAAACAGTAAAATAAATAATAAAAACATGATATGAAAAATAATATATTAAAATAAATCATTCAATTATGCTTTATAAAAAAATAGTTATCTTACCGTAGCACTGCAAAAGAAGCTGCATCATCAGAATGCCAAAACTGAAGAGCCCCATTGCTTCTCACGGGAGATGAGAGAGGACGGTCCTGCTCACGAGACATGAAACTAAGCAAGTGTGACAGTTCACAGACAGCAACCACTCTCAGACAGGAAATGTCTTATTTCTTCCGCAAGACATGAGGATGAGGGTATGAGGAAATATAGTAAGCAGGGACATGCTCTAACCGGCAAATTGTGAAATAAATGGTTATTTTTGCTTCATTGCTTTTGAAATGGAAAAAACACTGACGTACACAAGACACTTTGTACATTAAGGTTTAACACAGGCAGTGATGTCAGTGAATTATGCAAATCTACTACTGTTCATTCTAGCTCCTGGCACAATTATTTGCAGTTGATTAACAGTAACTCAATTCTATGCCTAAATACTAAGGCCACATGTCGTTGCGCTTACTGAAGGAGTGGGAAAAAACTCTTTTCTCAAGGGGGCCACGTAAGACATTTGTACAATAGGCTACACAGCAATCAGAATGCTGGGGGAGCAGTAAGCATTTACATATTTTTTAGTGATGGGCAATTTATTACCAATATAGTCTAATGCACAAAAACAGGCCTAGAGTCAGAAAAAAAAACCTTGCATGATGAACTAGTTATGGAAAGAGTTCCCAAGTGTTACCAAAAAAGAAAAGCAACAAAATAAATAAATAAATTAATTAAAAAAAACCTTGCATGATGAACTAGAATCCTCTTTTTTGAGGTTATGGAAAGAGTTGTGCCACTGCACTCCAAGTGTTCCTGAAAAAGAAATGCAGAAGTAATCCAGCTGTCACGTGATGCAAATATTGATAAATGCTTCCACCAAAGATGGTGTGCTGCGTGCATGGCCAAGCATCTTAAAATCACTGAATGCACATTTAAGGGAGATGCATCACCAAATAATGCACACAAAACTGCGTTTTGAAACAGAGAGAATGCAATCATTTTAATGTGCAAAGACTGATGCAAGCCTAGTCTACTAAATGATGAATGCTCCCAAAAATAGAAAAGAAGAAGCAATCCAGCTGTCTCATGATGCACATTTAGATGGTGTGTCTTGTGCATGAGATGCACGCATGTAGCCCATGATGTAGCCCAAGTCTAATCGAAACTAATTAAATTTAAAAAGAGCGCGCATCTTCTTATACGTTAGGAGCGCGGGAATCTAGAGGGCCCCAAGCGCAGTTTCGGCAATTGGCCGCACCTTCACTGCCAAGGCTATCCTACCAGTGCTCATGGGAATAGCTGAGATGTGCTGGATGCAGAGAATGAAATTTGACAAAGATAGAAGAGATAGAAGAAGAAGAAGAAGAAGAAGAAGAAGAAGAAGAAGAAGAAGAAGAAGACAAATGTAGGCCTACAAAACTAATTCGCCATCTGGAGAAAAGGTAGGCCATTGTAATTAGGCATAAATGAAAGCTGTCTTTTAGCCACGAGGCCTTGAAGCCTAGCCTAGACGTTAAATTGTGCTAGGCCATTGCTTTATAAAAACGAAACTACATTTTCAGTGGTTCAGTTAAAGAGTTCAAAGCCAAATTAATGTAGACTATGACAATTCATTCGATAAGCTATAACGTTGACGTTTTACCTTTTTAGTGTTTGTTGCCAGATATTGTGCAATCGACTTTTCATTGAATTTCAATAGTCATAGAGAACAATAGGCGATGGACAGAATTGCAATTAAAATGTTTGAAAGGCTTGGCCATTTCTGAGCGGTTTTGGCTGACAGAGGCTAAACTGTCAGGGTGATATGATATCCATTATGGCAAATTAAGCAGACATTTCATTGATAGTCTTTTCCGATAGAGCTAGAATGAGAGAAGCGGACTGTAACTACAGTGAGGCCTGTCTATTAACAGATAGCCCAATGCATAGGCCGACAGAAAAAAATGACACACGCACACTGGTTGTGAAGCTGCATGATTTATGCCACATGGCATGCCACACTAGCAGTGGCAAGACCACATAGGCCAGATTGTGTGTTAGTAGGCATAATAAGGTGTCAGTTTACTTTTTCGTGTCAAGGATCAGTGTTAGGTGTAATATTCGTTCAAAATTGACAGTCTGGCTATGCATTATACTCACGGAAAGGCAAGTTCGAAACCCATTTTTTCTCTGTGTAGGTTATGGTTTAACCATTCACTCTCCCCTAAACTACAACTACATTTCATCAGTATAGGCTATATTATAATTCGTTCATTATTCATCGATTTCATTCACGGAGCTCATTTTGTTTCGTCATATCATTTCAGTTCGCTTTCCCCTGGAAAATACAGCCATTCTCTGCTTGACGCAATCGGTTGTCTGTTTTACGCATGCATCATTTATTTGGCTACTTGCACGGAATCAATTTTGTTTCATCTCGTTATGTTTTTCGGTGTAGCCTATAGTTTAATCATTTGCTCTCCCGAGGAAAATAAAGTTTTTCTCAGCAGTGTGCCCGAAAAACACGGGGCGTTACTTTAGCATAGGCTTTCATTTTAGTGTATGCCACAGGTGGTCCGAAACAGCCACTGCTCTCCATGACCGTTATCCAGACTAGTATGGAGGGGATGACCAGAGTCCTCCATACACACCAGCGTTTTTACTATTGAATTACCAGCCTCATAGTCACTTTGATTATTAGGCTACATTGCTCATTGTGGGGTTCTCTAGACTTGCAATAGGCTATCTGTGGTGTTGGGTCCATAAAAATGAAACTGAAAGTAGATGTAACAGAAATAGCATTTATTACCGGCTTGTCAGACAACGTAACGCACGAAAATGATCATCCCTAGTTCATATGCTACCCTTTGGTTTGCAAATAAATTTACATCGATTGGTGAGATTGTAAATTGTAGCTGTATTTTTTTCTGCTAATATTCGGCGCCTGTAGGTGGAGCTCTGGAGATAGAAAACTGCACTTCTGCCTGATGTCCGTTAAATGTTTTTTTTATTATTTATTTATTTTACACCATCCGATTTTCAACCATGCCATTAATGACATAATGTAACTGATTGGTTTTGAATGTCCAGCGCTGCCATGGGAGAGAGGGCTGACATCCACTGTGTGTGTGTGTGTGTGTGTGTGTGTGTGTGTGTGTGTGTGTGTGTGTGTGCTCCACAGGGTCCAGTTCACCTCTCCTGAATCCATCATATGATCAGTGATCTGATGTAATCGGTTTCTCTTCCTGGCAACCCAACCCAAAGGAGGGCTGAACGATGGGTGGCGGGCCCAATGAAACCAGTGGACAGCTGGCATCTCCCTCTCATCAGGACCCGTTCAGACCTGTCTGACCATCGTGGACAAGATAGCCTGATGGGCTTATGTAACTGAATGGATAGATGGTAATTTGTGATCTCCACAGGCCAATCATCATATGATTTTTATTTTGATTTATCTTTAGTTTGAGTTTCTTCTCTCTCTGGAACAGTCCCCTCTGATCTCCTTATCCCTGGTATCCCTAGATTGTTTATAGTTTGTCCAAGTCCAAGCAGAACTACCCTGGCAAGTGGAGGGCCATCTTAATTTAATTTTAATTTTGTTTTATTTCTTTATCCCTTCATTGTTATTCTTTAGGTTGAGGGCCGCCAAGATTTTGTTCCCTGCAGAATCTGTCATGGAGTATGAGTATGATCACCTCAGGTTTTTGATTATAGTTTGTCCAAGTCCAAGCATCTGGAAAAGTAGACAGCCACCGTGGACAAGATCGTATTGTGTGGATAAATGCTAATAACAGCAAACAACAACTATGCACAGAGAGGATTAACTGTCTTGTAGAGATTTTTCGTTTGTTCATCGGAAAGGTCTTCCCTCTGATCTCCAAAGCTCACCTTTTATCTACAGTCAGACAACAGCAGTGCGTAACTAGGCATGTAACCGTGACTGTACCAGCTAGTCAATAGGCCTACATTTAATCAGTGTTTTTTTTTTATTTAGGCTGTATTACTGCATGGGTATGACTCAGACATTTGTGCTTCTGTATTCATCATATGATTATTATTATTTTGAGTTGTCTTTAGTTTGAGAGTCTACTCTCTGTCTGGATCAGATGTGGATTGATTATAGTTTGTCCAAGTCCAAGCAGGATTACCCTGGCAAGTAGATGGCCATTGTGGACAAGATAGCCTCATGGGCTTTATGTGACTGAAATGAAATGCTTAGATGGTAATTTGTGAATTCTACGGGCCAGTTAACCATCTGCATTCATCATATGATTTTTATTTTGAGTTATCCTTAGTTCTGAGTATTCTCTCTGTCTGGAGCAGATCTAGATTGTGTTTTCTACAGGACAGTTAACCATTTACAAGTACATTAATCATATGATTATTATTTATAGTTATATTTACTTTGAGTCTCCTCTTGAGTCTGGATTAGTCCCCTCTTGATGTTCAAAAATCACCTTTTACCTTCAGTCAGATAACTGCAGTGAAGTGATTGTGCACTTTGCAGATTGTTCATGCAGTGTCCAGTTAACCACCTGCAGCCATCATATGATTTAAGTTATTTCATTTCTTTATCCCTTCATTTTTATTCATTAGAGGACAGAAGTTTTGTTTTGTTTGTTTGTTTGTTTATGACCAACTGAGATGCTAAGTGCGGGCCAGTTATTTAAGTGCATCCATATGATTTGTTTTATTTCTTTACCCCTTTATTGTTATTCTTTACGTTGAGGGCAGCTAAGATTGTGTTCTTTGCAGGGCCTGTTCATCCCTATCTGTCATGCAGTATGATCAACTGAGAAACAGTACAGTGTCTGTACTAACAAGTCAACAACTTTCATTGGCTGATCATATACTGTAGATAGATAAGATCACCTCAAAGACGAGGAAAAGACTGTATTCATCACCATCATCAGATAGACACTTTATTGATCCCCAAGGGGAAATTCAAAAAACTTTCATTCCCTGACCAGGAATCAAACCTGGGCAGTGGTGATGAGGGCACCGAATCCTAACTACTTGACCATCGGGGATCAGATTGGATGGACAGGCAGAGATCCCCTCTGTTGAGGAGAGCAGAGATTTGGTTCTCTAATTGCCCCCCCCACCCCACCCCCATTCACAGATCTTTTTCACCACCTGGAGGCAACAGTGCCTCCAGAATCAGCCTCCATAGTGACGTGATGTGGCACCAACAGAGAAAAGTGTTCACTTACCCCCAGCCATTCCACAGGGTCCAATTCACCTGGGTCCACCAACTGAAGCGGAATGACCCTGGCAAGTGGACACAGCCATATAGGATCACCCTCCACCTTCAATCAGACAACAGCAGTGCTTTGATAGGCACTTGCTTGTTCTCTAACAGGTAGTGAGGAAGTACTATCTTACCACCTGCATCTACCAACTCCAAGCAAGTGGACGGCAATCATGGACAAGACGTTGTGATGGGTTGTATCAGTTTCCCAGTGCACAACCCACCCCCCCTGTACCCACGACCAGCGACACCCCTGACCAGAGTGGCAAGAACTGCGAGGGAATGTCACATGAAGAAGCACCCATGGAAAGGCGTTAATCCCCCTCCATCACCACCACCAGAACCAAGAGCCCCCATCCCCCTGCCCCCCACCACCAGAACCAAGACACCCCCCCCCTCGCCTCGTTCAACTTTCAGCTGATCTCTTCCACCAGCTCAAGCAGCACTACTGAACCCTGGCGTCATGGACAGGATCACCCTCCACCTGTGGTCAGACAACAGCAATGCTTGGATAAGCACCTGATCTGTCTCTGCCAGGTAGTGAGGAACAACCTGCATCTAACAAGACCAAGCAGCAAGACCCAGGGAAGTGGATGGCCATCGTGGACAAGATGGACTTTTGACAACCTCTCCTCTACTTCCCAGAACAGGCATCATCAGGGGACAGCTAAGACTGTGTACTCAACAGAGACTGCCTGCAAAGGAAGAACTGCGGGTGAGTGAGTGTGTGTTACCCTGGCAAATAGAGACTGTTTATTTATTTATTTATTATCTTAGGATTTTTATTATTACACCATTATTTTAAATAACTGGTTTCTATTTTCATTCCAAGTTCAAAGTCTCATCAGATTAATGTTAAATGGCAAGTGGACACAGCCATTGTGGATATAGGACCACCCTCCACCTCCAGTCAGACAACAGCAGGGCTTTGATAGGCACCTGTTTGGTCTCCACCAGGTTGTGAAGAACTACCATCCCACCACCTACATCCAGCAAGTCCAAGCAAGTGGACGGCCATCATGGACAAGACGTCCTGATGGGTTTTATCACCCAGCCATCACTGCAGACGGTGTCATCATGGGACGCTCATGGGACGAATGATAGGGGACCTCAGAGAAAATGTGAATACCAATATCAATGTTTTGGGGCCCCAAAATTCTTTTCTATCATAGAGCCCAAAATTCCAGCGGCACCCCTGACACTGATAGAGTCAGAGCTACTCTGTCTGTACAGAACATAAACACAGCCAATCAGATGGGGATTTTGATTGAGGTTCTCCTGTCTGTCTGTCTGTCTGTGTCTCTGTTCTGTACAGATAGAGTAGCTCTGTCTCTACCAGTGTCGGGGGTGTCGCTAGACATTTATGAAAGAAAAGAATTTTGGGGCCCCCAAATATTGATTTTATTATTAAAATGCTCTCTGGGGGCCCCCATCAGTGCCAGGCCTTCAGAACTAGAATTCTTCACTGGAATGTTTGGGTCCCATGACAGAAAAAAATTTTGGGGCCCCCAAACATTGATTTTGGTATTCAAACTTTCTCTGGGGGCCCCTATTAGTGCCCGGACCTTAGAGGAATCACTCTAACTCCCCCTCTAAGTCACTCTCCACCTGCGGTCAGACAACAGCAGTACTTGGCAAAGCACCTGATCTGTCTCCACCTGGTAGTGAAGACCCACCATTAAGTGCTGCCACCTGCACCTACCAAGACCAAGCAGGACTACCCTGGGAAGTGGATGGCCATCGTGGACAAGATTGCCTAATGGGCTTTACCAACAATCCCCCCACCACCACCACTGCAAGTTAACACCAACAATCCCCCCACCCACCACCAGCAGTCAACACCCTCCTCCCAACCCCTCCACTACTCCCCAGAACAGGTCTCATCAGAGGACAGCTAAGACTGTGTGCTCTGCAGACATTACCAGCGGAGGAAAAACTGCAGGTGAGTGGGTGTGTGCTACCCTGGCAAGTACACACCTGTTGAGCTTTCATATCTTAGGATTTAATATTATTACATCATTATTTTCAATAACTGTTTTTCATTTTTGTTCCAAGTTCAAAGTCTTTTTAACAATACATAAATATTAGATTTTGAACTTTTTTCTTCTAAAAGGTTCAGATTGTGTGCAGATTGTCCTGTTGACCACCTGTGCCCATATGATTGCTTATCCCCTCACTATTATTCTTTAGGTTGGGAGTCTCCTGTCTGTCTGCTTCAGGCCCCTCTGATCGCCAAAGATCGCCCTCTACCTGAATGGAATGTGAGTGATTGTTTAAAACATTTCAACATTTATTTTTATTTAACTTTTTAACACATTTCAGCTTTGGTGAAAGAGAATGAAACATTAACTGATCTGAACATGGAAGTCCTCTCTTTTCTCCTGCATTCTCAACAAGGCTCCTTGTTGCAACCAGTTCATTTGCAGTACAAAAGTTAGTTCAAAATGGTAGGAATAAGTAGTATCATTGGTGCACAAATGGATAATTAGCATAATTAATGACTATTAATGTTATGTCTCTCATTTTCTCTCTCTCTCTCTCTCTCTCTTCTCTCTCTCTCTCTCTCTCTCTCTCTCTCTCTCTCTCTCTCTCTCTCTCTCTCTCTCTCTCTCTCTCTCTCTCGGTTTAGGCTCCAGACTGGCCTGCAGTTCTCACTACAGTACAGGAGCAACACCCACCACACTTCAGATCTCCACTGGTAAGAGTATTCTCTTCATCTCTCCCCCCCACTCTCTGGTGTTTGAACTTTTTGCCTTTCTCTCTCTTCTGTCTAATTTTGCAGAGAAAGAGGGAGAGAGAGAGAGAGCGAGAGAGAGAGAGAGGTCTTGCCCTACATTTTATGATTGATCTTATTTGCTTATCCCCTCATTATTATTCTTTAGGTTGAGAGTCTCCTGTCTGTCTGCTTCAGTCCCCTCTGATCTCCAGAGATCGCCCTCTACCTGCATGGAATGTGAGTTATTGTTTTAAAACTTTTTCAGCTTTCACATTTCAGCTTTGGTGAATGAGAGGATTAATCGATCAGAAAGAACCACATCTAAATCTCACTCATTGAACTCCTTTTGTCCGTTCAAATAATTTGATTTAGCAATTTATGAACTTGATAATCAATCATGAATGTAATGTGTAATCTTTCCTTCATTATGAATACCCTTCATTATGATGGAGTTTGAAGAAGGTGATCATTAAATCTTTAAATCTTATGAATCTTATCTTGAAATCTTATGAAATGTAAATTTTAATTAATCAACACGTTACATGTGTAATGATTGTTCATATTCAGCGCATTTTTGGGTCACATTTCTCTTTTTCCTACAAACAGCACAGGGTGACTTACAGCACCTACCGTGGGTAAGCCCTTAGGCCTTCTACCTACAGTCAGACAACAGCAGTGCTTGGCCAGGCACCTGTGACACCACCAGCGAGTCAAGAACTACATGTGAGTGTGTGTGTGTGTGTACTAACCCTGGCAAGCAGCTGTCTGTTGGCTTTATTATTTTGAGGTTAATGTTTGCACTGTTCTTTTGAATAATTTTCTTGTTTCTGGATCTTTCTTGTTTCTTCTTTCTGGATCTGTTTTATTGTCATTCAAAGTTCAATGTCTTGTTAACATCACGGTTTTAATAAATGTTTGATTTTGTACCTTATTCCTGTGAAAGGCTTATATTTTTTTGTATTTGTGGATGAGCTTTAACTTTTACTCCACTTTGAGTAGGGATTCAGGCTTGAAACTTAAGAGTTGGTGATTTGATTGCTGGCCAGTAGACTATGGTTGAAGTGTCCTTGAGCAAGACACCTAACCCATCAATGCCTCCCCCCCCCCCCCATAAGATAAGTAGTACTAACGCTAAACAATACAGCAATTAGACTATTCACAGACACATGTTGTGTTTTGCCAACATCTTCGAATGCATTGATGGTCTGTTTTGATAATTATGATCAACCTATCAAGCCAGCACACTGGGTCAACCTATCAATTCAGTTAGATGAGTACTGCTAGAATCTAAAGTAGATTAATCATTCAGTGAACACAAACAATGCATTTTGGGGCAGTCTGTATTGATGGTGATGGCTGTATTACTAACGGTAAACAAGATCCCCAGCCAACCAATCGGAGAGCTTGTATCACTGGCAACTGGGCTGCAGCATATTCTGATAAAAAAAGTCTTGAATTGAAATATGACTTCCCTACATAGCTAAAGTATAACTCTTTTATGGCCAAGGTCTGATTAGTGTTTTGAAACCAGAGGGAAGTGGTTGTGTTGTGGTTGATAGTGTGTGACTGACTTCCCCTACATTACAGCGCCTGGAGATATCAGTGGGATACAGACAATAAGTCAACAAAGTAGCCTACACCATACAGCAGCAGAGTTGACTACTGTAGCATTGCTGAGTGTGTGTGTGTGTGTGTGTGTGTGTGTGTGTGTGTGTGTGTGTGGTAAGAGGGAAATGTGCACCTTTGTATCACTTGAGCTTGGTTTGCCATTCAAAGAGGAACACAGAATGAAACAGGATGTCTAGTACCTTTATTTCAAGATAAGAGCAAAGCCTGTTTGATTATGCCATGATTGAGACTGAGGCACAAATGATAGATCATGCACAGAGCATATTCACAAAGAACCAAATTCCACGTTATGCATTAATTATGGTTTCTGCATAATCATAATATACACTGGTTAATATGTTTAAGGCTGTTTTTTTATAGTCCTTTTCTTCTTCATCAGATTTTTTGTTCTGTATGATCTGAACATGAGTCTGTAAAATGAACTGAATTGAATCGAATCGAATTAAAATAAAATAGCCTATGCATTGCTCATCATCAATGGCTATCTGGACAAAAGGCCGCATACAATAGGCCTAATCATATTTGACTTTAGAATAGATCAATATGCTTGTTTCTTTTGCTATTTCTGGGTAATTTTTCAATGTCAAACCTACAAGACTCCTTTAGTACAACAATAACTTCTATTCTTATGCTAGAAATGTGAAGTGTGTATTTTTGAGACTGAGAATGGATTTGGACCCCCCCACAAATACGCTGATACAGCTGACAGCTGATAAATGCATCGACTGACTGACTGACTCTATGTTCTTTTGACCCAGGAAGGAATGTACATCATGTTCACTTACAGAGCAGACACACACACACACACATACACAGATTGATCGATTGAGATGTGATAAGGGGTCTGGGGCTTGCTGTGCCAGGTTTGATTGGTTGTTCAACTTCTCAGCAGAGTCAAAGTCTCCCCTGTCCCATTAGATCGCCATTACTTCTCTACAGAGACCATGAGTGCTGAGAAGGGCTGGGGGATCCATCTCTGGCCTGTAGCAGAGGAAAATCTTGACAAGGACATAATGCTAGACATGGCTGAGCAAATCTGCCACTAGGGTGCCTCTTGATTTTTAGGCAGATTTTGGACAAGTAGGACCTCAGAATGGCAATTCTGGTCAAAAGCTGAAGGGGGCGATAAAGACTCAATTATTGTCCCATCTCCCAGGGAGCCAGTGTAGTATTCCCCTTTTAGTTGCAAGTTTTATCTATCTATCTATCTATCTATCTATCTATCTATCTATCTATCTATCTATCTGTGTGCGTGTGTGTGTGTGTGTGTGTGTGAGAGAGAGAGAGAGAGAGAGAGAAAGAGAGAGAGAGACTTGACCAGCTTCATGTCCATCACAGGTCAAGGTTCCGTTTAGTCCAGTTTTTTCCTCCATATAATCAAAGTCCTGTTGGCTATCAGATCAGTTATCATCTTATCTGCTATGATAAATCAGTGTATGAAGTTTATTAGTAATACACACTAATCCATCACTCTTTAGTGCACTGTATTTATTGATATTGGTTATAGGTCAGGGAGAATACCCCTAGAAGATGCACATTGATATCTCAGCTTTGACATAACCTCAAGCAGAAATACAGTAGGCCAATACTAGCTATTTTTAAGAGGCTACTTGAATGTACTGTAACAAGCTATCTCCATCATCTCCACGTCTGACTCATTGCAACATTTGACTGAGAACATTTTTTTCCCTTTCCTTCTAAAAAAAGTTCCTCTGTTCCCCATGTTTTCATAGGCTAGTGTCTCCATTTGATATCTTGATAGTACACAGTATGGTTACATGACGCCGAACTCCAAATCCAACCCCAAAATCATCTGGTGGGATTCCCTCCGGGAGTGACGCGGCGATGGGGCGCTCCTATTGGCTGGAGGCAAAAGGCAAATTCTCCATTTATGGATTGCTCGCGCCGTCCATTCCGTCAGCCAGCAGCCTCGAAGTTTAACTTTCCAGTTCGGCTGGGACGCCACGGTAGTCTGAGAGACCGAAAGCTCGGACGCAGAGCCACAGTATGGGCAGGCTGGGATACGGGTCCTGAGGACATACGATCCGACATTGTTTTAGGGACAACATCTGGCTTATTATTTGTGCGCAGGACTTTGTCGACTCTTAGAATCCAAGGAAAGGTTTTTGGAAAGGGACTCATTTTCAGAAAATATACACCTGTTTGTCTGTCACATCGACCGTTATTCCATACGATTCGCAGAGGAGAAGGACTACTTGTTTACCAAAGCCAAAATGGTAAGTCATAACCTAACTGTGCAAAGTTATTGACATTGTTTTGAGATGAAACTGTACCATGGTACCTGGCATCAAGACTAGGAGACCGCGAAGCATCTTCAGAGATTTGGAGTAGCCTAAATATTCTGCTCATAAATTCAAATCGCTTGATAGTTATCCAGTCTCGAATAGCTAAGTAAACATTGGAACTTTCGGTTCGTCCCGGGCAAAAATTTAGCCTCAGACGACTGCAGATAGTTTGTTACAGTTTGACAAATATCTGTTACAAAGTGTTCTGTTTATATGTTTAGGCTATAAACATTTCAGTGCGCTGACAAAAAGGAAGTGAACTGTAGTTACAGGCTTCATGTAGTCTAACAGTAGAGGTTAATTATTTTGAAACATTTTAATTTAACTGTGTAAGTTACATTACGCAGCCATTTGGCACATATTTTGTGATGGCCTAAATATATTATTTGGACGTAGCCTACTCGGGAAAGCGCTCTGGACTTCATCATCGGCTCTATATTTGCTGTCAAGGTGTGAACACCGACACCTTTCTGTTAGCCGAGGGGGTGTTGCCTATCATGCATTGAAATGGCTTATCATCCTCCAGCCGAAACCGCCTGTGTCATTTGCCCCGATCGCTATTGTGCATCTCTCTGGTATTTCAGCCCCTGAAACTGACGGTCGTGCCTGGTATTTACGCTCTATATGACGGCTCAATAGCCCGACTCGCCAGGCAGGCTGTAGGCCTCCGTACTGTGAGCTTACGGTGGAAATAACATAGCTCTGTGTCAGTGAGCCCGTTCTATAGGCCTATATAGCAGCACAAACACAGAAGGCTGTGGCAGGATGTGCGGTCTCTCCAGGAGGCTAATATTAAGGTCATTTTGAACTATTTTGATGTCAGAGTGATTGTGAGGGTAAAAAAGTAGGGGAATATGGTCTGGAATAAAGTCTCAAAATAAGTCTCAAAAGTTGCAGGAGGGTGCATAACACCAGTTCCACCTGTTTAGGTGACACAGGCAGATATTTTTAGGTTCTTCTTGCTGATGGAAGAGATTGTTGTCCACCTTTGCTGTCACTGAGACTCCTGAGGTAAACATTAGTGGAGACGGAACAGCAGAGGCTCTGTAGCTATGGTTACACGCCATGGCAACACACTTACCTGGCCATCACATGACTCTCTGACCTGACTTCCTGAATATGCAGACAGGGGCACCGCCCTTGGTGCATTTAAATAGACCTGTGTTACAGAGAGATGGGTGGAGTACAGGTGTGTGTGTGTGTGTGTGTGTGTGTGTGTGTGTGTGTGTGTGTGTGTGTGTGTGTGTGTGTGTGTGTGTGTATAACAGGGAGAGTGAGACTGGTTTCTCTAGGCTTGTTGAATGCCCCGGCGACAGGTTCCAGTGACAGTGACTTGTATGAGGGTTTCACTTGCGTCCGTGTGCCGAGGGTTGGACTCCGACCTTTTGTGTGTGTCCAGCGACTCCTCTTTCCCCCATTGTGTGGAGATCAGGAGTGCTGCCATCAGACACCACACATCCTGGGCTGGCCTGCAGGGTTTGGGATCATACTGATGGAGGTCTGAATGATGGATCTAATGATGGGTCTGACCCCAGATCAGTGCTGTTCCATGGACATGAATAATCTGATTCTAGAAGATTCCAAGGTGCATTCTATATAACAGTATCCAAGGAGATGCATTGATAAACTCCAATTTATATGGAATACTGGGTTAAATAATCCGATCATTCATGTCCATGTAACTGCACAGTGGTCTGTGCCCTCCCTGAGGTTTTGTCATTCCCAAACGCGAAACAGACCTATGGGAGAGTGAGCTAAAACTAGTGATTAGTTTGTGTTTAGCACAGCAAAGCATCGATTAGTGTAATACCATCACCCACATACCCAGCCAGACCCCCACACCTAGGCTGCTATGCTAAGGGAAAATCCCAGTATGTCAGGACTGTCTGTTTGTGTGTGTGTGTGTGTGTGTGTGTGTGTGTGTGTGTGTGTGTGTGTGTGTGTGTGTGTGCGTGTCTGTCTGTCTGTGTTTGCTTGTGTGTATGTCTGCCTGGTGTGTGTGTGTGTGTGTGTGTGTGTGTGTGTGTGTGTCTTTGCTTTTGCGTGTGTGTGTGTGTGTGTGTTTGTGTGTTTTGTGCCTGTGTGTGTGTGTGTGTGTGTGTGTGTGTGTGTGTGTATGCGTGTGTGCTGATGGGTTTCAGGCTAATGCGCTGTTCCTCCAGTGGGATGGAGAACAGAGAGAACAGGTGAACTGGGGAACAAACAGGTAGAACCGGTTCCGTCAGTGTCATCGCTTCTCTCTGGCAGCCCGCAGATTCACACAGAAGAGAAAATATGCAGCCTGCAGAACCGGTTCCCCCCTTAGGAGTGTCCTAGGAAATAACTTTCTTTTAGTTCAACACACACACACATGGACATGCGCATGCGCAAAACAAACACACGCACACACACACACACAGAGACACAAACACACAATACAGGACACACACATACACACACACAAACAGACAAACACACAATACAGGACACACACATACACACACACAAACAGACAAACACACAATACAGTACACACACACACACACACACTCACACAAACACACACACACACTCAGCAGATTTTTGCTGCACTGTTGGAAGACTTTGGGGCTCACCCAACGGTAGGCCATGTGATTAGCTCAGCCGGATCAGAACCAGTTAAGAGCCGGCTCAGAGCCGAATCAGAGCCGGTTAAGAGCCAGATCAGAGCCAGATCAGAGCCGGAACAGAGCCGGATCAGAGCTGGTTAAGAGACAGTTCAAGGATCAGGATAATATGACCATCAGTAAGCTCATAAGCTCATGGTGTATTTTATACCTCATGGATTCAAACTAATGTTTTAGGTGGAGGTGTATTCATTCAATATTATTGAGCAGGGAATTGGGTGTTCCATAAATAAACGTTTGAAGCCGCCCGCCATGTTAAGGTTCACGCTGCTGGCTTTACAAGTGAATCCTACACAAAATACTGAAAGTAGCGGTCTTTCTTACTGGTTTGACTTCGTCACAAAGATTGTTTTTTGCCATAAACCGTACAGAAAGGAAAGGGCTTGTGACAACTAGCTAATTTTTCAACATCAATTTGCGTCGTGTACCACACTGCAGTACCGTGAATACCATATTTTACTGTATGTATTTTCAATGGCAAGTGTATTAAACTATAGCTGTGGAGATGTAGTCTTAGTTTGTGGTGTATGTAATAAGCTCATATAATATCACAGTGTATTTGATATCTCTAGGGAGCAAACTATACTTTTAGTTGGAGCTGTATTCATAATATTGAATATTGAACCTTACATGGGTATACAGTATAGTTTTAGGTGGTGCTGTATTGATAGTATTAAACAGTTATATGTGTGGAGATGTACAGTAGTCTGGTTTGTGGTGTTGGTTGGTTTGCTCCATTCCTGTGGTGTCCTTTGGCCTATAGCCTGGCATTCTTCATCCAGATGCTATCAGAGTTCTGAGTTCCTCGCATGACGAGCATCACAAGTGACAGCTGATAAACGCATTGACTGACTGACTGACTGGCTCGATGTTCTTTTGGCCCAGGAAGGAATGTACGTCATGTTCACTTACAGAGCAGACACACACACACACACACACACACACACACACACACACACACACACACACACACACAGATGATGATGATGCCCCTGGTGTGGCCTGCCTGCCTGGCGTGCCGCAAAGCCTCACGGGTAAACGAAAAACAAACATGCCCAAACTGTTGGGCTGTGACTACTTGAGAATGGGCGAGAATATGGCTGAAGCCATGAGATATTTTTCTATTTTTGTTTTGTCTTGAGCCATGCGAGGGCGTTTCCTGCACTAAAATAAAGAGCTCTGTAATGCACACACACACACACACACACACAAACACACACCCTGTAATGCCACTCTGCTCGGCCCAGAGGAAATGGAGCGGTTTCCTTCTTGTGAGGTAACCGGTACTATGCCCCCGCTACTGGGTGCTAGTGTGTGTGTGTGTGTGTGTGTGCGTGCATACATGCATGCCAGAGTGTGGCTGGATACATATGTTTGTGTTTTTTTGTTTTTGTGTGTGTGTGTGTGTGTGTGTGTGTGTGTGTGTGTGTGTGTGTGTGTGTGTGTGCTAAATGCATAAATGTGTGTGTGTGTGTGTGTGTGTGTGTGTGTGTGTGTGTGTGTGTGTGTGTGCATTCATGTGCCGCAATTTGGGGGGAAATGAGGGGGAAAGCGAGTCTCCAAATAAGGCCACAGACAGGGCAGGGCAGCAGTCTGAGTCTGAGTCTCACACAGGAGTCTATGGGCTTCTAGGCTATAAGGGGTTAACACCACTGAGCTATGGCCAGTGTCAGCGCTATGCATTGTTACCTTCCCCAAGGAGGCTTTGTTTTCGCCCGCGTTTGCCGGTCTGTTTATCTGTCTGTCTGACTGTCTGTCTGTCTGTCTATCTGTCTGTCTGTTTCCCCAAGGAGGCTTTGTTTTTGCCCGCGTTTGTCTGTCTGTTTGTCTGTCTGTCTGTCTGTTTGTCTGTCTGATTGTAAGTCAAGTCAAGTCAAGTCACATTTATTTATAAAGCACATTTCATACAACATAGTTGATCCAAAGTGCATATTGATTGTACAAAATAACTCGGAACGTTACCCACAGATTTGGATGAAATTTTTACCAGAGGTACAGTACTGTATGTCTTTACCTCTGGAAGAACCCATTGAATTTTGGTGATGACCGGTGATCCAGAACGCCTTTGGGAGTTTATATTGCACCATTGACCACATTGCCTTGGTGGAGGTCTGCACTCTCCAAGTTATGTAGTGTTCTAAAGTGCAATGCTAGAAATGATCTCTTTGCTGTTCTATGGAATTGCTAAGGAAGAGCTGTTGTGATGAGTACATGTCTTGTATACAGTGTCTTGTGATCATTATTCAGAAATCAGTGCCTAAAGAAATAGCTGGGGGCACATCCCTCCTACTGTAGTGGCTGCTGAGGGCGGGGCAATGCTCTCCCACAGATGTGTCTGTGTGTGTGTGTGTGTGTGTGTGTGTGTGTGTGTGTGTATGTAAACATTGAAGGACAGGATATTCCTGGTCTGTTTGCAGTATAAGAGCTCTGACCCATAGGAGAGAATAAGGTGTACAATGCAATAGAATGTAAGAAATTATTATTATTATTATTATTATTATTATTATTATTATTATTATACATAGTATTATACATATTATTTTATAAGAATGTAAAAGTCCTTAATATGTGTCCTGTGTTTCATTTCTTTGGGAAGTAGAGCTGAAGCTGTGAACAGTGAGAAAGTGTGTGCGTGTGTGTGTGTGTGTGTGTGTGTGTGTGTGTGTGTGTGTGTGTGTGCGTGTGCGTGCATATGTGTATGTGTGTGTTCAGTGGCGGTATGAATGGACGTGGTTCATCTGGAGAAAGTTCCGGCTCAAATGCGTCCATTGGTTCTGCATGCTAAGCGTGCTGAAATGCATTTGTGGCAAGATGAGCCGTCCCCTCTACACGGCCTTCCTGCTTCAGGGTGTGTGTGTGTGTGTGTGTGTGAAGTGGCAATTCTTTGTGTACGTTATCGCCACGTTAAGTGAATGGCGAGGGTCCCGACGCACATGTCCAGTTAAGCACGCACAGAAAGTTCAGATGAATGGTGGTTTAATCAATGAACAATTCCGGTTTACTTTCACGGTACAGTTGCAATGAAATGATGAGTATAAAGTAATCCAAGAGTATTCCAACAAAAAGCCGAGTTTGCAAAGTTACCTATAAACGTATGTGATGTGGTCGGGAAAACTTTTCCGCCTCGCTATCCACCTACCCTCAGCCAAACCAACTAATTAAATGTAATCATGATGTACACCGGCAGGTCAAAGGGGAGTGGTTACATGCCACATGATCGGGAACATAATCAGGTAAGTATCTAAATTGAACTAAATAAATTAATAACCATTTTCTTTATAGGTTTGCAAACCTCATAATTGAAACAAAAACTAAATCAAAATCAAAAACCTAAATATGGCTCCTACATCCTGGCCCCTAATTGTTAGTGCTAAAGCAGGACAATTATCAAATAAATACTGAATGGAGCCATATTGCATAATAACTCAAACTTCAGTTATATGATTATGTAAACACATTCTAAATAACTGTCAACAATCAATGGTGTCAATACATACAGTACATTTTCCTTTTTTTTTTTTTCTTTTTTTCTTTTTTTCAATTTTTTTTCAAAGACCCACAAAGACCCCAAAAGTTCAAAGTTCTTTTGGTCCATAGGACCTCAATGTTTCCCAAAGTCCATGGGTGTGTGCATATGCGCTTGTGTCTTTGTCTCAAAGTCCATGCATGTATGTGCGTATGCGCATGTATGCTCAAATGTCCATGGGTGCAACGAGAGTCAAGTGTCAGTGTGCTGCAAAAATGAGAAGTCCATGTATGTGTACAGTGGTGAGAGGGAATGCGCTGTGGATGCAACAGTCCATGTGGATGTCGGTGTGTGAGGACACCATGCGTAGGTGTTTGTCAATGTAGGTGTATGTCAGTGTAGATGAGTGTGTGCAGGGGCAAGGGGGCATGATGAGCTTGGCCCAGCATGCGAGGCCTTTAAGCTGGATCAGCTTCCAGGAGCAGACAAAGTTTGCTGATAGGCCTCTGGATGACGCTGGCCTTGGTCTTCACCAAGACACTCCGGACGAGCCCTTTGGGCCCAGGCAGGGTCTTCACCACACGGCCTAGGGGCCACGAGTTTCTTGGCGCCACTGGGTCCACAATGAGCACCAGGTCATTCTCTTTCAAGTTCCGTTTGGGGTTGGTCCATTTTTGTCTTTGCTGCATCAGAGCTAAGAATTCAGTCGTCCAACGCTTCCAGAACAGGTCGGCTAAATATTGTACCTGTCTCCACCGCCTTCTTCCATATGAGTCATCTCTTTCAAAGAGTCCAGGAGGTAATAGAGGTTTGGAGTTTAGTTGTAGAAGGTGGTTTGGAGTTAGAGGCTCGAGGTCGTTGGGATCACTGGATACAGTTGTTAGTGGTCTGTCGTTGAGAATGCACTCAACCTCACACAGGGCTGTGTGTAACACTTCGTCATCCAGTGTCTGTTGTCTCAACACTGACAGCAGTACCTTTTTTACTAACTTGATCAGCCGCTCCCACACGCCTCCAAAGTGGGCTGCAGAAGGGGGGTTGAACAGCCATTTGACATGGTGGGTCAGCAGGGCTTGATGGATCCTTAGATGGTCGAGCTGGTCTGCAGCAGCCTCCAATTCCTTCTGCGCACACACAAAGTTGGTGCCGCAGTCTGTTCTGATGGTGAGTATTGGACCTCTCCGACACAGGAACCGCCGGATGGCATTGATGCAGGAGTCGGTGTCCAACATACTCGCCACTTCCAGGTGGATGGCTCTGCTGGCTAAACAGGTGAAGATCACTCCCCATCTTTTCACCCAGGATCGGCCCCTCTTGACTTCAATCGGCCCGAAGTAGTCGATACCTGTGTGTGAGAAGGGTGGTAGGTCTGGTGTGACTCGGTCTTCTGGCAGGTCTGCCATCTTTTGAACTCCAACTTTGGCCTGCAATTTCCTACAGAAGACACATGATTTAATAACACTTCTTGCAGCAGAGTTAGCAGAGGGAAGCCAGAACTTCTGCCTAAGCCTCGAGAGCATGTGATTCCTTCCTGCGTGTCCTACTTGTTGGTGTATGTCACGCAGGATCAGTTTGGACACATGTGAATCCTTGGGAAGGATGGTGGGGTGTTTCAGACTCACCGGCATGGAAGATTTACTTATCCTGCCTCCAATCCTCAGGATTCCATTATCCAAGATGGGATCCAGTGTGGATATGGTGCTGTCTGCTTTGACTGGCATGCCTTTCCTTAAGAGAGTGAGCTCAGAATCAAAGTGACACTGCTGTACATAGCAAATGATCGCCCTCTCTGCTTCGTCCAAATCATCCACAGTCAGAATTTGGTGCTCACCTTTCATTTTGGATGTTGAGTTAAGGTCTTTACCTTTCTGACTTCGGAGCAGCAGGAGCTTTCTGAGTTTCAGCAGCCAGGCAACAGCTCTTTGAAGTTTCCTCCATGAAGAGAAGTACTGAATGAGGTAAGTAGTTGCATTAGTGTCAAGTTTTAAACAATTTGCAGTAATGTCTCTTTTTACCTCAGAGTCATTGTGGAGGATGTGTCCGATGTCCTCCGGAGCCTCAGGCCATTCGGATTCCTGCTTTAGAAGGAAGTGAGGGCCGTGGAGCCATCTAGGGGACTTCAAGAGCGGTTCGATGTTCAATCCGCGGGAGGCATCGTCTGCTGGATTATCCCTAGTATTGACATATCTCCATTGATGTACCTGAGAGAGGTTATGAATCACTGCAATCCTGTTGGCTACGTACGTATGGAACCTTTTTGTTTGGTTATGGATGTATTTCAGCACTGCCGTACTGTCCGTCCAAAAAGTAGAATTCTCCAGATCCATGTGAAGTTCCTTCTGGAGCATCCGGTCCACTTTAACAGCAAGTGTTGCAGCAGCGAGTTCGAGTCTGGGAATAGACATCTGCTTCACGGGAGCCACTCTGGATTTTGCAAGCACAAAAGAGACATGAATATTGCCATTGCAGTTTGAAAGTCTGAGGTAACTCACCGTTCCGTAGCCGGACTCACTTGCGTCACAGAAATGATGCAGTCGAGCAGCCCTGGTTAAGCCAAAGTTCTCAGGTTTTACACACCTGTCCACATGAAATCTGTTCAGCTGCTCCAGTTCTGTGATCCATTTTTGCCAGTGTTTGGAGATTGATTCAGGAATGGCGTCATCCCATCCACACTTTTCAAGGCAGAGCTTTTGTAGAATTTGCTTGGCTTTGAGGATAAAGGGGGCAAGGAAACCCAATGGGTCATAGATGGAACTCACTACAGAAAGAATGGCTCGTCTTGTTAGGACATTGTTCTTGATGGCCACTTTAAAGGTGAACGTGTCTTTCTGGATGTTCCATTGGATTCCTAGGGCTCTTTCCAGTGGTGGATCGTCCCGGTCCAGATTAAGCTGTTTGACCAATGCGCCTCTGTGACTTTCAGGTACTGTAGCAAGGACTTCGCAGCTGTTACTCACCCACTTGGTCAAGGTGAATCCTCCAAGGGCGCATGCTTCCCTGAGGTCCGTTGTGAGCTGGATTGCCTTTTCAACAGAGGATACAGACTTGAGAAGATCATCAACATAAAAACTGTGCAAAATAGTGTTTACAGTTTCAGGACTGAGTCGGTCAGAATTGTCATGTGCTGTTTGCTTGAGAGCAAAATTAGCAATGCTAGGTGACGACACAGCACCAAATAGATGGACTTTCATCCGGTAGACTTCAAGGGGTTGACTGACATCCCCTTGTGGCCACCAGAGGAATCTGAGGAAGTCACGGTGCTGTTCTTGAACACAAACTTGATAATACATTGCTTCTATGTCTGCCATTAAAGCAATTCTCTCTTGCCTGAACCTGAGCAGAATGCCTAGTAGGGGGTTGGCCAGGTCAGGACCCTGAAGAAGTTCGGTGTTCAGAGATTTGCCTTTGAAGGAAGAAGAACAATCAAACACAACACGAAGCTTACCCTTCTGCTTATGGTATACGCCGTGATGCGGTATGTACCATACTTTGCCATCATTTCTTTGCTGCTGACATGGTGGCACCTTTTCTGCATAGCCTTTTTTGAGCACATCTTCCATGAATGTCTTGTACTCATTTGCATATGCAGAATCTTTTATGAATCGTCTGGAGAGACCCATTGCACGTTGCACTGAGACCTCCTTGTTGTCAGGTAAGCACACATCATCACGGAATGGCAAAGGTAAGTGATAATGACTGTTTTTGTGAATGACTGACCTTGTTGTTATGTCCATGAATTTCTTGTCCTCAACAGACATCTCCAATTTCTCCTCATAATCCTTTTCTGGAAAGTCGTTGTTATATTGATGAATGAGAAGATCCTTCAGTTCTTGCATTGAGACACGATTGACTGTGACTGACGCTGTGCCACTCTTTTCCATAGCAGATGTGTTGAGTGGGCCGCTGACCACCCATCCTAAGAGTGTTTTGACTGCATATGGTCCATTACCTTGACTATTAATCACACGCCAAGGTTCCATTGCTTTTGGCACATTCATTCCAATCAAGATCTCAATGTTGGCATCAATCCTTTGCAATGTTACTGCATTCAGGTAAGGCCATCTTTTCAAGTCATGTTGACTAAGTAGGTTTTCTTTAGACACAGGAATTTTTGGTTGAGTGTAAACATGAGGCAACTCTATGTAAACACTACCGTTCATGTTGCCTACCTCAAGTCCTGTAAGCTCATAACTCTTTACTGGACGCTCCTGCCCCATCGTCCGCAACACCACTTCAGTCCGGCGGCCTTTCGTGTTCAGCTGGCGCATGATGTTCTCCGTGCAGAAGGTGGCCGAACTGCCTGGATCCAGGAAGGCGTAGGTCTGGATGGTTTTGGACCCCTTGGATGCCTTCACCTGAACAGGCACGATGGCTAGCGCACACTCCTTGCTGGCCCCTGTTGCATTCTCAGCTGAGACCAGGGCACTGTTGACGGGAGGCCTGCCTGAGTGGTTCGAGGTGTTTGATATGGTCGCAGTCTGCATTCTCCCTCCATTGTCATTACTGATGTGTAACAAGGTAGGATGCTTACGTTTACAGATTTGACAGAGCATTTTCCTATTACAATTTTTACTGAGGTGTCCTTTCTTTAGACATCCAAAGCAGTATCCATTTTTCTTTAGGTAGTCAACTTTCTGTTCATGTGGTCTTGAACTGAGCTTTTTACAGTCTGCTATTTCATGTTTGTCTGCACAGAAGCTACATGAAGACAAAGCCACAACATGATGGTTAGCTTGCTGTGTCTGAGCTGGCTGTGATGCTACCTGCTCTTCAGCTGGCATTACCGTGGTAACAAAAGTCTTTTCAAAGGGTTTTGTGTTTGGCATCCTTGGTCTTGGTGTTACAACCTTGGCTGGAACAGGGTCTTTAATGTCTCCGAATATAGGATGTAGCAACATGCTAGACTGGGTCTCTAAGAACTCTACCAGGTGTATGAATCGGATACGGGTGTTTTTCTTTATGGATTCATAAGCTACAGTTCTCCATCGCTCACGGAGCTTGTAGGGGAGCTTAGACACCAGCAGTTTCAAGTTAGAGGCCACGTTCAATTCATCCATGTACTCCAAGTCTTGCATAGCGTTGTAGCATT
>JAODXP020000063.1:36343-38843 GCA_027497455.2 Sardinella longiceps | reverse complement strand
TTGTCGGATGTGGAGGGGTAACTGGTTCCAGAGAGTGGGAGCAGCTACATGGAAGGCTCTGTCACCAACGGTCCTGAGTCTACTGTGGGGGATGACTAGAAGATCCCTGTCAGCAGACCGCAAGGACCTTAGAGGGTTGTAGGGGTGAAGGAGGTCAGCAAGGTAGTGGGGGGCAAGTGCATGAAGTGATTTGTAGGTGAGGAGGAGAATTTTATATGAAATACGGGATTTGACTGGGAGCCAGTGAAGTTGCATCAGAGTGGGGGTGATGTGCTGCCAGTGCCTGGTGCCTGTGAGGACTCGTGCAGCACAGTTCTGAATGTACTGCAGTCTGTCCAGGGTTTTGTTGGGTAGACCTGACAGGATGGCATTGCAGTAGTCCAGGCGGGATGATATGAATGAGTGGATGAGAGTCTCTGTTACGGAGTTGGAGAGTGAAGGACGGAGTCTTGAAATGTTTCTCAGGTGGTAAAAAGCAGACTTGGTGATGTTTTTTATGTGTGCTTAGAATGACCCAGGTATGAGACTAGTCTGGGAATGATATGGGATTAGTCTGGGAATACTGCAAGGCTAGTCTGGGAGTGATATGGGAAAAATGTGGGAATACTACCAGGTTAGCCTAGGAATGATATGGGACTAGACTGGGAATTATATGGCAATGATATGATACTAGAATAGGAATGATGCAAAATCTGATATCACCAAGTAATTAAGAGCCCAGGATCAATGTTAAACTTGTTTGTCCTGGATCAATGTACTCTAACCCTAACCCTAACCCTAACCTGTTGATCCAGGGCAACAAGTTTGACATTGATCCTGGGCTCTTAATTACTTGGTGATATCAGATCTTCCGGGAATTATATGGGACCAGTCAGAGAATGAAATTAGGTTATTATTGGAATGATATGAGAGCAGTCTGGGAATACCACAAGATTTATCTGGGAATTATATGGGACTAGAGTTATAATGATATGGGATTAATCTGGGAATTAATCTGAGAATGATATGAATGATATGGGACTGTTGTCGGGATAATATGGGACACACACACACACACACACACACACACACACACACACACACACACACTCAAACACACACACACGCTCACTCACTCACTCACTCACAGATTTCCCTTTGCCCATATTTGGCCCGAACCCCTTGGTAGGAAGTCCACAATGTGTAACTGGGTAATTATAATATACAATGGGGAACTCCCTCTCTCACATTCTCTCTCTCACACACTCACACACACACAAGGACATAAATAGTCATATGGCAAAACTGCTCTCAAAGTACAAGAAACGGCAGGAAGAATAACAAGCTGGCACATGGCTCACACACACATGCACACACACACACACACACACACACACACACACACACTGGTCCCCGAGTTGTGTGAATCAGTCATGTGATCAGTAGTTCAGCAATGGTCTGTGTTAGTGTAGATGCTTAAGGTTTTGATTGTGGATGTGTGTAGATGGACATCAGGCATCAGAAGGATCTGAGCCAATCACAGGCTGTATTATCACCAGTCTGTGACATCAGAAGGCTCTGAGCCAATCACAGGCTGTATTATCAGTTCCATGAGATGAGCTCTGAGCTGAGCTGAGAGAGAATCCCAAACACCAAGAGAACCCCCTGATCTGATCTGCTCTGGTCTGCTCTGGCGGCCCACTGCCCACAAACACAGGCCTCAAGTAGCCACAGCTGGACAAGCAGAGAGGGAGGGAGAGAGGGAGAGAAGGAGAGAGAGATGGAGAGAAAATGAAAGAGAATAAGAGAGAAAAAGATAGGGAGACAAAAAGAGAGAGAGATGGAGAAAAAAGGGAAAAGACAGGGAGAGAGAGAGACAGAGAGTATAGACTGAGGGAGGGATAACAAACCTGGGCGAGGGAGGGAGAGAGAGAGAGAGAGAGAGAGAGAGAGAGAGAGAGAGAGAGAGAGAGAGAGAGAGAGAGAGAGAGAGAGAGAGAGAGAGAGAGAGAGAGAGGCAACGGGAAAGTGAAGAAAAGAGCAAACCTGAGCTGGAGGAGCAGAAGAAAAGAAGGATGAAAGAAAAGAAAAAAAAGAAGGAAATGAGGGCTAGAGAGAAGTGAGGAAAGAGAGGGTGAGGGGATTATTGCTCCAGTGCTCTGTGAGCACTCTCCTCTCAGGCCAAGTTTTTTAGTGTGTGTGTGTGTGTGTGTGTCGGTGTGTGTGTCGGTGTGTGTGTGTGTGTGTGTGTGCACTCTTGATATGTGCGTTTACGTGTGTGAGACATGAATCCGTTGACATGAGAAGGCAGTTAATGGAGGCTGGGGAGATGTTGCCTGGCACTGAGCTGTGTGTGTGTGTATGAGGTGATTGTGTGTGTGTGTGTGTGTGTGTGTGTATGAGGTGTGTGTGTGTGTGTGTATGTGTAGATATGCATAAAGGGGAAATGGCCATATGGCTTGAGTCCGGCTCCTTCAGGAAGCTTTAAAAGGAGCCGGATCTCAGTGCCGAGTTCCGCTCC
>JAODXP020000063.1:31343-33843 GCA_027497455.2 Sardinella longiceps | reverse complement strand
GGAGACTTGATTCTGGATTTACATCCCAGCCAACAATCCCATCCGACACACACACACACACACACACCCATTCATCCCAGCCCTCTGGATGCACATGTTGGATCTGCACTGTGAGTCATGAACACACACACACACACACGGAACAACGTGTTCATGTGTTTGGTCCCCCTCCCATCCACAGCATATCCTCCCCAGTGAGACTACTGGCCTGATGCAGTGCTAAGCGCTTGGCACTTGGCTAAGACCTCAAGAGTCTGGATTCAGTGTTAACTGTTAGCACTCTAAACTGAGTTATTTACAGTTGAATAGAGACTGAATTCAGTGCTAATTAGAAAAGCACTCGGAGACCTCCGTAGACATCTGTGCAGTACTTTGTTATTTTGTAGACAGGCAGGCAGACAGGCAGACAGACAGACAGACAGACACACAGACACACACACACACACACACACACACACACACCTCGTTCTTCTTCCTGTGTTGTGGATATGGTGCAGCCACACTCAGTACATTGCCCTACTGACAATCGGCGTGTGTGTGGTTCGGTGGGTGTTTGTGGGTGGGTGTGTGTGTGTGTGCATGTGCATGTGCTTGTGTGTTTGGTGTATTTGGTGTGTGTGTGTGCATACATGTTATCCTAACGCTGCTCTCCCTCCTGTGTTATCTGTAGTGGGGAGAGTGGAGCAGGGAAGACTGTGTGTGTGTGTGTGTGTGTGTGTGTACATGTGTGTGTTATCCTAACACTGCTCTCCTTCCTGTGTTATCTGTAGTGGGGAGAGTGGAGCAGGGAAGACTGTAGCAGCCAAATACATCATGGGCTACATCTCCAGAGTGTCGGGAGGAGGACCCAGAGTCCAGGTGAGTCACAGCTGCACAGGTGTATAATGAACTAAAGCCCAGGTGTCTCAGGGTCCACAGGTGTAGAATGAGTCCAGGTGAGTGTCAGGTCCAGGTGACTGAGGAGAAGGGAAGTAGGCATGACTTGGGCCAGACTGGGAGAGAAACTGAGGAATCACTGCTGCTGGGCCTGCCAGTCACACAGACGGAGCTCCCAGAATCTTTTGCACTTGTCTCTCAGTCTCAGAGAGAAATACAACCCCCTGCATCCTTTGCACCTAGGGAGCTCCCAGAATCCTTTGCACTTATCTGTCAGTCTCATAGAAATACAACTCCCAGAAGCCTTTGCCCTGTTCCTGTGTAAGAATCTGAAGGCTCTGCTGGGATCTCTTTAATCTGTGTATGGAGCTCAGAGAAGAGAGGGCTTGATTTCCATCAAACAACACATCACATCATGTCTTCTAAAGTCTTTCCACTCATCTCTCTCTCTCTCTCTCTCTCTCTCTCTCTCTCTCTCTCTCTCTCTCTCTCTCTCTCTCTCTCTCTCTCTCTCTCTTCTATCTCTCTCTCTCTCTCTCTCCTTTAGTGTATGCTATTGATCAGGCTGCTTGTGTTTATAAGGTTAAACTCCAATCAGAAACAGTGGAATCTAAAGTCATTCTTCTCTCCTTTATCATGCCACAAACCACCGTAACTGTAGGCCATCTGTGCTTTGTTGGGTTACACACACACACACACACACACACACACACACACACACACACACACACACACAGCCACAACTAGTCTAAGAGGCCCCCAGTTCACGAACGCGGTTCTTGTCTCGAGGCGACAACCTAATCTGGATCACAGGATTCATGCACACACACACACACACACACACACACACACACACACACACACACACACACACACACACACAGTAACACAAGACGGCCCTACTTTCCTGTAGACTCTTTGATTTCTCTCCAGGAAGCCCCCCTTCCACACACACATTCACTCACACAAATGCATTCTCTCATACACACACACACACACACACACACACACACACACACACTAATCTATTATGTTCAGTAGTGATGTATGCCTATGACAGTGTGTGTTGTGTGAATATGCTGTCCTTTAGCTGTGTGTGTGTGTGTGTGTGTGTGTGTGTGTGTGTGTGTGTGTGTGTGTGTGTGTTTTCTCTGTGTCTGAGATTGTTAGTGTTAGTCTTTATGGGATGAAGGGCTCTTGCTGGTCCCTTTGTTGTGTCGTGGGTATAAAAAGAAAGGTCATCAGGTTCCTAATTCATCTCTTCAAACATTCCCTGCTGTGTGTGTGTGTGTGTGTGTGTGTGTGTGTGTGTGTGTGTGTGTGTGTGTGTGTGTGTGTGTGTGTGTGTGTGTGCAGTGTCGCATGCTGTGTGTGTGCAAGTGGCGCTTGGAATTTCTATGTGTCTAAAGTCCACAAAGCTGTCTAGTGTATAAAGGAACCCTAATACACACACACACGCACACACACGCTATCTATCACATACACGGACACACACACACACACACACACACACACACACACACACACACACACACACACATATACACACACATCCCCTCCACCTCCTCATATTTTCTCTTGCCCATTTTCACCACTGCTTTTGTGCAGTGTAAAAGGAACCCCA
>JAODXP020000063.1:0-18743 GCA_027497455.2 Sardinella longiceps | reverse complement strand
GAATCATTGCTGCTCACTATTTTAACTTTCTTTTTCTTATTCTGTCGGGTGTCTTTCTTTCCCGTTCCCTTCCGTCTCTGTCTTTCCCTACGTCATGTAGCGAAGCTGGGATTGGGGATCAATTAAGGTAGCCTAGGCAGGCATATGCATAAACACCTGGGGTCCTTAGACCGGTAGTGGTACACTGTCGTAAGTCCATGGGGTTGTAGCTGTGTTTGGGCGCTGGTTTGGCCGTAAGGTATGTCCAAAATGTTTTTCCTCTTTCACTTTTCATTGTTCAAGTGTTTAGCGTACTCTAATAAGTTTGTGGTTGTGATAGGGTGTAAGCAGGCCGCTGCTGGTAGCGCATATTGGAGGCATACCTATCTGTGCAAACAAAGTGTGCCGCCCGGAGTTACCGACGTAACTTTTCATTGAAGCTCCGTACAAATAAGGTGCGCTAACCGACACTTAAAGTGTATTACCGTGTTTGTCTTGTTTATTCCTAATGGAAGCTTTTATGTTTTATCAGTGGTTGTTTGCCGTGGCGACTACGACAAGAGTGTAAACTCCTGAACATAAGCGTGTAGCGTGGCCGGCTGGACTACGCGAGGTATGTTTTAAACTGTGTTGCTTATGTCAGGTGTGGGGAAGTAGCGACTGTGGGGAATCCTTTTTTCTATTTTGTTTTCCTGAACTCTTAGCATCTAGCGTGCTGTATTGCCGTGTTCATGTTCTTGTAGGTCTACCGTTACACCAGTATAGTCAGTGAGAATGATTTGACTATTGTAATGTTTAAACATTTGCTTTTTTTCTTTTTTTTTTTCTTTATTTGTGTTTAGGATTAGACAGCTCTGCTCTTGGTCAGCTGCTGTTCTCTGGAGTGTTTGTTTGCGTGTGTGTGTGTGCAAGGTGCTGCTTTATTTCATTTGTTTGTTTATTCCTCTAGCCTGTGGCTAGTGGGTTAAGAATAAAACGTTGCATAAAGTAGTGTGAGCCACAGGTTAGAGGATTTATTTTTATTTTTTGTTTTGTCTTTGTCTTTTGCCCTCCCCTCCTTTCCCTGGATAGGAACCTGGCCTAGTAGGGCCTACGTCACACCAGTAGGGTTGTAGGCAACGGTCTTTTGTGCACGGTCCGTCATGACCAGTTTCTGGTTTGCTATAGTGCTGTGAAGTTATTACAAGCTCCCAAGTGGTATGATTGCAGTGTATTCTGAATCTTAGTGTGTATTCTGAATCTTAGTGTGTATTCTGAATCTCAGTGTGTATTCTGAATCTCAGTGTGTATTCTGAATCTCAGTGTGTATTCTGAATCTCAGTGTGTATTCTGAATCTCAGTGTGTATTCTGAACCTCAGTGTGTATCCTGAATCTTAGTGTGTATTCTAACTCACGCGTGATATTGAATCCTATGCCTACTATAGCCCATACATGGTGACGTGGCCACTTGCTAATGGTTTCCTTAGGTCTTATGTATTGATTATTTATTATAACCAAAGCGACACTTTTCAAAGCCTGTAATAAAATATATATTTTTGTATTTTTCTAAAAACCTGTGCATGTGTAGTCCTTGGGGCAGAGTTCCCTTACTCTCCTCACATCATCATAGCCTAAGGGGTGGCGTAGTCAGTAGCCAGTAGAGGGGGTTACAACTTGGCGTAAGTCTGGCAGGATTATTAGGTATTGGAAGTGTCGTTAGGTTGAGTTAAGTTAAGCAGCACCTGTGCGTTGGTGTGTGTGTGTCTGTCTGTGTGTGTGTGTGTAGAGAACAGCAGCTGCCAACAAGATGAACACCGCTGAAGAGACAGAAGTCCCAGAGCTGCAACAGCTGCGACAACGTGTGGAACAGCTTCAGGCAGAAAATCAGAGACTTTCGGGCAGAGGTACTGGGGACAATGGTAGTGGCACTAGTGCCCAGCCTGTTAGACGGGAACAGGCTCTGTACCTGCCTAGAGAGCGCCGGTGCCCAAAGTTCTCTGGCCCTGCAGCAGCAGGGTCTCTGTCTGTCGAGGAATGGGTTGAAGAGGCGCAGAGCTGTATAAGGTCCAGGTTTATGTCTGAGCTTGAAAAATCTTTGTTTTTGTTTGATCACTTAGAGGGTGAAGCTCGAAACGAGATTAAATATCGCTCCACCGCTACTCGAGAGGACCCAGAGGCCATTATTAAAGTTTTGAAAGAAGTGTATGGATGTTCTAGATCATATGTATTTTGGCAACAACGTTTCTTTGATAGAAAACAGAGAGAGAATGAAAGTTTATTTGAATTTTCTCATGCCTTAATGGAACTTATGGATAAAGTAAAGCTGTCAAAAGAAGATGCTATTAGCAACCCAGACACGGTCTTAAGAGACCAGTTTTGTGAGAATGTTTGCGACCCTATGCTACGTAGAGAACTGAAGAGACTGGTTCGGGCAGACAATGGGCTATCCCTCCTAGACTTAAGAAAGGAAGCTATTAGGTGGGTGGAAGAGGGACAAGCGAGTCGTGACCGGAGCCATCGAGCTCCAAGTCGTAGCAATGAAGTTCATGTGGTGTCTCAGTGTGCGGCTACTGCTGTTCAATCAGAATTTACAGAACTTAAAGATCTGGTTCTTAAGCAACAAGCCCAGTTGGACATGCTGGTCAGACAGTTGGGTAATGCTAATAGTAAATCTCAAGTCCCTCAGCCATACCGGGGTGGGCGTTTTAAACGGACCCCTGATGGTCAGCCCATTTGCCTTAGATGTGATAAACCTGGACATATAGCCCGTTATTGTCAGACTGCACGAAATAGTAGGACAGCCCCGCATTTGCCTTCCAATGATTTCCCCCCCCAGCCCCTAGCTCCGGAGCATTCTGTTAGCCAGCCGGAAAACTATTAGCCCCCAGTGTGCAGAGCCACACACTGGGAGGGGATGGCCCTGGCTCTTTGCATTCTCGTTCCTTTGATAACTTAGTCCGGAATTGTCCAGTATTGTGTGTTTCCATGGGGGCATAACTGTCCCCTGTCTTATTGACACTGGGTCAATGGTGACCACCATCACCGAGAGTTTTTTTCAAGAACATCTTCAACATCTGCACAAGAAAGATTGCAATTGGTTAGGGCTCACAGCTGCTAACGGGCTAGACATCCCATATCTTGGTTATATAGAATTGGATGTAGTAGTGCTGGGGCAGTGTATTCCAGGGCGGGGGGTATTGATTGTTAAGGACCCAGAGAATGTAGCTCTTAGAGAGCGTAAACTAGCCACACCGGGTATCTTGGGGATGAATATTCTTGGGGAATGTTACCAAGTTCTTTTCGAGCAGCATGGTTCCCAGCTTTTTCATTCCCCTCTGGTTAGGTCGGCGGCCCCAGCAGCATTACGGGCATTACGGCACTGCGAGAAGATTAAGGCTATCCTTAATGCACCCAAGCCTTTCAGGGTGAAGTCTCATGGCAAGTCCCCAGTCTACTTGGAAGCGGGGCCCTCACTATGGTTCCAGTGACGTGCCCACAACTGGACTCCATAGAGTTCCTTCTTGAGCCATTGGGCTTTGAAGATGAACAGTTGCCAGAAGGGTTGTTAGTGTCCCCCACCCTAGTTTCAGCCCAGAAGGGCCTCTTGTACGCGCCTGTGGTCAATGTTGGGAACATAGGAGTATGGCTTCCTCCTCGTAGCACCGTTGGCACTGTCCAAGTTATTATGGCTTCATCAGCCAGAGCACCTACCTCTATCTCTGTGGACCAGTCAGGGGAAACATGCCAAGCTTACATCTCCACCCAGGAGGTGGGAATATGCTTTGATGCCTCCGAACACGTCGTCCCCGACCTGCCTGAATTGTCACAACAGCAGGCTGCCCAGGCTCAGGCCCTTTTTGCTCAGTACCGTAATATCTTCTCCAAAGGTGATGGAGACTTGGGCTGCACGTCTCTGATTACCCATGAAATCCCGCTGTTAGACAATGTTCCCGTCCGGCAGCCATACCGAAGAATTCCACCTTCCCAGTATGAAACCGTGAAGGCGCACATTCAGCAGCTTTTGGATAGTAAAGTAATCAGGGAGAGTAGCAGCCCTTATTCATCCCCGATCGTCTTGGTAACCAAGAAGGACGGGAGTCTACGTCTTTGCGTGGATTATAGACAGCTAAATGCTAAAACTCGTCGTGATGCATACCCCCTCCCCCGGATAGAAGAATCACTAGATGCATTGTCTGGGGCAAGGTGGTTTTCCACTTTAGACCTTGCTAGTGGATACAATCAGGTTCCAGTGGCCGAAGCAGATAAATCAAAGACCGCCTTCTGTACGCCATTTGGCTTGTTTGAGTTCAACAGAATGCCATTTGGACTTTGCAATGCTCCTGGAACGTTCCAGCGGTTAATGGAACGAATGTTCGGAGATTGCCGATATCAGTCCGTCTTACTGTACCTGGACGATTTGGTTGTATTTTCCTCTACAGTAGAGCAGCATCTTGAAAGGCTAGGAGAGGTGTTTGCTCGACTGCAACGGCAAGGTCTGAAAGTTAAACTATCCAAATGCAGCTTCTTTCAACATCAGGTCAGCTACCTTGGCCATGTGGTGTCAGCTGAGGGGGTGTCAACAGACCCTGCCAAAATCGATGTGGTGAAAGAATGGAAACGACCAGGACATCTGGCAGAGCTACGATCCTTTCTCGGCTTTGCAAGCTATTATCGACGGTTTGTGGAGGGGTTCTCAAAGCTTGCAGCCCCACTGCACCACCTTGTGGGGAGGCTTAGCGGACCTCGGAGAAAAGGGAAAAACCCCCCCTGTTCCGCTGGCATCGGCATGGGATGAAACATGTGAGCAGGCTTTTCTGTCTTTGAAGGAGAAGTTGACCTCTTCTCCGGTCCTTGCTTATGCTGACTTCAAGAAGCCGTTTATTTTAGAGGTGGACGCCAGTCACGGTGGGCTTGGTGCAATCCTTTCCCAAGAAGAAGGGGGAAAAGTGCGTCCAGTTGCATTTGCTAGCCGAGGGCTTAGACCAGCAGAGCGAAATATGGAGAACTATAGCTCCATGAAACTGGAATTACTTGCAGTAAAATGGGCAGTCACTGAAAAATTCCGTGAATACTTACTTGGAAACCACTTTACCATTCTTACAGACAACAACCCCCTGAGCCATTTGCAAACGGCTAAGCTAGGTGCTACGGAACAGCGGTGGGCCTCCCAGCTGGCGTCGTTCAACTTTACCATCAAGTACCGCCCAGGGAAGAGTAACCAAAATGCAGACGCCCTGTCCCGTCAGTACCTAGAACGTTTCGCCTTCGGGACTGAGGTCCCAGCACTTGGAGCATTGGATCAGAATGGTGCTGTCCGGTGGTCGGCAGTGAGTGGTCAGTGCACAGAAGTAGTTGCCCTGCCCGGGCACACGCCTGAGGATCTAAGACTATTGCAGCAGGCTGATCCAGTCATCGGGCCAGTCCTCAAGCATTTCCAAGAAGGGCACCGGCCAGAGACAGTGGAGTGTGCCATCCTCTCCAAACCAAGCAGAGTCTTGGTTCGTCAGTGGGACCGCCTTATCAAACAAGACGGGGTGTTATACCGCCAAATCCATCCACCAGGGGGAGGTCCGGAGATCCTACAACTGCTTCTTCCACAGAGCCTGCAGAATGATGTCTTGCGGAGCGTCCATGATGATCAGGGCCATCAAGGCACAGAGAGGACGTTACAGCTTCTGCGGAGCAGATGCTTTTGGCCAAGTATGACCCGGGACGCTGAACAGTGGTGTCGGCGGTGCCAGCGCTGTGTGCTGGGAAAAGCAGCCCAGCCCAAAGTCCGAGCTTACTGGGGCACAATACAAGCCACTCAACCAAACGAGATCCTGGCCATCGATTTTACGACGTTAGATCCGGCCAGTGACGGGAGGGAGAGTGTTTTGATTCTTACAGACATATTCACCAAGTATTCGCAGGCAGTCCCCACCAAAGACCAGCGGGCGCCCACCGTGGCCCAAGTTCTTGTACAGCAGTGGTTCTACAGGTTTGGGCCTCCAGCACGGATCCATTCAGACCAAGGGCGGAACTTCGAGAGCTTGCTAATCCAGCAGT
This sequence comes from Sardinella longiceps, assembly GCA_027497455.2. Taxonomy (NCBI): domain Eukaryota; kingdom Metazoa; phylum Chordata; class Actinopteri; order Clupeiformes; family Clupeidae; genus Sardinella; species Sardinella longiceps. Next base: position 12,736 of record JAODXP020000063.1, on the reverse strand, counting down.
TGTGTCATATGTACGGCATTCAGAAGAGCAGGACCACCCCGTATCATCCGCAAGGAAATGGACAATGCGAACGGTTCAACCGGACTCTCCATGATTTGCTGCGCACGTTACCATCATCTGAAAAGCGACGCTGGCCACAACATCTGCCTCAGCTGACATTCGCCTATAACACTACCCCCCACCAGACCACCGGGCATACTCCGTATTATTTGATGTTCGGCCACCACCCGAGGCTACCAGTTGACTTTCTGCTTGGGGCCGGAGAGGTGACACCCAGTACAGAAACAATGGAGGAATGGGTCCAGAGGCACCAGGACAGCGTCAGAATGACACAAGAGCATGTCCGACAAAGATCAAGGGAAGTGGCCCAAAAGCGGAACCGGCACCATAATGATCAAGTAAATGATGCCGGCTTTAAAGAGGGCCAGCTAGTCTATCTACGAAATCATCCACAGGGTCGGAATAAAATTCAAGATTATTGGAACCCGTGTGCTTTTCGAGTCCTGCGGGGCCCGTCCGGATCAGCAGCAGTCTATACGGTTGCCCCAGCTGACGGTGGTGGAGCAGCGCGACAGGTGCATCGAACCGAGATGCGGGGCATCCCTGATGGATTATGGCAGGAAGTGGAAGAGGATAACCCACCAGCTGTCATACAAGAGCTACCTAGTGCACCCCCGGTGGCAGAGGGGAGGACACAGAGGATGCAGTAGTCTGGTATGCTGAAGAACCTCCAGCCATGGGTACACCACCTAGAACCCAAGTTCCTGTTGAAATGGACATTGTGCCTGTAGAGGAGCCCATGCGACGCTCTGCTAGATCCACAGCGGGCCAACATTCAAATCCCCACCGACTCCCTAGAACAGCAGTCCCCAGCGATATACCAGGCACAGTGGAGGGTGAAGAGGACTGGGAATGAGATGCCATCGTCGGGCCGCCGATTCAGTTGGAGGGGGTGGATTGTAGCAGGGGGGAATCATTGCTGCTCACTATTTTAACTTTCTTTTTCTTATTCTGTCGGGTGTCTTTCTTTCCCGTTCCCTTCCGTCTCTGTCTTTCCCTACGTCATGTAGCGAAGCTGGGATTGGGGATCAATTAAGGTAGCCTAGGCAGGCATATGCATAAACACCTGGGGTCCTTAGACCGGTAGTGGTACACTGTCGTAAGTCCATGGGGTTGTAGCTGTGTTTGGGCGCTGGTTTGGCCGTAAGGTATGTCCAAAATGTTTTTCCTCTTTCACTTTTCATTGTTCAAGTGTTTAGCGTACTCTAATAAGTTTGTGGTTGTGATAGGGTGTAAGCAGGCCGCTGCTGGTAGCGCATATTGGAGGCATACCTATCTGTGCAAACAAAGTGTGCCGCCCGGAGTTACCGACGTAACTTTTCATTGAAGCTCCGTACAAATAAGGTGCGCTAACCGACACTTAAAGTGTATTACCGTGTTTGTCTTGTTTATTCCTAATGGAAGCTTTTATGTTTTATCAGTGGTTGTTTGCCGTGGCGACTACGACAAGAGTGTAAACTCCTGAACATAAGCGTGTAGCGTGGCCGGCTGGACTACGCGAGGTATGTTTTAAACTGTGTTGCTTATGTCAGGTGTGGGGAAGTAGCGACTGTGGGGAATCCTTTTTTTTATTTTGTTTTCCTGAACTCTTAGCATCTAGCGTGCTGTATTGCCATGTTCATGTTCTTGTAGGTCTACCGTTACACCAGTATAGTCATTGAGAATGATTTGACTATTGTAATGTTTAAACATTTGCTTTTTTTTCTTTTTTTTTTCTTTATTTGTGTTTAGGATTAGACAGCTCTGCTCTTGGTCAGCTGCTGTTCTCTGGAGTGTTTGTTTGCGTGTGTGTGTGTGCAAGGTGCTGCTTTATTTCATTTGTTTGTTTATTCCTCTAGCCTGTGGCTAGTGGGTTAAGAATAAAACGTTGCATAAAGTAGTGTGAGCCACAGGTTAGAGGATTTATTTTTATTTTTTGTTTTGTCTTTGTCTTTTGCCCTCCCCCTCCTTTCCCATAGGAACCTGGCCTAGTAGGGCCTACGTCACACCAGTAGGGTTGTAGGCAACGGTCTTTTGTGCACGGTCCGTCATGACCAGTTTCTGGTTTGCTATAGTGCTGTGAAGTTATTACAAGCTCCCAAGTGGTATGATTGCAGTGTATTCTGAATCTTAGTGTGTATTCTGAATCTCAGTGTGTATTCTGAATCTCAGTGTGTATTCTGAATCTCAGTGTGTATTCTGAACCTCAGTGTGTATCCTGAATCTTAGTGTGTATTCTAACTCACGCGTGATATTGAATCCTATGCCTACTATAGCCCATACATGGTGACGTGGCCACTTGCTAATGGTTTCCTTAGGTCTTATGTATTGATTATTTATTATAACCAAAGCGACACTTTTCAAAGCCTGTAATAAAATATATATTTTTGTATTTTTCTAAAAACCTGTGCATGTGTAGTCCTTGGGGCAGAGTTCCCCTTACTCTCCTCACATCATCATAGCTTAAGGGGTGGCGTAGTCAGTAGCCAGTAGGTAACACTACTACTAACTGTCACATTATCAGTAGAGTAGCTTATTGACTACTTTAACTTTTTAGTATTCACTGGAGGAAATAAAGATTTCTTTCTTTCTCACACCCACTACAGAGAATTTGGTGAATTCAAATAATAAACCAAACATCTACTACCCTCGTCTCTCTCGTGTGTGTGTGTGTGTGTGTGTGTGTGTGTGTGTGTGTGTGTGTGTGTGTGTGTATGTGTGTGTGTGTGATATTCCACTAGGAGTTTAATTCAGGGCTGCCTCCCTTGAGCCCTTTGAACACAAACACTCCTCGAGCAGAGCTGCACTACCTCTCTCCTGTGTCTTAACACACTGCCTCTGCTCTTCACTGTGTGTGTGTGTGTGTGTGTGTGTGTGTGTGATTTCTACTAATTTGCTGCCCCCCTTCCCCTTCTCTCGCCCTCTTTCTCTGTAGTTTGATGACTTTAAAATTCTTTTGGTTTCTTCCTCTGTGTGTGTGTGTGTGTGTGTGTGTGTGTGTGTGTGTGTGTGTGTGTGTGTGTGTGTGTGTGTGTGTGTGTGTGTGTGTGTGTGTTTTCATGCTTGCATTGACAGGCCTTGTCTCTCTCTGTGTGTGTGTGTGTGTGTGTGTGTGTGTGTGTGTGTGTGTGTGTGTGAAGAAAGGTGTTTTGGGTTTTACAGTACTGAGATGTGTTTGGTCCTGCAGGAATGGCTGAGGCGTGCCTGGAGCAATGTTGAGGAATGGTGTGTGTGTGTGTGTGTGTGTGTGTGTGTGTGTGTGTGGAGCAGTGTTGAGGAATGATGTAAATTTTAAGTATCTCAAAAGCCTTTAGGAGGTTTTGAGAATTTCTGCTTTTATACCAATTACCATCACTTTCATTAAGCCCCATTTCTCTTTAATAGAACATTTCTGCTAATTAATCTGCTGTGATGGGTGTGTGTGTGTGTGTGTGTGTGTGTGTGTGTGTGTGTGTGTGTGTGTGTGTGTGTGTGTTTCTAACAAATTCAGTGGCCTTAAACCTCAGGCCAGTACTGAATGAGTCTGTGCATTGCTCACAGAAGACTTGAGCTCCTGCCATATAAAAATACAATATTTTAATAACATAGTTATAAGCTCTGTATCTTGTAATAACATAGTAATAAATGTTATTTCCCCAAACATTAGGATTACATATAGAAGAAAGCACTGTCGTAATTACACATGCACAATGACTCAACATCACTTTATTTCAGCTTCATTGCGCAATGTACTCCCTGTTTCTCCTCCTCCTCTTTTTGTCTTTGTATCTGTTCATCTTTTCTCATCTCATTTTCCTTCTCCTCTCCCTTTCTTTTTCCTTCTCTCTCTATGCCTACTGTACCACCACCTTCTCTAATGGAGCTTGTAGGAATACAAGTCATATTCCTGACACTGCTCACACAAGGGAGAATATGTGCTGCATACTGACGTGTGTGTGTGTGTGTGTGTGTGTGTGTGTGTGTGTGTGTGTGTGTGTGTGTGTGTGTGTGTGTGTGTGTGAGAGAGAGAGAGAGAGAGAGAGAGAGAGAGAGAGAGAGAGAGAGTGTATGCCTCTCATTGAGAATTCCTTGACTGATACAACACACAACATATCCTTCCATGATGGCTAACATATAAACACGTCTACACAGAGTGCAGATCAGGGAAGAAACAAAAACATAAATGTACAGATATTCTGTGACACACATACACACACACACACACACACAAATGCCTATCAATCTCACAGAGACTCTGATGAAGATAAAGGCTTTGTGCCTCAGCAATGATGGTGATGCCTTTGTGTGTGTGTGTGTGTGTGTGTGTGTGTGTGATGGTGATGCCTTTTGGTTTTTGACCTGGAGAGTTTTTGACAGGAGCATGAGCAGCCCTTTCATGTTGAAATCAGCTTCTCCCAAAGACATGATGTGTGTTTGTCACTGCCAGAAACACACACACACACACACACACACACACACACACACACACACACACACACACACACACACACACACACACACACACACACACACACACACACACACAAATAATTTCCCTTTGATTCTGCATCTTCTGATTGATGGTATTATGCAATCACTGCTCACTGCCCAGGTAACTCTCATGGTGCAGGTAATGTGTCTATATTAATAGACATAGAGTGTGTGTGTGTGTGTGTGTGTGTGTGTGTGTGTGTGTGTGTGTGTGTGTGTGTGTGTGTGTGTGTGGGTGTGAGTGATCCTCCACGCAGGCAGTATAATGTTTGTGTTAATATCTTTGAGTAAATGTGAGAATTTGTGATGTAGGGGTGCTTGCAGTTGCCATAAGTCTAGTACTGTATGTGTGTTAATACAGACGTGCTGAATGGATGAGTGTGTGTGTGTGCATATTGGTGTGTCATAGATGATGATGTGCTGCAGATCTCACAGATGAGATATTGTTTCTTCTTGAATGTAATAATCCAGTGGGGGGCACTCTTCACTGCTAATAATGGTCTGTCCACTAGGGGTCAGGAGTGTGCAGGACTGCTGTACATCAGTAGTAATGTTGTAATGATGTGGACTATAGCAACAGTATGAATGTTGTAATGATGTGGACTATAGCAACAGTAACCAGGTCCCAAAGACAGATAAATTCTCAAGCATAATTACATATTACAGAATAGTCCCTCTCCAAATGTTTGTGTGTATGTGAGTGCTCGAGAAACTATTACATAAACACCAAAATGCGTGTGTGATGTTGTTGTTGTTGTGGTGACTTAATAACATCTTTCTTAGTCACCATTAAAACTTTCATCCATCCACAATCAATTTACGTGTGTGTGTGTGTGTATGTGTGTGTGTGTGTGTGTGTGTGTGTGTGTGTGTGTGTGCATGCGCGCGTACGTGTGCATGCTACTCAGGGAAAATGTAGTCTATAAAGTTGATGAATGAAGATCGGTTGTTTTTTAACTTGATGAATAGTGATTGTTTGTAATTAACAGATTAGTCATCTTTGATGAATGGTGATTGGTTGTGATTTACAGCATCCAAAGGTAACCTCATGCTCCTGCAGGTCCATACTGGGACTTGTTTCTCCTTCAAAGTTCCAGCTCTTTTAGTGTGTGTGTGTGTGTGTGTGTGTGTGTGTGTGTGTGTGTGTGTGTGTGTGTGAGACAGTGTGAGTGTGTGAGTGAGTGAGTATGTGAGTGAGAGAGCAGACGGATGCCTGCTTGCTGAGAGCCGCAAGGACTTCCTCCAACTTCCTGTCCTCTCTGCTGTGGGGGAGTCAGTGAGATGATGCTCCAGTGCCTCTAACACCTGACAACACACATTAGCCATCATGCTACATCGCTCTATCTCTCTTTCTTTTCATTCAGAGAGAGAGAGAGAGAGAGAGAGAGAGAGAGAGGTGTAGAACACAATGGAACACTGACTCTTTTGATAGAATTCTCAGGGGTAATTCTACCATTAGAGTTCTGTGTTTATTTCAGTGGGTGTCAGGAGTTGAAGTCTAGTCCCATAGGAGTTCACTGCTAGAGGAACGCCAACAGAGCAACTCTCTAAAGCAGTCAGTGTGTGAGTGACTACAACACACTGCAGTCCCTGAAGAGTGGCACAGAACTAATGTGTTTCTTTGAGATGTGTTGAAAGAAGTGTAGGGCAGGGTAAACATTTGCACCTGTTTGATACATGAAGAGTTCAGATGCAAAACCCCCTAATCACCATTTTTGCATGATATTGTGTGAATCCTGTATAAATGTAGAATATGTAAATGAAATGTTTTTGTGAAAAAATAAAATAAAACCTGCTTCCCGCCGTGTCTAAAATATCTGTTTACAATCAAAACACTGTAAACGCCTGATAAAAAATGGCCTTTTTCTCAAAAAGTGGTCAAGTGGAGTTAGGGGGTTTTGCATCTGAACTCTTCACATGTACGCAAATGAAGTAATTGAAGTGAAGCCAATAGACGTGTGTGTGTGTGTGTGTGTGCGCAGTACATTGTAGTCCCTGGAGGGTGGCACAGAATGCTTTACTTTCAGGTGTATTGAAGAAAGCGTGGAGTAGGGTAAATACTTGCTCCTATTTGATACATGTACACAAATGCAACAACTACTGACAGATGCTGACATGATCACATTCCAATGAAAGTGTGTGGGACCTGTGTGAGTGAGTGTGGCAGGGGGTCAGTGTGTTAGGTGAAACCCTCAGGGCAACATTAATATTTGCCTTGCCGAGTAGATCCTCAGGCTGTGTGTGTGTGTGTGTGTGTGTGTGTGTGTGTGTGTGTGTGTGTGTGTGTGTGTGTGTGAGAGAGAGAGAGAGAGAGAGAGAGAGAGAGAGAGAGAGAGAGAGAGAGAGAGAGAGAGAGTGAGAGTGTGAGTGTGAGCAGATTGTACTTTGATCCTCAGGCAGTTTGCACATCTGTCCAGCCATACATACTGCTGATTCATTACTCAACAACTGTGAAATAAGTGTGTGTGTCCATCTGTGAGTGTATTTTTCTTTTTTTCTTGTGGGTGGCTGTGCATGTACTGTATGTGTGTGTAGCTAACACACACATTTACAGTGGCAAAGACAAACTTCAGAGAATCACTGTAGCCTCTATGTCACCTGAAACAGACATACCGTAACTCTGTCTTTCACCCTCCTTGCTTTGAAGTCTCTCTTAGTGAGGCTTATTGGTGAGATTTAATCTCCCTCACACACCCTTCAGCTGCTCACAGACATCAGAAAAAGACTGTAACTAAAGCTAGTGGAGACTGTAACTAACGCTACTGGAGACGGTCAGTGATTCTGACATGCCTGACACTGGAAGGACCCTCGTTCTCATCCTACCCCCTTCCCTCATCCTACAATATGCCACTCATCTGACAGTTGTACTGTTTAAAATAAACCCAGCAATGTATTATTTATTATAATATATTTTTTTAAATAATAAAATGACAACAAGGAGTTACACAATGATCATCATTCAACATTTAATTAATTACAATAATTTCCCAAATATAAGACATAGATTGAGGAAAAGAAGACTATTTTCTTTCACTCTCCTGCTTTGAAGTCTCTCTTAGTGAGGCTTATTGGTGAGATTTAATCTCCCTCACACACTCTTCAGCTGCTCACAGACATCAGGCAAAGACTGTAACTAATGCTAGTGGAGACTGTAACGCTAGTGGAGACTGTAACACTAGTGGAGACGGTCAGTGCTTCTGACATGCCTGACACTGGAAGGACCCTCTCTCTCTTCATACTGTTCAGCTTACTACAATCAGGAAGGAGATAGTTTGATGTCCCAAGATTGAACGCTGAGAGGGAGTTTCTTGCATCAGTCCCATCAGACTGCTTAATATGGATATGCCTGCATTTCTAAGAATTCTAACATAAAAGTGTCCTCATTCTCATCCTACCCACTTCCTTCATACTATACAATATGCCACTCATATGACAGTTGTGCTGTTCAAAAGCAGATAAACCAAGTGATTTCATGCTCAACACCACAACTGACTCATAGTTGGACGATAACCATGAAGCCATGCCATACAGTATCTCAAAATGTTGAATATTTTTCATAATTTCCTCATGAATCTTCCTTATTCATAGTCAAGCTCATCCCACGTGTTGCCTCTTAATGTGATTGGCAGTCTCTTATGGGTTGGTTAATGTTGTTTACTCTAGCCCCATTTACATGGACTTCTAATCAAAATAGAAAGGGAATTATTCTGCGTTCCATTGTGCTCTGTAGGCAGGGAAAAACGGACCTCCGCCTTGGGAGGATGCAATGGAACGGAGGTCGAGATTCTGAGTCATGAACTCGGGGTAGATTAATGGGGAAGTTTGTTTTTTTAGCATGTTTAGGCCCTTTTCTGGAGTGTTGAGAATAAGATAGAATCATTGACACCAAAATGTTGACAATTGCTCCTGTCTGATAATTGCTCCTCCTGATATTTGGCTCATTTAGAATCCTCCCTTTTCTGCTTTAGAATGGCTTGCTTTGTGCATGTCTGATAATTTCATTACAACAACCTTAAACCTTTATTTTAAAACTCGTGCTACTCATCAAAATACCGTTTCTGTCCTGTTTTACGTGTCATTTTGAATATTCTGGAACTATTTTATGGCTTGTAATACCAACTAGCACTGCAAAAAGGCAAATAATGCTGAATAGGACCGGTATTTTGCTATGATAATTGTTCTGGAACATCAAGTGACACCACTAACCACTCACGTTTTAAAATAAATGTTTAAGGTTTTTCTAAGGACATTATTGGACATGTACAAAGCAAGCCATTCTAAAGCAGAAAAAGAGGGATTCTAAATTAGCCAAATATGAGAGACTTGACCAACTGACAACATTTTGGTGTCAATGATTCTATTTCATCCTAGACCCTCCAGAAAAAGGCCTAAACATACTAAAAACCAAACTTCCCCTTTAATGTTGACCAAGTCGGTAAAATTGACGTCATGGTTACACTATTGATACATAGGCTATGGTAGCCACATGCAATAGCTCCAGTAAAGCTACCAAAAAGTTAACATAGTTTCAAACTGTGTTCTAGCTTACATTTTATATGAGTGAGGACCATCATGCGCCTCCTCTCCTAATTGATGATGTATTAGCTCCCGTAGGTCCTTATTAACAGCTTGTGGTGTACATTGGCTAGTCAAACAAACATTGTTTTTTGAGGCTTATCCACTGGAATGCATAGAGTGGAAGTCGGGGAAACAGACTTTAATCGACGTATCGTATTTATCGACTACCAACTTGCAATGGAATGCGCCATTATTGATCAATTAGAATAGAAACATGATCTAAAATAAAAACACATTCTCCAAAATCCAATTTCTGAGATTGATGATATTGACTTATAGTTGTTGGAAAGTTGCTGATTCTAATGAAACTTCAGCAACCACCAAGTGAAAAATCAAGAGGGAACAAATAAATAAATAAAAATAAAAAAATAAAAAACCTAACACAGTTTAGCTGTAGAACCATCTCCAATCCACAATACTGGAAATGCGTAATTACAGAACCAGTAACGTTCTGTATGAAGTAGTCTCATTGTGTCAGAGACACTATAGAAAGACAGAGTTTGAAAATTCACATAAACCCCTAGTCTGTTGGAGATAGGACCAGCAATTTCTTGGGTTTTGCCCCTGTATTCAAAACAAACATCACTCGGAGAACAGAACATGCTCCAAGACGCATCATTTTCCTCCAGCCTACTCAATCTATTAATTCTCCTCTCTGTGATTCCCACTCTAACCCCTTCTTCTCCAGCCCACTCAACCTCCCAGTATGATGTTGTAGGCAGAGACTCTTTGCCTAGGACTTGCGAGTCTGTAAATCTCTGAGGAAGATCAGGATACGGCAGGGCCTCATCACTCCAGGTCACTTGGCTGTTGTCATCAGAAAGTTTGAGATTCTTATTTGCTGTGTTAATATCCAGTGCAATGTGAGTGGTATCTACAAACAGAAAGTGTCCCATGTCTTACATGAACTTACTTAAATTTGAAGATTCTCATTTTTAAGGTAATTCTCTTAATGAGCTGTAATGTATACAAAAATAATTTAACCCATTTCTTAATATCCTGGCAAAGTAAATTGAACTTCACTCACACTTTAAGAAGTCCTGCCTGATAAGAGGCTCTGTAGACACAACTATAGGTTCCTGTTTCAGTGTTGAACAGCAGAGAAAATGTTTTTTATGATCAAATGATTTTAAAGAGCAATCTATAGTTAATTAGGCCTGTTGTTCCAAATCACTGAGTGCTGTCAACACGAAGAATATAAAAAAAAAATTGATATAACAAGGACCAAACAATGAAAGTAAAAAGTCTGATCTTTAAGTTAACAGAATACTTTCTTTCCATGGACAGTATCATTCATCCTAATCATTACACACTTAAAGCGGTGATAAACAATGCTTCTTCGCATGTTTATAATTTCGGTATCCGTATAGTAAGTGGGTTAACATTCTGTGAGACGGTAATTGTATTGGCAATATCTTCCTTTGGAGTTATGCCACAGACCTCCACTTCATGTTACACGCAGGGATATTACACGATAATGACCACCTCATATAATCCCTCATTTACACTTTTGGCATCACTGCCATAAGTACTGTGACCTGTGACAATGGATTTATTCAAAAGATGTAGCTATCTCACCCTTTGACATTTTGTTCAAATCTGCCAGAAGCGTTTCTTCAAACGTCTGCTTCATTTTCTGGACCGACATCTTGACTTGTTCATAAAACGTGTTTGAGTTGACTGAAACACTGGGATTACTCTCCAAGTGAGAAGATGGACATATTTTCTGAAAATTCTAGATTGTTGGGTGGATGATTTTATATGTTAATAAGAGTTTAATGGAATATTATCATTGCATATATGACTACAAAGTCAGTTACCATCATGGTAAGGTAAACTTACCTCAAGGAAATGTTTGTTATTCTTTGTCTGTGAGAACTGCTTCAGTTCAGCATATTTCTGTTTCAGCATAGTGATCTCCACAGTGACTTGCTTGACAAAGTCAGCTACTCGTTTCAAGTCATCCTTCTCCTTAGCTCTGATTAAATTTGTCATGGCAGTACGCTCTCTCTCAATGGTGCCAATCAGCTCTGTAAAGATTGTTGCACTGCTGTGTACTGCTGAATTTGCAGAGCTCTGTTGGATATAACACAAACATTGTAATTGTTATTGCCATAGTGGAATAATCCGATATGAATGCACCTTACAGTGGGGTCTGTTACTGCTAAACAAAGTGTAACAGAGTTAAAAACCATCGTGGTCACAAGTTACAATGTTGCTGTGTCATGAATGTTGATTGGGCCACAAAATTGTGATAATGTGACCGTTTAATTAACAGTCAAATAAAATTGGTATAACTGACATGCAAGTCTGAATTTGGACGGAAAAGTGGAACTACTTCATAGCCGTGCAGTTACCTGAAAATAATGCACATTCGAAATAGCGCATCAGGAAATTTGACGAAGCAAACATCACATGAACGTTTGCATAACCAAACACGCAACCAGTAGCAAACATTCTAAATCCTCGTGCCCCTTCAGAGAAACAAAACATCTTTTGATCAACATTCCCTCACCCAACAGATAACCTTCCAGGAATAGTCTGGAACCAAAAATGGTCAATTGGGTGACATTGTGCTTGTTTCACTTTAGGATCTCCCAATCCATGATCTTCCTATGTTAATTTGGAAAAAAAAGTAAATTTTAACCTATTTCATATGCTATTTCATACCCATTTTTTTCAATACAGAAAGGGGGGGTGTAATTCCTTAACGACTTATGTTATGACTACGAAACTTGGTGACTTTTCATTTCAGTTTATCATTGCTGGTGTTGCCATGGCAACGGTTTTCTGACAGGTATGTCTGACCAAAAATCACCCTGATCTAAGTCTCATCAATGTGCCTTCTTTATCGCATACTAATTATTTTCATTCATATCATCAATCTTGTGAACATTTAAGTGGTCTGAAGCATATAATCACTAAAATTGAGGTGCATTACCTATATTCGATGGAAAATACAGTATGACGACATTTTGGGCAATGAAAATATAATGATTTCATAATTACGTCATAATATCACATAATGACACCAAAATGATGTCATTAGTTTTTTGGATGTAGATCATCTCCTCCAAATTTTGTGGCCATACTGCCATTCCGTTCATAAGGCAAAAGAGCCCCTCCCCCGGTCCCAGTACTGCCGAAAAAGCCCAGTCTGGATAGGGTTAAAAGATACTGTAGCTCTGGAGTGATTTCAAGCATAGCCCTGTTGAATGAGTCCACTAAATGGACTAGTTGGCGAGTGGAACAAAATAATTTGGAACAGCATTGACCGAATGTGAATGACTGAACAAGCACTTTACACTGAATCAATAGACCCTTTTTGAAGCTATCTCACAATTCCATGAATTGAGTTTTGGAGGCAGAAAATCGTCTGTTCTGATAGACATGGCTGTAAATTTGACAACTTTCCCCATTGTAGAAAATAGCTTGTTCATCATAATATAACTCAAGAATCTATTTCTTTACATGATATGATTCACAAACAGCAAAATATATTTCCACCAACATGATTGAACAAGTACCCAAAGTTCAGAGACTGAAGGTAGCACAGGTGGCTATCTGCCTCTTTAGGCTGCTGGATAACGTGATGGCTGCCACCATAGCATCCTCTCTCAATTTAAACCACTTGTCAGAGCAAACAAAC
>JAODXP020000061.1:214872-219777 GCA_027497455.2 Sardinella longiceps | reverse complement strand
GGGAGAGTGTAGTGGACTGGTAATTAATTAAGAAAAGAACAAGACACCTCAGGTTTTTATTATTATTATTATTATTATTATTATCATTATTATTACACCTGTCATTGACGCTAATTTAATTCAATTTAATTACATTTTATTTGTAGAACGCTCAAATACAATACATTGTCTCACGGCGCTTTACAGACAGTACAGTACAGGGGCCACCCATGAGCAACAGGGACAAGGAAAAACTCCCTTTGCTTACTAATAATTCATTTTTAGCAAGAAACCTTGAGCAGATCCACGTCTCATTGGCTCAACCCACCAGCTAAGGGCCTAGTGAAGTATCCGTGCAATCGGTGGCCTGAAACATAGATTGACCATGGTTTGCACAGTAACAGCATGCATGAATTACTCTCATGTCTGAGAGTTACTGGCTAAATGGTATGGAGGCCAGTGAGGCCACGTCCATTATGGGGCCTCTGTGAGGAAAGGAATTGAATTGAATGCTAATGCGTGACATGAAACCAGTTTTACTGAATGAGAGAATAATTTTGAAGGTATCACTGTAATTTGTTAGCCTGATATAGCCTGCCCATAATACGGATGTTCATCCGTATTCATGGTACTGGGGACAGTCTTCTGGGAGGGGTTACATCGGTAATGAGACAACCGGCTAATAAGTGAGGCTGATTAGATGTGCTGTCCAATCGTTTCAAGCTAGAACTGAATGCCCTTCCCCCCGCCCTGTAATTGCGTCAGGTTAAAGAAACTCCAGACCATGAATACGGATGAACAGCAGTATTATGGGCTATGGGCTATGTCAGGCTAGTAATTTGTAGGAATATAACTGCTGTGGCTCAGCGAGCTACAACCCACATATTTCCTGTCCATCTCTATACTGTTCTATCTGATTAAAAGCAAAAAGCCCCAAAAATATCTTTAAAAAAGGGATGTAACCGCTTTTGTTTAAGTTAAATGAGTTGGAATGCCAAAAATGTAACATTATTGTGTATCAAATCATAGTTTCAAGATGACGTCTCTCATGAGTTTATGTGTGTGCCTTATACGATCAGCTGCAATGCCTTAGTTTCTGATGCCAGCATAATGTTTTGAAAGCTTACTGTTTAAGTTAAAGGGCATTTTGTATTGATGAGTAATACGTGCTATGTGAATACTTTATGTTTACTAATGGTAACTTATCTAAATGAGCATCATGTTTCTGATTGATGTGATGGCACTATGGACATTATGTAAGAGTTTAGTGAAAATTGTGTGTTGTGTGTTAAGAGAAAAGATAGTGAAGTATGTTAGAGTGCACACTCTTTGAGGTGTTGCTAGGCGCAATTAACTATACATGAAAAATGCAGCGCACAGTCCAGTCTTTTTTTTGTTTTGTTTATTTTTTTACCAACGGTTCAGCTGTGGCCTTTGTCAAGGTTTCAAACGTTAGTAAAAAAAAAAATGAGTAAATAAATTAAGAAAATGAAGACTGCAGTGTGCGCTACATTTTTCATGTTTAGAGAAAAGACACAAGATGTGGTAATGTGTGTGTGTGTGTGTGTGTGTGTGTGTGTGTGTGTGTGTGTGTGTGTGTGTGTGTGTGTGTGTGTGTGTGTGCGCACCATATACTCCAATTCATTATTTTCTGTTTTTTATATAATATTGAAGACCAGTAACAAAGACTGTGCTTCTGTTTAAGCTTTTATGAATGGATTGATAGGAAATTAAAAAAAAATTCCTGCATTCTGGTGTATTTTTAACAGGAAATTTTGCCAACAAAAATCAACACTGTTCACAATTATTTGCCTGCATGTTGAGCCTGCCTCTGACTCACTCTCATTGAGATTGAGATGGATTGACTATTGTCATTTTGGTCATCAAGTTTTGGATGCCATGGTTTTATATCTTGTTGATATAAAACTCAAGCAATAAACTTGTTTTATGTCAAGGAAGCAGTGAATCAATAGGCTTAACCTAGGCTATATCATAAAGTCATTCTTGACAAGGAGCTGTGTTTAAATTAGCCTAAAGTCATTACGTAACATTACATTAAGATAGTTTGATACATATCCTATAACTGATTAGATCAGGGGTCTCAAACACAAATGAGCTGGGGGCCACTACGGTCAACGTTATCTGACTGGAGGGCCATGTTAGGGATCAATTGTATTCTATTTATTTATTTATGTTTATTTAACAGGGATATGCACATTTCCTTTACAATTATTCAGCGTGTTTTTTTAATCTAAAGATGTGATATTCAATATTAGGCCTATATCTCATCATTGCATGCCTAGCATACTAGAACAAATATCTTTTCACTTTTCAATAGGAGATTGTCTGAAATCTGGTGATGCAAGAATAATGATAAAGGTATTCTATAAGTAATTTGCAACAATATATGTGCTGACAATATTTCATTCATTATAAAATATGTTATGAATATTAAATATAATCTATTACTATTTTGGATCTTGAGACAACATTTCTAGCACCTGTCCTGACAAACAGTTAGTTAAATGTTAGTCCACTCCTGACAAACAGGACGCTAAAAACAACTTTCACTAAGAAAAGGCTTCATCTATTTTGGGATGACAGTGTTAAAGACAATGCAGAAATCTGATACAATTTCAACATCGGATTACTCGGGAACAGCTAATCACAAAGACGACTGCTATGCATCATTGTAATCTGTAGGATCTGCTGTTTTCCATAGTTAAGTCAAGAATCCGTGAGATATTACACAGAGAACAATGTATGACATAGACGCAGAACTGTATTGGTGACCATAATTTTGACATAAATTCATCGCTAATTATCTTGTGATGCCTTCATCACAGAAACAAACTAGTAGCACTGTTGGAAAGGCCAGTTGATGTAGATTGGAATGATGCCAATCTTTATGTTGGAATAATTTCGGTACAACTAAAACTCTGCGAGTAGCGTGACAGAGGAGAACGGGTGCGCCCGTCGGGAGTGACATGGACAGAGATTGCATGCAGGGAGGTGTTGTTGGTAATGCAAAACGCGAGTGGATTTTCAGTGCTGTGTTCTCTTTTCGAACAAGTGGAATGGATTTGCGATAGATTACAAAACTGCTAGATAATTTTGTTGTCAAATCTGGGTGGGTACAAACGTAAAATTTTGAAATGTGAGGGGGTCCCGTCCCACTCACGTTCTATTATGGCGTCGCCTATGAGTTTGGGACTGGTAACATTGGCATAAGTTGCCTCTGTGCTGCACTGAGAAATGCGCCCCATGACGAACATAAGCTACACTGACTGAATTTCCAAGAATATTACTTACAAGATAAAATTTAGACTTTGAAACATAATTTACAACATTACTAAATAAAAAGATCCAAATAAGCAGTCATAAGATCTTTATTGTCACTCATCAACCTAGATTACATTATCTATATTATATGTTATAATAATGATAATAGTTTTGAGATGACTAGATGTACCGCATGGCTAGACCCCGAAGCCGCTGCCACGCGCCGCCATTTGCGCCATTTGGACCATTAAGAGTTTAAGCCAATGCCAGCCAATAACTTTTTAAGCCATTAAGCCGCTAGCTGATAAAGTTTTGACTGAGCCAGCCAGGTAGAAGCATTTGCAACAACTATCTTGCATCTATCAGTCACACACAGAAACATGAGCCTATGATACACACAAAAATAAACAATAGATAAATCAGGCTTGCACACCGGTGTTCCAAAATTACGCATCAGAGGCATTTAGTCGTGTCATGTAGACCATACGCTTTTTTCCACAGTGAAAAGCTGCGCTGTGCAAACATAGCCTACAAGTTTCAAGCATGGGCAAAACTGTTAGTTAAAAGAAAGCTTTCAATAGCCAAATTTTCATGATTACATTTCAAATTACAATTATAGCCTACCTTTATACTGGAGCCTCATAATCCTGAGCTATGAGACGTTTCATAGCCACATCCTTTCCATCGCGGACTTGCCCTGACTTAAGTAAATAAATCACTTAGGCTAGACTACTGTAAATGCCTTAACAGACGGTATATTCCAACATGTTTAAAAACTTATATGAAAAGGAGAAACATGTTCAATTTAATTAAGAACCTACGGCCTACTGTCAATTTCAACAGAGGGCTTGTCTGCGTTTGTCCTAGGTGATGTGCGCCTGCAGAAAATATGGCAAGCCATTTTTTTGTTTAGCCTATGGCAAGCCATTCAGTATGATTGCTTGAACTTCAGATACTGAAGTTAATGAAACAGTTAGAGATATTGGTAACAAATATAGGCTACTGTATAGCTCAATACAATTATTATTTAAAAGTAATAATAATAGACTAATGCTTTGGGCTTTTTTGTTCAGGTATCAATTTATGTATCATTGAGGAACTGGTACAGTTTTAAAGTAGGCTATTAAATTAGCTCTTTTACGACAAAATATAGGCTAATAAATACCCAAGCCTAAACTATGATAGTGATACACATGTTAGTCATACATTCAGGGTTCCCGCGCGGTCTTAAAAAGTCTTAAAAGCATTGAATTTGCGAATTTGGAAATAATACCTTAAAAAGACTTGAAAAAGTCTTGAATTTTGATGTCTTGGTCTTAAATTTTATGCAGTAGGTAGGCATATTCTTCTCCGTATTACACCACTCTCCTCAAAAGTTTCATTTGTCAACCACCATAATTTGATTAAATAGGTTGCGAAGCCTAAATAGCTGGCGGAACCAAAGTTCAGAACGCAACGCTGCTTTGGGTCCGAACATGTCACTGCAGCACCAAAACAAACACAAGCAGCAAGCATGTGAGCGTATGTGAGCGTAACGAGGATGGGTCGGGAGACTTGCAGCTGGATGGTATGTGACTGTTAACTCCACATTTTAATTTCGAGGCTCAAAATTTTAGTAGACCTTTTAAATTTTATAAATAGGCA
>JAODXP020000061.1:182372-202372 GCA_027497455.2 Sardinella longiceps | reverse complement strand
TATAGCAGTTAATGTGCACAGCAACTGGACTTTTCTTCTTTTGTGAGGATTGAAGATGCTTCACCTCTGATCTGAGAGGCTTCTCCAGCTCAGAGAAGACCTAGATATCAAACCTGGATATCTTGATATCTTATGCTGGATATCTTAACACAGATCAAAACCTCTAATTGGGACACTTTGACCTAGATATCAAACCTGGGTAGTCATTCTTACCACAGATCAAACCCTCTGTTTGGGTCATTCTTGACCCAGATATCAAACCTGGGGGGGTCACTCTTAACCCAGATCAAACCCTCTAGTTGGGTCACTCTTACCACACACCAAACCCTATAGATGGGTCACTCTCAACACAGATCAAACCCACTAGTTGGTTTACTCTTGACACAAAATATCAAACCTTTTGGCCAAATTACTCTTTTCAAACCATAGAAAGGCTCAAAATAGCCCAATGCTTTGTTGATGACAGTCCCAACATTTAAAATGAGGTGTGAGAACTTAGTAAATGTACATATAATTACTTACCACCTAGCTAGCTCGTTGCCCCTGATAGCTACAACTAACAATCAGCCTTTTCTGGCCTGCGAGAAGACATCAAAATTCTGCTCCCAGAAACCGTTTGAACTTTTTATGATGTTTTTTATTCTGGAATATATTTTTGGTCCATATCACACGGACAATCTCCTTTAACGTAAAGTGTGCCAATGAGAATCTATTCTGAGATAAAGATACTGATCCATATCTTACACAGATTATCCTCCTTGTGGCATTACAAAAGATTCATACAGGATTCATATGCACACATCTACAGATATGCACAGATCACACCATCACAACTAACTTCTTTTGCTACAAAATAACATCAAGTACAGTAACTATGGCAACCACTGTGGTCTCCTGACCTTCAGTGATCTCCTGACCTTCAGTGACGTGTGTAACCAATCATTCCTGTTCTACTCTCACAGACACAAACACTTTGACCTGTCAGGACTGCCAGTGTGTTAGCATTCAAGGCTAACAGCTAACTGGACATCTCTCCCTAAAGCCAACCCTCTCTCCCTGCCAAGAGGTAAACATACAGTAAACATCAGGAGGTAAACACAAACACAAGGAAGTAAACACAAACACAAGGAGGTAAACACAAACACAAGGAGGTAAATAAAAACACTGTAGTAAACAAAAATATAAGGAGGTTTTTACACACCTGTATGGGAAACACAAGGAACAGTCAAGCTGGTTGACAGGCCTGCAGTGTGCTGCCTTTAAACTGTAACAGAGAGAGGCCACCCTCACACACTACACTACACTACACACACACACACACACACACACACACACACACACACACACACACACACACACACACACACACACACACACACACAGGGGTAGAGTGAGAGAAATAACACCTTGGCCAATAATTAATCTCACTCTGAGATGATTGGCCTCTGAGTAAAACGTTGTTGACATGTAGGCCTACATGTACTGTATCGTAACCCACACCAATGAAAACAAATGCTAACCCACACCAGACACACACACACACACACACACACAGAGAGAGAGAGAGAGAGAGAGAGAGAGAGAGAGAGAGAGAACAAATAAACATGATAACTGATTAAAGATTGATTCTCACCTGTGAGATCCAAGTCCTTGAGTCGTTTCGCCCCATAACTCTGGAATGTCCTCCCACTACACATGCAGGCCACTCCCACAAAACATCTGAACCACAGCATCCCTGCAACCCTACTACATCTTTTTACTGTATATTCACACCAACACCAAGAGCTACTAAAGCTGTAAAATCGCTTTTTGTTGCTCAAAAAAGCAGCTGCAAATCCCTGTGTTCGCTCAAGTCTCTCTAATCACTCATGACGTGTCTGTTGTCATTCTGTTTACAGCACAGTGGTTCAGATTTACAGCTAAAACACGTCATAGATAATTTGCATAAAGTTGACCGTTTTTTTGTTTTTTTGTTGTTGTTTACTTTTTTTAGTCGCTCAAAACGCCCAACTTTTACAGCTAGTAGCTTTTGTAGTTCCTGCCCATAGAAAGTGATTGACATTTTACAGCATTAGTAACTTTTGGTATGAACATACAGTTCGACATTATTGTGGCTGCCTTTTTTGTGGTGATCACACCAGTCCACTACAACACTGATCTGAAAGGATTGTGTCTCATTGTGTCAGGTAATGGCTGGGAAAATGTACTGTAGCCTACTGTTTTCTGATTGGGTGCTACAGTATGAGTTATGCTTCCCGATTGGCTGTTTGCTGTGGTCAGAGAACTTTTAATAGGGGAGAATTAGCACTCCGGTGGTATTGCGCCTAGATGGCACGCGCGAGTCAGTGAAGAATGAATTGGGTTCTATGCAGCTGCACCCTCAAATGCTGCTTTTCTTTAGATACAATTTTTTCTTGAATAAATGCATTCATGCATGCGGTTCAGAGTAATTTGACTTAATTCTCAGTCTACACATAATGTTTGTAGCATTTTTTGTTCATTTGTAAAATCCTTTCCAAAGTGTCTGTCACGTGACACAGCTTTCTCTATGGCCATTCACCAGAATAGAGTAGCAAAATACTAGTGAGTCAGGGGAAAAAACTGCTCACAGATGAAAAACGTAATGGCCATATGTATTAAATATATTTCATTTTGATTGAAATCCATGTCAAAGTTGCTTAAAATAAAATGCAATCTGTGGTATGTTGTCCCTAAATATGTGAAAATTATACATTTAGCCCTATACCTCATAGGTGCCCATTGATTTTCCACTGACTCGCGATCGCCCCCTAGCGGATTTGCAATTGGAATTGCAGGATGAATGGCGTTAATAGGAGTGCCATGGCTCGCCGTAAACGGGCTCTGCTGTGGTTTATTCCTGTGCTATTTATTGTGCTAATTTCTCTCACCTCTAGGGGGCGCAACAGAAGCAGGAAATGCTATGAAATTCTATGAAATCCAAACGCCGGAGAGGAGGAGTCAGTGAGGTCAAAGGGCAGCTCCTCGTAACTGCAGTCCTACAATCAGAGATCCTTCTTTACGGAGATAAACCATGAGGACCCACTTCCTGGAGTCATGAGGCTAATGCCAAATAAGGTAGTTCTGGGAGGCGCTAGCCTTTATGCAGTGGAGAAGCTCATTCTGTAACATTGAAGTCTATGAGAGAATCCAAGACCTCCACCGAAATTTAGTAATGGATGTACATTATGGTGACCTCCAAATCCCCCTGCCCCATTTCAGATTATTGTCAAGACTATGTGACTCTCCATTTCCCTAGAAAATGAATCTGGTGTGCACCAAGTCTGTCAATGTGCTGAAGTTTTTTTTCTTTTTAGATCATGTCAAAATCATACAATACATATATCAATGTCCATGGTGTACAAAAATACAAAAAATAAAATTTGCGCTATCTAGCTTTACTTGGCTTTTGCATCTACAGAGGTTGACTGCTTGGGGTGCCAGCTGCCACTG
Organism: Sardinella longiceps; assembly: GCA_027497455.2. Lineage (NCBI taxonomy): Eukaryota > Metazoa > Chordata > Actinopteri > Clupeiformes > Clupeidae > Sardinella > Sardinella longiceps. Next base: position 198,901 of record JAODXP020000061.1, on the reverse strand, counting down.
ATTAGGGTGGCAGCTCACTGTGAGGGTGTGGCCAGACTAGTGGCTGCTAGCTCGGATGACTCCAATTTGCTCCCATAGACATGAACTACCACGACATATCTGGCTCCTGAAGGATCTGTCGTACAATCGTGCTGCCTGTCTGTGTAGTGCAATCTCTCCCCCTCTGATGCCATCTAGTGGCAACACTGTGGTACTGCACTATCTGCACTTTATCCAGACACTTCACCTTCCTTTTTTATTGAATCCTCATTGCCTGTCAACACTTTATATAGGCCTAGTGTAGGGAAAGGTTTCTTTGGAGTGCTGCAGGATATAACTGACACCTGGTGCTCTTCGGTGCAGGGATTTCAGATATAGTTTTAAAAGAAGTCGGTTCCGAGACACTCAGGATGCAGTATAAAAAACGTTTTATTGGGCTACAAAAATGCACTTTATATAGGCCTGTTGATCATGTTCATGTCCCTCTTTGCTATATAAATAAAGCTTGGCTAGCTTACTGACTGTATGGGTTCTTCACCGGGCCCCAGGTAGATGGAGTGAGCCCAGGTTTCTTCCTAAAACTAATAACTACAAATAGCAGGGAGTTTTCCCTTGCCCCTGTTACTCACTGCTGCTCCTGATACATACAGTCTATAAAGCACAGCCAGGCTATGTAATTGTTGGCTATTTGGTTTAATTTAATTGAATATTATTTTAATTGAATTGAATTGAATATTATTTTAAAGTCTCAAACGGTCTGAAAGTCCCAGACCTCTGAGAGATTAATTTTGCTATTGTTATTTTCCAATAAATGTGCACAGCACATATTCACATAAAGTGGTGATAAAGACTAGAGACTGTAGAATGTTTATTTGTGTTGAGATACACCAGCAGATGGAGTAGTCCTGCAAATCAGACTAGGAGATGTTTTGTTACGCCAAACGTACACACAAAAAAAACTCCACCACTTAACAAACCGACAACCACACCCACATTTACACCCAGTGTCATAGCAACAGCCACCCCAATAGCCACACCCCCACTCACCCCCACCCCACTAGACACACACAATCTTTGCCACATCTCCATCTCCTCTCTCACTAAGACTTGAACTCCCTCAGTCTCCTGAAGCAGGGCCTTTATCTTCCCCTCAAGCTGCTGAACCTGCTTCTCTGATTTCCGCTTGTCTTTGTTGTTGAACACATGATATCTGTGACCACAGTCTTTAATGAGCTGCTGGAGGTGTGAGTTGGTGTTTCTGACAAAGTCATTAATGCTCTGGGATCCCAGATCTTCCCCACGTGTGAAGAGGATGATGGCTTTCTGTCTTATGCTGGTCTGCAGGGTCTTCTCTAACCTCTCTAGAACATCTCTCTCTCCCTCCGTGAAGCGGCCAATCTGAATGACCAACAGGTACACACAGTGACCACCCTCACACAGCTGTCTGCACTGATTAACATTGGTACTTTGAATAGGAGGCTCGTCATTGAAGAAGTCTGGAGTGTCGATGACTTTTATCTGTGTTCTACATACAGTCTTGGATCCCGTCTGACACTGGGTGGTGACAGGTTTGGAGCTGGGCTTTGATAGGAAAACCTTTTCAGTTCAGGGTGCAGGCAATTAGCAGATCAAGGGGAGATGATAGACCAGGGCTGCCATCCTCAGTATTGCCAGTATTGCCCTGGCAATACTACTTTTCAATGTGTTATTGCTTGGCAATACTACTTTTTGGTGCAACATCAAGCTTAAAATCTTACATGAAATAATAGGATAATCAAAAAAATATATAATAACCTGTTAAAATGCACCAGAATGCAGGAAAATACTATTCCAAAATTTCCTGGGGGAGTAACCCCAGACCCCCCGGTACACAAAGTCTACCCTACTTATCAAATAATATATAACATCTTTGATTCACAACTGGGTAAACATATTCTGTGCCATTAGCAATATGATGTCCATGAAAAGCCCAATTCCTCCACCACTATGACTAGCATTTTTTTTAAAAAAAAAAGAAACCTACATCACAACACATTTGAGGCTAATCACCGAGAAAATCTGGCAATACTACTTTAAAACATGTGATGGCACCTCTGTGATAGAGCTATATATATATATATCATAATAATTTAATGAATGTTGAATAATCATGCTGATTTTGAACATTAAATGTCATTTGTTTCAAATGCCCCATCTAGTTAGCCTGGCACGCCCTCCCAGTGACGTAACACCTTTGGCATTGCTGTCGCTGGTCTGGCCAGCTGCTGATCGGGCAGGATTTCTGAATTCCCCTAGATGGGGGAACTTCCCCCTCTTGGTCGAGAACCAATCAACTTTGAGCAGCTCTAACGGCTCTCAGTCCTGTTCAAGCAATTCCCTTCGCGTCACATATGTTAGAGGAAAGAGTGGTGTGATTGGTTTTGCTTCGGCACAACATTTTCTAACATCGACCAGTAGCAAACCGAGGCATTTCAGGGAGGTGGGTCAACCATGCGCTTTGAGAAACTTTGTTATACGGGCTCCTGGTCAGACCAAAGTCTCGTAGAGTTTTGAAAGTCGATGGCAATCAGGCTACCATCTAGTAGTCATTTGGAATACTTGCACATGGTGAAAGAAATCAGCATGATGTAAACAGAAACTATTGTAAAACAACATACTACTGCAGGGTTGCCAACTTTTCAAAACTGCTTGGAGTGAGACATGGTCCGACGGTCAAAAAAAAAAAAAAAAAAAAAAAAATCAGCATCATGACCCTCAAAGTAGTGTTGTTGGTATTGTGAACAACACATGTAACACAACAACAGTGAAGGCTTGACAATCAATTAAAAATATGGATATTTGTAAAGAGAGGTAGTAGGCTAGTTGGGGGGACAACAAATTTTTGATAAATTAGTTGCCATTTCCTGCAATCTGGTGAATTTTAAATCGGAATGTATTGCATTTGAGTGAAAAAAAAAAAAACGATATTCGGAAAATGGCAAATTTAGAGTGACATTTTTTTCTTCAGAGTGAGACCGTGAGATTGACATTGATAGTGACTGTCACTCGAGATGCGTGAGTGTTGGCAACCCTAACTACTGTAGCCTACTTGTCATTGCAAGTGTATTAGATGACAACTAGCCCATCCAGCTGGCAGTGGTGTGTGGTAAATCCTCACACCCCTAGTCTCAAGAATGCTTCTTCTCAGCTGAGTTGGAAGCCTGGGCCTGGGTCTTGGACTCCCGTGCCACGGGTTTGTTGTAGTTGACTAAGTGGTGGGTTTCACACCAATCTGCGGTGTTAATCAACATTGGCTACACTAAAATCATTGATAATGTAAATGCATTACTATCAAAACATTATTTTTGTCTTGTGCGTCAATGTGAAGATGTGTTTCTTGTTCAAAACTCTCTTATGGTGCATTTTCACTACCTCCCGGGGCCAGCCCAAGGCTTTTCCCCAGGCTCAAACACCGGAGTTTATAGCCCCAGTGCGTTTCCATTAGCTAAAGCACCGGGGTTTTTCATCACAATGCTAAGAACTTTTATGTGGGGTGATAGAAACAGAATGTTGTAAACAGAAATAGGACTACTTCCAGAAAACACTGTCCGTGAACACAATCCGCCGTGCCATTCACTGTTGCCGACTAAAACTCTATATGTCAAAAAAGAGGCCATTCCTAAACAGGATCCATTTCCTCTGGGCCAAGGCTCATTTGAAATGGATTGAGGGAAAGTGGAAAACTGTTCTGTGGTCAGGCGAATCAAAATTCACATTTTCTCCACAACTTCTCTCCACAGTCCCCAGACGTTTGCAGACTGTTCTATAAAGAAGAGGGGAAGCCACACAGTGGTAAACGTGGCCTTGTCCCAACTATTTTGTAGCCTAGACTCTAGACGTACCCCTAGTGGTAGCAAATTTGAATTTGCACAGAGGTACGACTAGAGGCCACTGATAGAAACCCGTTTTAGCCTTCCTCTGGAGGCGGATAACCAATCACAGCGCGGTATGTGTACAGGAAATCGTAAGGCGGGCTTTGTACGATGACGACAGCCCTGCTCAAACCAGAGCGGAATTGTCTTTGGCTTTAGTTTTGGACGAATTGCACTTGTCATTTTCTTTGAAAGTGAAACAAGAAAGTGCACTGAACTTTTTCGTTCTGAAAAAGATGTCTTTGCCGTGTTACCGACGGGCTACGGGAAAAGTTTGATATACCAGCTGGTACCACTGGCCGGAACGCTAGCCTATTACGTGGAGAGACGGTTTGAAAGTCAACGCAATCACCCGCCCCTCCATTGAGGTACAGTCTATCAGTGGTCTTCAGACTATACATTCTTATGATATAGTCTGACGTGTCAGGCTAACTGTTTTGTGTTGATGTCATGAAATTGAAAATCAACTTATTTTCTCCTTGAAATTATATATTTATAGGTGTTTCAATTGGGAATGTTGAATTAAAAATGATGCTGAGATTGGATGACCGAGAGTGTTGTTTATTTGCAGGTTACCATGTTTCGCCAGAGAATTGTACAATACAGTCGGGACAAAGATCATGGAATACTGACTGCTCCGCTTCAACCCTCTCCTGTCAGGAGAATGATCCCCATAGACCATCAGACACAATTCTAAATAACACAAAGGATTTCTGACACTTATATACCAACACAGTGTCTAACCTTACATCAATACTCCAGTGATGAAACTGTGCTTAGCCCATGGTCATACATGTAAGTTATGGTAAGTTATAGGCCTCGTTCAGATTGGCATCCCAAATCCGATTTTTTGCATATCCAGATTGTATCTAGAATTGATTTCGGGTGGTCTGAACAGCTTACCTCACTCACGTCAGATGTAGCGCTACGCGCGTTCATCTGATATTCAGCGATAGACGAATTATTTCAGGAGCCAGAAATCCTTGAATCTAACTGGGCAAACGGCTTGTCCATCAATTTAATTGACGTACACTGCAGCCAACCACATCGAAACCAACCGAAGACGCTCGTTACGTTTGTTGGATTGGTTGGATTCAAAACAGTTGCTTCTTCGCTACGTCACACCCTCTACAGCAGCCAGCGGCCCTGATTGGTCCGATTAGAGAATAATGGCTTGAAATCTCTCTGATGGGCTTCAACATCAGATCGTTGCGCGGAAGTGCCTTACGAAAGTTACGTAGCGCATGATCTGACGTGAGTGAGGTAACTGAACAGCAGAAAACCACATGAATTCTGTTTATCTGAATCTGTTACACCCCACTTACTGAGGTGGTTTCAATTACGATTCACATCGGAATTGCGATGTGAACAGTTTAACCACATGGATAGAATTTCACCGCGCCACTTTCGTCATTTGCCACGTGACACAAATAGTAACACGTGAGATGCAGGGAAGTGAGTGATTAATGTTAACTCTCCTTTTAAAAAACTGTATCGTTTGCTATAACAACATGTCTGCAAGTTATGGATTTGAAGTTGCATATGACCTGGAATTTACCTTGTGTCGAAAGCAACGTCGGTGAAAGTTTTCAACCACGCATCAGAGAGGCAACTAACAGCTGTGCTGGACTGCATTGATGCACTGAAATAAAGATGAGTAATGCTATTCTTCCTTCTCTGATACTTCCTTGTTACTTGTAGCTGTGTGCTACGGCCCAACATATGAGAGAGAAAGAACCTACATTCTACCCTACGCGGTTTTGTTTATTATTTGTGGGCATGATGCGTTAGGGTACCACAGTAAGGCACATGGATATGACAGGTGATTAGCGAACATGGAGATCGGATATTAGCAGTTTAACAAGCAATGTGAACACGGTCGATAGAGAGATTAGATTTTGATCAGATATGCAAAAAAGGCTGGTTACATTACCGTTGTTTGAATCAGCTTGTTAGTTGCGCTACTCCCTATATTTTGTTTATTTGTTTATTATAACATAGCACTTTTATATTGTTATTTTTTGTTTTGTTCTATTTGATGATTCGTCACCCGCTGAATTTGTCCAACCTGAAGTAGTTTTATTTAGTTTGGTGGTCATCTTAACCTTCGAGCCTATCAAATGCCTACTACATTAAGACAACAAGCTAATTATTCACCCTCAGTTGAAAAAAAGGGTTGTGTCAGTGAAAAATAAGGGTTGGCAAATGACCTGTTCAGCTCGCACTTGATTGGTTGATTCTACAAATGATGCAAAATACTCAAAAAGGATTTGCAAAAAAAAAAAAACAATCCAAATCTTAGGTTTTGAAAATATCTGCTCAAACCAGGTCTGCCAACAACTTTTGTTACACTTACTATGATGTGTCTGTCATAAATAATTAACTTATCTCCCATCTTGAAGAAAACCGTGTTCGGTCCAGTGTATATCTACGCTCCTTTCTTTCTTTCTTTCTTTTTTTTTAAAAAAAATTTATTAGCAGCAACGAGCACAGGCCTACATATATACACACATCCCAACAAAAGATACAAAGGTTATTTTGTTTATGAGTTACTTATTCTATCTGCGTTTCCCATAAGTCTCTTCAGGTGACAGAACCGCAGGTGCAAAGTCTTTCTACAGTAGCTCCTCCAAATTGCTTCTGACCGATCACATTTTCTGACCTTCAAAGTTCAAGCTTCAAGGTATCTGTGACCAGACGAAAATACCACTCAACCTGCAGAAGGTAGGGTATCATTCGTAAAAGATTTGCTTATATTCTCACAGCACTCAAAAAAAGGTCAGTTGCTCTAAAATTTAAACTGACAAACTAACTTTAGCCAACAAAACGGAGGCTAGGCCTAGTCTACAAACTGCAGCTGAAACGCCTCGTAAGCTGCATTTGATCCAATGGTTCATTGATGCCTTTTCTGTGTTTATCCAACAGTGGCAAGATAAGGCTAAAATATATTGGCAGATTTTTATGGAATTTCCTTGAGGAACACAACTCACACATTAGACCTAATTTCACTTTCAGTCTAAAGTTGAGAGATGACTATGTTCATTCAACTCAAGCGAAACCTCTCAAAAGCCATCATGGTAGGGCTCTCAAGTCATCGCGTATTGAGCATGAGGGCCCTATTTTGACGACGCAAAGTCAACTGTTGTTTGACGGATGGCACATATGGTTTTGGGGGCGTTTTGGCGGCTTTTTGCTATTTTCACAGAGCAGAAAATGAACTAAAACACAAATAGCACAAAGCGCCTGGTGAATTGCTATCACACCAGTTTCCTTGTGCATTTAAAGAAATTAAAATATTGAATAGCTAGCAAGCTCACACGCTGGGTGTAGTAATAGTCAGAGCCAGCTGCACAAGACACGAAGGAAGCTGATTTAGTCCTGATAGATATCTCGGAATATTCATTCGAAAGCGAAAGTAAACTTGATTCTCCATTTATGCCCCCCTTCTTATATCCTCACACGTTTTCTGTTGCAGGTTAACCACATCCTCCTGAACATAACAATGAATTTCCGGTTGTAATACAGTTTTTCTCAGTCGCTTTGGTACAATTCTCGAATCATCCTTACTTTTTGCAAAACAGTAAGTGCATTTCTCAAAACAATTTGGACAAATGGCAAAACACCTTGGATTGACTGCAAAAGCAAGTCTCTTGCTCAAAATCCTTAATTCATCTTTCAAAATTAAATATCTGTGTCAATAGACATGTCAGTCCATCAGAGGGAAAAGTTCTTGTGTCATCATGTGTGAACATAACCGTCAAATTGATTAGTCATGTTGTCAGTGTAATAGTGCACACATGAGGAGTTCTCTGGTGTAAACTATGGTTATAAACCTTGTATAAACTATAACATTTTGGCAATAAGTATTGTAAATAAGTATTGTAAATTGTAGGCTAAATGACACCTTAGTGCAGGGGTCGGCAACCCTAGGCACGCGTGCCACGAGTGGCACGCCAAGGAATTTCCAGTGGCACGCGGACATTGCACTACCTTAATAATTTAATACATTAAAAATGTTCAGACATATGATGAAATGTCATTGACCTTAAAAAATCACTATGCAGCAATAGCGCCCCCTCCCCATATTTATTTTTCCCACTAGATGTGCCCCATTGATGCATTGCTAAGATGGCAAAGAAGCCGACAGGTCGGGCCTTCCACTCTTCCTGGACCGCAGAATATTTGTGCTGTGTGCACTTATGTTTTGAAAGTGTTGCGTGTCGAACATACAATGTTAGACGTCATTACGAGACAAAGCGCGAAAAGACTTTCAAAGATCAGGCAGATAGGAACGATAAGTTATTTCAGACACACAAGGGAGTTTAGGCTACTTCCAACCACATTGACACATATCTGCGAATACGCGCCAGCTTCAGTCAGAGTTCGCAGAGCGCTTTGGGGACTTCCAGAAGCAGGCTATAGCGCAGTGTTCTCTTTCTTAATCAAACCAGCTTTGACGGACATGAAATTGATTTGGCTCTGATAGAGTGATTGGGCACATATGGAAATGCAGCTGATTGAGTTGAAGATCACAACATTGTGGGTGAGCAAGTTCAATTAACTTACAAAACACATCGCAGGGCCAACATCATTTACGCCTGCTGAGCATCTTTACCGAAAAGTTCAGCTGTCTGCGCAATATCGCACTTTTACCCTAACATAGCCCGCCCATAATACGAATGTTCATCGGATGAACAGCAGTATCATGGTCGGGCTAAGTCAGGCTATATCGCACTGGCTTTAATGTCAGAGTTCGGATCAACCTATCTGCGTGAACAGATATTTTCGCACATGAAGTAACGTTATGTCCTTTGCCCCTCCCAAAGTCGTCTGACAGCGGTGCATTCCGAAACATGCGTCCAAAGTGACCAATTACCAACCGCACATTTCAGAGCAAAGTAAGGGGAAGCACATTGACTATTAGGCAAAACATTTATTTTCTAACAAGACAAGGCCTATTTCAAATTGGCAGGTTATTGTTAATTAAGTTACTTAGCATATTATTATATTTTTTTCAATCTGTGCTTCAATTATTATCAGTTCCATCTTCAATTGGCTCTATGAATAACATGCCTACTGTCAGATTTTGGATGTTAGGCCTACTTTGTGAATTTGTTGCCTATATGGTTGTTATCTAATGGGAAGAGAGGGAGAGGGAAATATGGGTGTTCTAAAACCTTGAAGTCTGTGAGGATAAAACAGTGCAATGGTGTTTTACATTTGCTCAATGTCCATATCCATCTAAATATGTGGCCAGTATTTAATTTCACATAGTGAAACATAGTGAAGACACCTACTGGCACACTAACTAATATGAACAGTGTATGTAAGAGATTGTTCGAAGTGACGGGAGAAGGTTAAAAATTACGCTGCTATTGTTTGTATTGTAATTTGTTGACAAACCATGTCATTGTGCTACAGAAAGGAAAAGACAGCACTACAGCACTAAAAAAGCTAAATGTGAACATAGAACAATCTCGTTTGGGAAAACTATACACCCAGGGCTATAGAAATTGCAATTCAGTCTTCCTACACCTTGCTTACATGCTTTATTTTGCGTATATGCATCTGTCTTTGACCTATTATGACAACATGTTCAACCATTTTGCATGTAAAGCCGATGAACCAATGCCTAAATGCAATGGGGTGTGAGACAATTCAACAGAGAATTGTACACAAGTTTTTGCATGGATGTACCAATGCATTTGCAATTTGCTGAAAGCAATGAGAAATTGCTATTTCAATGTGCACAAGTGACATGATGTTGTGAGGATTGACCAAGTAGTTCTGGCAATTTCAATTCTGATCTGAGAAATGTACCAAAGCGACTGAGAAAAACTGTAATTATTGTTGTGGCCTTCATTGTTATGTTGGAACGAGGACCGCATTACCTATTGCGTTGTGCGCCCATAAAAAAGCATTTCAGGAATGCGTGAATGACGAATGACCAGGTTTTTCTCAGTCAGTGGCGGATCCCTTTCTGCGTCTGTATAATAGCATCTGTTGCGCTTTGTGCTTCGCCACACCTTTGACACACCTCCGAGGACGCAAAGTCACTTGCTAATTAGACAACGTGAATTATTTGACAGAAAAACTAACCATGCGCTCGCACAAAATAGCAATGACAGCTTGCGCAAGTCACAAAGGCATGATGCGCCATCTGCATTATAGGGCCCTGAGACACACTCAATAACGTTAGAGAGGGTCACCCACATCCGAAAGCTGTCGCAAAATCGTTGAATTTGTCCAACCTGAGGTAGTTTTCTTTAGTTTGGTGGTCACCTTTGAGGTGTATCCTATTAAAAACCTCCTACATTAATAAAGACAATGAGCACATTATTCACCCTCAGTTGAAAAAATAGTGTAGAGTCAGTGACAAATAAGGGTTGGCAAAAGACGGACAACAGAGTTATCAAAAATATAAAGATTTATTGAAACAAACAGTCATAATGGCTAAGAAATCTAGGGGTAAAAATGAATGCAGGCACCAAAGAGCATGGTGCTCTGAAAAGTGAGAGAATGCAAGCCCTCCTTGGAAGACAAGCACATGGCCTTTATATCCCACACCTAGACCAGGTGTGGACCATTTACTTAATTTAGCCCATGCGCCACCCAAAGACGGTTGCACTGCCACTGCAAGGCCAGTGGGGGTGCAGAGGGGCGTAACACTTCCCCCCTTAAAGCCCCCACATGCAACATTTAGGTAAAATTTCGACGTTTCCTATTCATTACTAATTCATTAAATTCCCTAGAACTCACTAGACTTGATAAATGACATGTTCCGGAGTAAAAAGAGTCCCTTCACAAGATTGTCCGACCCTCCTAGAGGCAGATACCGCCTGTGCAAGATCAGGGAGCGCGTCCCGGCTATCGTAAGTTTTGGTTAGCAAGCAAGCTAGGTCACGTGACTTAGCCAGAGTTTACTGTTTGAATTACAACGCGATTTGTGACTTCTCAGCGCATTCAACTGTCGATACATTTTGTTAGCGCCGTTCACCATTGACTATGCAATTCTAAATGGAGGATTATTGGCAGAAACGCTTAATAACTGCTTTGTTTGGTTGTTAGCTTACTAGATGACGCCACCGGATCCTGCATAGGTTCTCTTTAAAAGGGTTCCTCTAGGAGCCCTAAAAATGAAAAACAAAAAGCCCCTCTGCCATCTCCTTCAGTCTTCGGTCTGCCACACCTAGAAGAAAGATGGAGAAGCAGGGAGAAAGGAACACAGACACAACTGCTTGGTGCTGCAGCCACAAACAAAGAGTCAACACTCGTCTCGTCACCTAATGATAGACAGGTGACCTAACAAAATGGCTTAAGCCTACACAGCACCAGTCATAAAACTTCAATATAAATTTAGCATTGCAGACCAATTCAAAAGCACTGTCTGCACACACACTAGGCTTGTGTTAGAGCTTGAAACGGGCCTTAAAACTAAGACCCGAACCGGCCCCAGCCCGAGAGAACTCCACCCGAGCCCGCCCCGGCCCGTATGATTGACAGCTTCATAGAGCCCGAACCCGTTTGCAACCCGACATTTTTCAATTGTGCGCATATCAAAGCTGTCAACAATGAGTCATTTTTGCTGAACATTTCTACGTTTTTTATTCAGATTAGTTAGCCTACAGATGTGTGAAGTTCAAGAACTTCAAGGCTAAAATAAATGATCTGCCCAAAGTTAAAAGAAAAAGAACCAGTTGTCTTGCTGTCATACTTTAACATCACGTCGCACTTCTTGCATTTGACATACCCCACTGCCTCGTTTTTCTCATTGTGAACGTGCTCAAAATGTTTCCACACCTCCGACCTCGCATTTACTGGCTCGACCAACATGAATTCGCCAAGGGCTAATCTCCGTTTAACTTCTTCTACATCCATTTTGCATCTACTAACGCATGCCTGTAGATCGAACGTTAGGCGTATCATGTGATCGCATATTTGCCGCGCATCGGCTTTCAGCCCGAGCCCGAGCCGGGCCCGCTTGGAATATTGAAATTAGACCCCGAACCCGGCAGGTCCTGTTGGGCCCCGTCGGGTTCGGGCAAATATTTCCAGCTCTAGCTTGTGTAGCCCTCTTTTCCCTCAGAGGGTGAATGTGTACTAAGTGTAACCTGGGTCCGTGGGTTAGGTTCTCACCTGTTAAGCTTCCTAAATAAACTATAAGACTTACCCACCCATACCATACACTCAACTCAACATGACTAAACAAATACCCTAACCAGTGAGTGGAGACTGACACAGTATATAACAGGTGTATCAATAAATGTATTCATAAAAGACAATAGAAAAGGTACAATACAATGAAATGCTCAAGCAGTTAATCAAAGAAAAGTTATTAAAGTAAATATTCAAGTAACTGGATTCACAAAGTGATGCACAAAGTGCAATACTAGCTGAATAGAACCAATCAGTACTGTGTAAATAGATATATAATGAAAATGTATATAGCCTACTAGAAATTGTATAGTTAAAATGTTGTAGATGTGTAAATATGAAACAATAAATGACAATATTCACAGACAGCTGTACACTGTATTATTAATTAAAAACTACCTAGAGTAATAAAGACCAGGTCAGGATATTAGACGCTCTCAGACGTATAAAATGATTGCCTATGGAAAAAGGCTAGTCTATTGTAAAGCGATTGGACTGAACAGCTATTCAATTCTACAGATCAATATAAACAGATATTTCCCAATGTAATCACATACAGAATGAATGACACCAAAACGCTAGAATGGGTACAGCGCACCCAATAACACACTTAGCACAGATAAGCCTATCACAAATGCTGTAAATATAATAGTGACATCACTCATTAAGTCTGAATACAGAAAAAGCCGGCAAACACAAAGAAAAGAAAAGAAACCCCGTTGCAGGCCTGTTTGGTTAGCTCCATGCACGTCACGACTGGATCCGTGCAGAACTACTCACATTTCGAGTGGATGATGCTGGAGCAGTGGAATCGACAAGGACTCACGATCAGTCAGTCTGTCACGTCAAGTCAAGTCAGGGCACCGCTCTCCCCAAAGGCAGCTCCCTCAAGGGCTAACCGGGTAGCCTAGCTGGCAGGTAGCTGCTATCCGTTAGGTTGTCCTGCGTTGGCTGTCTGAGGAACCTCCAGCGTTTCGGTAGCTGGAGGCGCTATCAGACAACTCCAATAGAAGGTGACTAACTATAATAATAATACTAATACTGTAACAATATCTAAAAAAGTTTAAACATTCACTGTCTAGTCCCACAGAGAGGGGGACAGCTAGGAAAAGTTGTTAGCTTGCTAGCAAGTGCTAACGGGAACCCGGTATTAAAAAGTAGCCAAGCTACGGTCGAAGACACACACACAAAAAACACAGAAAAGTGACACACAAATCGGTGCCGCTATTAACCTGAGCTATGGTATACTAAAATAAACAATATCTATATAATAAGGAGTCTAGTTGCGCGTGAGGCGACAACTCGCTCCTGCGCGAGCTCTCTCGCAGATCCCTGGTGCCGTCTGACATGTGTGTGTGTGTGTGTGCGTTACCAGAGACACTTATATAGGAGCCTTAGAAGGACTTTGGCGTTACTCCTCTCCCCCCACCAGATCCCACCCACTGTGTGCTCTGATAGGAGGAGGGTGAAATTGACCATGAACTGGACCTATGATAACTATTATTTTAAAAAGTTAACACACAAACAAACAATGTAACAACATCTAATGGTTGAGTTTAGTGTTGTGTAAAACTAGCTAGGGAGCTGTAGCTAAACTGTGTGTAAAGCTAGCTAGGGGCTATAGCTTAACTATTTGTAAAGCTAGCTAGAGAGCTTAGGTAAACTGTGAAGCTATCCTAAAGAATACACTGTAAACTAGTATCCAGTAAGCATCAGTGGTTCTAAAATAACCCTGGGCTACATCTGCATATTCACACAAACACACATGGCACACTACTGCACACACTGCAACTAAATGCTCTCACCAGATAGTTCAGTGGACTTGCCCAACACACACACGAATGTCATACATGAACACATGAGGTTCAGACACACAATCTTCTACAACTGAACACCACAAAACAGCAACAAGTGACCCACAAAGTGGAGCGCAACAGCCACAACACAAAAGGATTACTTACACAAAGTTACTACATCAACCAAAAGTAGCAACTAATAATCCCACCCAAAAGTGCACTGTTGTCACCACAACACAATGGTCACATACACGTGGTCCAATACCACAACTACATGTAGTTACTGGCACCAAAGAGCATGGTGTTCTGAAAAGTGAGAGAATGCAAGCCATCCTTGGAAGACAAGCACATGGCCTTTAATTTAGCCCATGCGCCACCCAAAGACCGTTGCACTGCCACTGCAAGGCCAGTGGGGGTTCAGAGGGGCGTAACACTAGGCCACAATAAAACATGAAAATATTAAATCATGTGACAACTTCATAGGCTACTGTATTAGAAAGTTTGCAGGTTGGCCTACAGGTGGCCGGTCGTTCTGTCATGTCTGTACATCTTGAGCTGACGGGATAGGTCCCTCCATCTCATTTCTATACCTATGACAACTGTCGCTACCTGAACATCTAAAGACATCCCCCGGCACACATGGTTCAGTCCAACCACGACACAGAAATGTAAAATTAAAATATTGACTAATTTTTATGTTGGAATCAAATTCAACTATCCACTCTTTCAAAAGACACAGACAAAAAACAATGAAAAAAACAAACAGCATCAATTATCTATTTTCTGAGCTGTATGGACAATTGCAGTTTTGAACCCATTTTTCATTTGATTTCTGAATATGGACCAAAGCACTGCAAAGCATTACACGGACCACACTGTAAACCCAGACATGTTTGATGAACATGAACATTTTAGTGGAAACTTTATCACCAACATTTCAGTTTTTCGATTTGAGTTTTTCAATTTGAGTGTAACTTCACTCCCACAATCCTTTGCAATACACTTAAGCTATCAAAATGCAAATTTTAGAATGTGTTATACTTTCTTCATGATTTTTACAATACTCATTGCACTGACATATCAAACTGTCACGTTAAAGCTGTATTCGGCAATTCTATGTAATTCAGAGAAAAAAATCCAAAATCATACAACTCCCTGGTCCCTTCCCCTTACAGTCCTATGCTCTTCAATGGCCCCTCAAACCCCTCCCTCGCTTTAGCACGTTGTCAGCAGCTTGCTCACATTTGTGATTGACAGGCAGTTGTCCCTCCTTCCGAACCTGACTGGTGGAAGGCCACAGAGAGCGCTGGATTTTTGTAACCACGATAACAGGGTTTAGATGGAGCTAGAGAATTCGCCAATTGTACGAAACTTGACTTTCAAAGATATATATAGTGGCCCGACCAACGTTCATGACACAGCAACATTGAAACCGCAATGGTTTTTAATCGGAAACGCCCAAGACATGTTAGAATCTTTGGATTTAGTACTTGACAACAGGAGATGAAATTAATGACTGACTTAGCAACTTTACATTAGAACTAGTAACAGCAGTTTAGCTTGGTCCTGATTGAGACAATGTGTAGTGGAAAGAAGTAAACTAGCTTGTCTTAGACTTCAAAACAAGCATTTCTGTTTGCAAAACCATATAGCGCCAAAGTGCAACAGTGGTATAAGCGGGATTATGAACTCCACGGCGTGCAGATATAGGAAAATAACTAGATGTACCGCATGGCGGTACACTGCAAAAAATGCCCCTCTATAAATAAGATGAAAATTCTTAAATTTATGTCATATTGTCTTGTATTGAGCAAAAAAAAATCTGCCAATGGGGTAAGCAAAATTTTCTAGGTAAGAATTCTTAAAATTTGCAAAAATAGAATTCTTAAAATGAGCAAAATAGTCTAGACTTATTTCAAGCAACATTTCTTGAAACAAGAAAAAATACTAAGATTAATTTTCTTATTTTTGAGATCTAGAGTCTATAACTAGCCATATTTTCTTAAAACTAGTCAACAAAAAAATGCTGAAAACAAGACAAATTTGCTTGAATATAAGACATTTATGCTAAATTCAAGCCAGGCCATGTGGTCTCCCATCCAGCTTTGAATCCTTCACAATGCTGCTTAGCTTTTTTATGAAGTTGCTCTGCTTACCTTGGTTTGCCACTGTGAACTTGTTAAAATTCATTGATCAAATACCAGTTTTGTCTAGTAACTATTTTGATGTAATTCTACCACAATTTGTTTCCAAAGTGAAACTAAGTAGCCTATCAATAAGTTTCAGATCAACATGGTACAGCGCCACCAATGGGTCAAATCTGGAGTTGCATCTATGATAGTGCCCGCAAATTTTTCACAAATCTTTTCCCAAAATACAAGGTTACACAAATGAGTGATTATGTCTCAATTAAGGCACCATAAGTATTTTTATCTTTAGCATTATTCACCCTATATGTATTTAGTAGTTTAGTCTACTAGTATGCAAACACCATAACTACTGTATACCAGCAACAGCCTATCAACCACCAGTGTACACTATGACAACCTACTAATCAATATGATTTTAATAGCAACCAGCATAGCAACCACAATTACTACAGCAAAGACCAACCAACTACCTCCAAGTACCCTAACAACATCTTGTAGGCCATCTCAATATCACAGCAACCTATCAACAGGCATAGACC